>OY776284.1:38284260-38610874 GCA_963675345.1 Trididemnum clinides | reverse complement strand
GAACAATGAAACACAGCCAATAAAATGATGATTTGATTAAAGTTAACTTAGGTAGGGGATCAAAAACTTTGAAAAGCAAATTATTCACGATGAAAATATTTCATCATCCTACATCAGTGCTCTTCAATAGGGGTTCCACAAAACGTGTACAGTGTTCCCTCATTTATCACGGTTGATACGTTCCAGACCCCACCGCGATAAGTGAAAAACCGCGAAGTGGCGGTACTATAGAATTCCCGGCTCCTTTGGGATAGTACAGGTATACAGTACATGAACGCTTACTTTTTGACACACTTTCATGCACATCAGTATTCATGAACGCTTACTCTTCTGAAAACTGAAGGATAGAGAACAAGGAAAATTAGAAATGTTTTAACAGTATAGTACTGCAATCACAAATGATTTACTGTACAACACTTACAACCCTAAGATACACGAGACACAGTCAACAAGGTGAACGAGAATGGCGCGATTATGTGTGGACAATCAGCGATGTAATACGCAGCCAATAAAAAAAAATTTTTTTTAAATACCGCGATGCACTGAAGCCGCAAAACTTGAATCGCGAAGTAACGAGGGAACACTGTAGTTCTATTCCGTGAGTTTAAAGGCTTCCGTGAGGGGGGCCGCGAAGGTTCTTTGTTTATTAATAGTATTTATTTCCTATTTCAGTATATTGATTTCTTATATGTAGTGATGTTCCGTGCATATAAATAGTTAGTAATGGAATCTTGTGACAGCAAGTTGCAGATTGTGATGCAATCCTATTTACAACTTTAAGAACGTCTGAATTTGCTAACTCCTTTTGTTACGTAATAGTGCGTCTGTAATTTTAATTTTGCTCGCCTTATATGAATACAGTACTACCGAAATTTCGCACTTCGATATTCAGAAGGATTAGACTCTATATTCAACACGAGTTCAAATATCTAAGAAAAAACAAGCACAAAGTAGTTCGAAACAATAAGTTTGAGCGAAGTAGGTAAAATAAGAGCAATATATGGATAGGTTGTTGTCTCCTCAAAATGATAAAGTGTTGGAGATGGCAGGTTCCAGACCCAAAAAAGTTGTTTTAAGTTTTTGAAAATTGCTGTGAAAATAAAATGCAGTCTTCACTTTACCCCAACAGAGCAAAGGCTTACAAAAGTATGACGGTGCTGGTGTTACGTGAACTGGCAAATAACAACATAGAAAGGAGAAGATTCTGAATTATGAACAATACATCCATGGGAAATCAATTAAGTTCGGTTATAAGCTATGGGTGCTGGCAAAGCTGTTGGGATACTGTGTTAAATTACGGCCATATGCTGGCAAAGAAACACAGCTGGATATATACGTCCACATTGGACTGGGAGTAGGTGAAGCGGTTGTTGCACATCAACTGAAATGCATACCATCTCAACAAGATAATAGTTCCAATTACCAGGTGGTAATCGATAACTTTTTTACATCTCCAGGACCTTTCTGCCATCTTCAGAAACAGTCCATTGCAGCTACCGGTACAGTTAGACTTTACGTTTGGGAAACCCTCCTTTAAAGAATGTCAAAGAAGTTGAAAAATTGCAGCGAGGTACATCAATTGTTGCTATAGAAACGTCATCTAACACTTGAGCTATTTGATGGAAAGACAATAGAGTTGTAAGTGTACTTTCTACATATGCAGCAAAAGAGCCCCAAAACAAAGTTAAACGATACAGTCAAAAGGAAAAGAAAAAGGTCGACGTTCTGCAGCCAAACGTGGTCTTGTTTACAACAGCTTTATGAGTGGGGTTGATCGTATGGTTATCGACATACATGACTCACTTGAGAAGCAAGAAGGTAGCCAAATGCCTCGTCACCTGATTAGTGACGCGCATGAATGGATGAACAAGATTCCTGAAGTGGTGGTGGCCATTGTTTCGCTTCTATGTTGTTATTGCGGTCAACAATATCTTTCAACTGTATTGTCTACGCAAACCAGATGCTTGTGAGTTCAATTTGGATGCTCTAGAATTCAGGCGAGCAATTGTTAAAGCATATTGTTTTCAATGCAGTACAGATTGGCCAGAGGTACTATTTCCTTGATCAAGGTCACAGCCATATGAACATGTACGCGTTTCAGTGCTACAAATCACTGGATTGTGAGGGGGTCGTAACGACGATGCGCAAAACCAGGATGTTCTTGAACCTCCCGGTACTCCTGTGAAGCCTGCAATGTTGGTCTACATCCTGATTGTTTTGAAGAATGCCATTTACAATAGACAATGTAACTTAGTTGAACTTGCGATATTTTTCAATTGTATTAACTTGACCTGTTTTGCTGAAAATATCAAACTAAAAATTTTTCTTTTGGTAATGATGTTATTTGCTTATTGGCTTGTTTGTTAAGCAAAAATGTTTTTATTCAATTATAAAAAGCTAAAGAAAAGCAAACTTGTGTTTTGTTTCACATGTACCATTTTGCTCCTAGCGTCAGTTTTAACTGACTGAAGTGAAATCATTCATATCTTACGAAAAACACAGTTTCTCGCAAAAGAGCGTTTCTTCCTTTCAAATTACATCATTCTAAAGCTACTTTGCAGAAATGAACAAAATACCTTGATTTAGGAGGATATGGGTTAACAAACTCTACAAAGTTAAGTGACATCCGTGGTTTACCAGATTTGAAAACTGACGTTGCTCATCCAGCCTGTCGTAGCCGACGACTTTTGCTCATCCAGCATGTCGTAGCCGACAACTTTTGCTTACCCAGCATGTCGTAGCCGACGTCTTTTGCTTACCCAGCATGTCGTAGCCGACGTCTTTTGCTTACCCAGCATATCGTAGCCGACGACTTTTGCTTACCCAGCATGTCGTAGCCGACAACTTTTGCTTACCCAGCATGTCGTAGCCGACGACTTTTGCTTACCCAGCATGTCGTAGCCGACGACTTTTGCTTACCCAGCATGTCGTAGCCGACGACTTTTGCTTACCCAGCATGTCGTAGCCGACGTCTTTTGCTCACCCAGCATGTCGTAGCCGACGACTTTTGCTTACCCAGCATGTCGTAGCCGACGACTTTTGCTTACCCAGCATGTCGTAGCCGACGACTTTTGCTTACCCAGCATGTCGTAGCCGAAGACTTTTGCTTACCCAGCATGTCGTAGCCGACGACTTTTGCTCACCCAGCCTGTCGTGGCCGAAGACTTTTGCTTACCCAGTCTGTCGTAGCCGACGTCTTTTGCTCATCCAGCCTGTCGTAGCCGACGACGTTTGCTCATCCAGCCTGTCGTTCGTTCATCATTCATCGCAACAATCAGAGCTTTGATCTCTTGGTCTCTCGACTACAAGTTCGCCGCTCATTCCATCGCGCCATGCTGTTGATCACGACGATGATGGATTTCATTGAAAAATCGCTGATCAATGAACTGCGACGAAGTTTTGCAATGCATTCGCAGTTTTAATTGTTATGCACAGAACCTTGTGTGATCATGAAGTTAATCACGTGATTTTTTTATACAGCGAATTGGGGGTAAGACAAAAGGGTCGTAAATCACTGCATTTGCATTTAGTGATTAAAAGTGTGCCATCAGTCGGTCTATTGCTATCAAACTCAATGATTATGAGGATTGAGGAAATAATTCGGTGATTTCCCTGATTTGTCGGCAACATCGACCAGTTTGGGGGATTGTTTGTGGCGGCAACAACTGTGCCTTGAAATCTCTCGTAGATTTCGTAGTTGTAGTGTCATCAATGTAGTCAAATGAGGTCAATACCACAAGTAGGAAGACCTTTAAAAATGGGGAGAAACCCCTCAACAGTAAATTGATCTTGCCCCAAAATGTACGTCTGAATCGTGACGTCACTTGTGTGAAAAATTTGCTTGCTCTTTTTACCTTCGGTTTTATTGAATGCACGTGTCTATTGCTGGTGATATTTGTCATTTTATTGAGCTGAAGACTAGCGAATTTATAATTCTGTTTTTAGGTCTCCAACTACTGATCAAAAGAAAAAAAAATTTAGAAAAAGAAACATTTTTTATTTCTGCAAAACAGTGAAACTCGTGCCACTACTATGTTGAACTACACGGTTATTAAGGTAGCCTAATAGTGGTTGCAAACATGCTTAACGTCGGAATTAGATGCGAAACACAGATTTACAACGCTGTTCTCTTAGAGCACTACCTTTCTACGCTGGGACATAGCAAGTGCTGGACTGTTTTATATTACAGTCTCCATGATGTGGTCACGGCCTGCCATTACCCTTATGAATAGAAAAACTTGTGTTTGGTGACAATGCCACCACATATGCCGATAGGCTACCACAATTAACACGCACAAAAAGTTTTGATAAATTACCTTGATTTAGGCTCTTTAAAAGATGTGAAGTGATACAAGATTTCAACAAAGCACTTTAACGCATAAACCACACGGGCACTGAACCCACTATCTCAATATTGGAAGCTACGTGGTCAACCGGATTTCAACAGCGTAATCAAGTAATATTTTTTGTTAGCAAAAGGTCGCGCTTGATGGATAATAACCTTGCTCTAGAAACCATGCTTCTATGACGCAAGTAGTGACCGCTCTTGGCATCAAACAGAAGCCTATCAAACCATTGCTATTGCAAAATATTTTGAACTAAATGGACAAAATAAAGTCAATTGCACCAATCAACAGCCGCCTCAACGTGGTGATGGGGTTTCCGACCCCGTTTGGGTTGGGTCGAAATGGCTGTTAGACTTCCCGAGGGTCCCAGTTACCCCGTTCACTCTCCTTCATTTTTTCGCTATGCTGCTCCCTGAACGACCGCAGTAGGGCAGCACACAGCTTCTTCAAAATCGGTCGCCTGTTTTCACTTTTTCTTTTCTCCTTCCCTTCTCTTGCCTTTCTTCGTCTCCTTATTCTTCTTTTTCTCTTGATGAGCGGTAACGTTTACCCCAATCCTGGCCCCATCTTTCCTTGGTCTGTGTGCGCTGGTAATGTGAACTGGCGGGACAAGTCAGTGCAATGCTGCACCTGCTCCAAATGGGTCAATCTAAGGTGCTCACGACTTTCTCTCTCCAAATTCAGAGCTCTGGGCAGCTCTCACTCTTGGAGCTGCCCCCCCCCTGCCGTAACACTGTGACTCCCTTCTTGGACTCCTCCGATATGTATAACTCCATTGTACAACCAGACCCCCTCTGCTAATGCTTCACTCTCGTCCCACCCTCGTCTCCAAATCGCTTATCCCCCATTTGCCCATTCTATATCTTCTCCTTCTGCCCCCTCACCATCGCCCCTTGCTCCTGGCTGTCCTTTTACGCCTCCTGCCTCTTCTCCTCCCCCCTGACTCTCTCAGGGTTCTTCAATGGAATGCTGGAGGTCTTCGAGCCAGGAGCACTGAACTACTTCACTTTCTTTCGTCCCCTCCGGTCGACCTTATCTGCATTCAGGAATCCAATCTTAACTCCTCTTCCTCTTTCCGGATTCCTGGATTCTCTGCTCAACGATCTGATCGCACCCACTCCCAGTCCAACATTTTTTCTGCTGATGCCACGCATGCTAGCGGCGGCGTCGTCACTTTTGTCAGGCAGGGCCTATCGTTTTCTGAACTCTCTACCCCCTCTCTTTCTTGGCTCGATCCCTACTCTGATTATGTAGGGATCAACATCTCTCTTAGGAACTCCTCTTTGGTGTCATTTCTTAATGTGTACGCCCCCCTATTCGCTCTTGCCCGACGGGATGGCAGAACCGATTCCTTTTCTCCCTCCACTCTTCCCTCCTCCAGAAATGTCATTATTCTGGGGGACTTCAACTGCTATCACCCACTCTGGGACTCAAGAGGTACTTCCGACCCCCGCGGGGAGGAAGTAATCGACTGGGTCATCTCTTCTGACCTCCTTCCCTTCAGTTATCCTGACACACCCACCCTTCTACATCGCTCCTCTGGCAGTCGCTCCTCCCCTGACATCTCCTTTGCTCCCTCCTCTATTGCTTTTTCTTGCTCCTGGGAGGTGCTTCAGGACCTTGGTTCTGACCATCTACCAATACTTCTATCCGTCCCTCTCTCTCCGGTCTTTTGCCCCAACGAGTGTCCCCCTTCCTTCAATTTTCAGAAAGCTTGCTGGGATGGCTTTGCCTCTTACTTTGACTCTCACAGTACTTCTGCAGAGGAATACTCATCTCTTTCTCTTTTCTCTGCTGCTGCTCTCTTTACTTCTCTGGCTTTGAATGCGGCCGAATCTTCTATTCTTTTCGGTCGCATCAAACGCCCTTCTAAATCCTGGTGGTGTGCTGAAGTGGAAGGTGCGGTTAGTGAAAGACGCAAGGCTTTCGCTGCCGCTCACAGAAGTGATGAAGATTGACAGGCTTACATCTCCGCTTCTCGACGCGCTCAGTCAGTCATCGCCAAAACCAAGGCTGAGGCCGAAGCATGGCAGACGACTTGCTCTTCTCTTTCACCTAAATCTAACCCTAAATCTGTGCACTCTCTTCTTCACTCTATAGCTGGCTCTCCTTCCTCGTTTCCTAATTTCCCCAACTGTTTTTCTTCCAGGGAATTGGCTTCGATCTATGCCGCTTACCTGAGGTCTTACTTTTCCGTTTCTCAGCCAAAAGCCCTGCGTAGCAGAGCCAGAGGCTACCTCTCTGAGCTCCGCCGAGCCACGTTCCCTAAGGAGTCTCACTCGTTCTTTTGCTTTCTATTCTCTCCCGCTAAATTTCTCGCGGCTACCTCCAACCTCTCCCCCTCCACTGCCACTGACCCAGACACAGTTGCCTATCCCATGCTAAAGCATCTTCCTTGCTCTGGCATGGATTTTCTTATTCAGATCTTTAATCTTTCTTCGATTTCGCATTCCTTTCCTTCCGTCTGAAAGACATATCCTATTATTCCCATCCACAAGATGGGAAAGCCTCTCGACTCTCCTGCTTCCTTCCGGCCTATCTCTCTCACCTCCAGCGTATCAAAGCTTTTTGAACGCATCATTCTAACCCGTCTGCTCTTCTTTCTCGAGTCTAATTCCATTTTCTCTCAACGCCAGGCCGGTTTCCGCCCTGGATGGTCTACACTCGATCAAATTCTGTACCTTTCTCAGTTCATTTCGAATGGGTTTAACAAACCCAGACCGGGCTCTCGGACGATTCTCTCTACTATTGATTTTTCTAAAGCTTTTGACTCTGTCTGGCATCTCACTCTTTTGCACAAACTTATTTCAGCAGGCCTCCCACCTTGCTTTGCTCGTTGGACTCCATCTTTCCTTTCTGATGGGTGCGCTTGCGTGGTTTATCAAAATCACAAAAGTCGTTCCTTTCGAGTCTGTTGAGGTGTTTCGCAAGGATTCGTTCTTGGCCTTGTACTTTTCTCTCTCTTCATGAATGATCTTCCAGCCTCTCTGCCTTCTTTTGTCAGCTGCTCTCTTTACGCTGATGATCTGGCCATTTGGTCCTCCTCTTCCTTGTTCCCCACTGCGGTGGAGGCCACACAAGAAGCTCTGTTTCGATTGGAGCGCTGGTCTGATTACTGGTGTCTTCCTCTCAATCCAAGCAAATGTGAGGCCTCCTTCTTCTCAGTAGATTTCCACCAAGCCAACCTCCTCTTCCTCGGCTCCCGCCTTCGTTTCAATCCCACTTCAACTTTTCTCGGGGTCACCTTCAACCGCACTCTTTCCTTTTCTAAGCATGTATCTTCGCTGAAGGCTAAGTTTTTCCCACGTCAAAAGGCATTACGCTGTATCTCTGCTTTTTCGTGGGGCCGCTCTAAGGAGTGACTCTCTCTTCTGTACAAATCTTTTATTCGGTTTCTTCTTACTTACGCTTTACCCGGATGGTTTCCTTTCCTAAGCGTTACCAATTTCACCAAATTGGAACGCCTCCACCGAGAGGCCAGTCGCGTCATCACCGGCTGCCTCTCGTCCTCTCCTATCCCTCTTCTTCTCTCCGAGGCTTCTTTACCTTTCATACGAGTCACCCTGACTCATTTCACTCTATTATCTTATGAGCGAGCTCTTCGTTACCCAACCTCCTTTCCTATTTCAGGTTTGGCCAGACTTGGAATGAGACCAAGACTCTGCAGATCGTCCTGGAGAGCTTTTGCGTCCACTCACCCGCTCATGCTTCCTTCTACTTCTTCTAGGGAAGCTTTTCTTGCTTGCCTTCCCCCTCCTCCTTGGAATCTGCCATCGTTCACCGTGGAATCCACCCTTTCCACTCCATGCTCTGATCTCCCTCTCTCTTGCCAAGGTGCGGCTTTTGCTCTCCTTGACTCTCTCCCCCCTCATGATCTGGTGGTATGGACGGACGGCTTTGTTCTTTTTCCTTTTGGCAAGGGCGGCTTCGGCATACTTGCCAAATGCTCACTCTGTGGCACTGAGGCCACTCTTTCCTTTTTTGCAGGCCCAGTATGTTTAAGTTTTTCCGCTGAAGCCTGCGCCATTCTGCACGTTCTTTGCTGGTCTCGGCAGCACCATAAAGTCTGCCATTTTTCTTCTCTTCTTCTCCTGTCTGACTCTCGTTCTGTCCTCGCCGCCCTGTCTTCTCCTCCATTTTTCCTCTTATCTCAAACTTTGTAACAGATCTGCCAGGAACTATTTTCTCTCTCCTTCTGTTTTATTAGGCTACAATGGGTCCCCGGACACTTGTCTCTCCCGGGGAACTACGCAGCTGATGAGCTGGCCAAACAGGGAGCGCTACTTGCGTCCTCTGCAATCCCTCGTGGTCTCTCTCACCTCTTATCTCTCGTATCCACTCTTGTCTTTCCTCAGACTAGAGGGTTACGGTCTTATCGAAATTTTTTGACACGCAGGTTTTCACCGAGGAACATGTGCTCCCTCGTCGTGCTCGCTGTGTTCTCTCTCGTCTTCGCTGCAACGGACAGTCTTTTGTTGAGTTCTTATCTCTATAGAATTGAGAATTCTTCCTGCAGCGCCTGTGGACACTCGTTCCAGGACACCTCTCATCTCATTCTGCACTGTCCAGCTACGGACTCTTTGCGCCGCTCACTCTTTGGAGACTCTCTTTCTCTCTACATGTACGACCTCTGGTCCAGATCCTGGGGAGTTGCCCGGCTTCTGGGGCTCCATGGTCTTCCGCCATTCCTCGGAAGGGGTCGGGTAACCAACAACAACAAAAAATGAAGTCAATAAACCAGTCCGCTCGCTAGCATAGGAAATCACAAAACTGTTTATACTACTCGCTTGGTGTCGCCAGGGCTACTTATTTCTCGCGTATTTAGTCGCTTCAAACTTTGCAAACAATAGCACTGCAGAGTAGTGCGGCAACTTATTGCGTTGTAATTGATTCTGACGAATGTGAGCATAAATCTTCTCTTAAGAGATAACTGTGTAGTGTCAATTCAAATATTCTCCATGATACCTAGTTTAAACTGTCCAACTTAGTTTTTGTTAATAAACCTTTTAAATCATGGGGTAAATCCAGCCACCTGTTACCGAAAACCAAACCAGATTTAAACATTGGATCTCTCTCTCTCTTTTTGTCAAGAAAATGTTAATCATAACGTTTAGATTGTTATTGTCAAAAAGTTTAGATTGTTACAAGACGTCCTGGTCTCTACTATCCTTAATGATTGGGCAAAAACAAAACTTGTTTTTTCAGATTCGATTATTATATTTAGTTCGTAAAGATAGAGACAGACAAAAAAAACTAATCGCCCCCTCTTTAAAGATTTATAAAATCTCGGTTGCATCTCAATTTTTTAGTGCTTTTTAAGAAGATTACATCGCACAAAATTAAGCTCAGATAGCATCTGGAAATCTCTTGATTCTTATCATTATATCTTAGACTCTTAAAAACATCATCAAAAAGGTAGTCTAAAACCCAAATATCATAAAGAGTCATGAAGGGTCTTTTTTGACATTATGCTTGTAATTATTTCGATCCCAGGCATTGCCAGATCAAAGTTATTTTCTTAAATTGATTTGTGGTTATAAAATGTTACAGCAGTAGCAACATTTTTCTTTACAATCACGCCATCGAAAAAATTTTAAACACTATTGCGTTCTAGCTATCTCAACTCCGACATTGAAGATTGTATTTTGCCATATTTATCCTCCATTCACGAGAAAGCGATGTATCGCTATGTTTTGGAGGGTGAGCCCGCACTCGCTTGGGAGTTGCCATTTCCGGGTCACCGGTCTTCCACATAAAGGTGGGGCGTCCCGTTAAGTGCCTTGCCCAAGGACACAACAAGCGAACTTGCCGGCTTGCTCTCTACAACCTCCCGTAAATGCCGAGCGCCAAGCAGGGAAGCTATAGATACCATTTTTTAAAAGTCTTTTAGTATGATTCAACAAGGGGAATAAACCCCAAGTCTACCGACTGCGAAGCGGATGGAAACTTTTCAACTCATAAATTATATTACAAGAGCCACATTAATTAGGCTTTAACCAGCTAAAATGCATGATATCTGAAAACATAAAATAAATAGAGCATATAGAAACAAGAACGTAATAACTAAAGATTTAAACTGAAGCACTAGCACGACTAAGAAAAGCGACAAACATTGAACTGATGCGAAACGCCACTGTAACAAAAATGGCAATGATTGTATCCTAGTGCTTTAGGCAAGCATTAAACTACAAGTCAAGTAACGCGCAGTTATGGGTGAGTAATGACAAACCACAAGATTTTCTATGAAAATTGAAAAATAATTCGTGAGGTGTGGCATCGGTTGCAGTACACAGTAAAGACCGGAGCGAATGTAAAACGTTTGGTAATACAGACTCCCAGCGTTCAATTGGAAGATTGTGAGATTTGAGTGCCAAACGTACGGAGCGTCAGATTACTCCATTGTATCTCTCCACTTGAGAATTTCCCGTGGGATGATAGATAGAACAATGACTAGGAGCAATGCCTCGTCTCGTGAAGAAGTCTTTTATCTGTCGTGACAAGGAATTACGTGCATTGTCAGAGTGAACGCAACTGGGTACGTCACATAATGTAAACAAATTATTTAAACACTTAATAACGGTTTCAAAATGCATACGTCACATAATGTAAACAAATTATTTAAACACCTAATAACGGTTTCAAAATGCATACGTCACATAATGTAAACAAAGTATTTAAACACTTAATAACGGTTTCAAAATGCATATTAGAGCAGGGGTAACAAAAAGGAAACCGAGAAAATTCATCGACAATGACAAGTAAATACATATTTTGGGTACAAGTAGGCAGCGGTCCTTTGAAGTCAATTGCAATACGTTCAAAACGTTGTGTAGCCTTTATAAGTTTATTTTAACACCTTTTTGTGGAATATAAAATCGCGGTTTTACTTCCGCGCAAACGCGACAGGAAGAGCAGGTTCTTTTAACATCTTCCACCGAAAATGGAAGATTTTTAGTACGAACATATAGTGCACTAGCCGTCTAACCTCAGGGTGACCCAAGTTTTCGTGCAATTCTTGTAGAGTAAACGTGTAAACCGAAGCACAAACCGCACGAGTAAAAGTACCAGCAGCAACATCACCACAACCTGATCGAAATTTTATATCAACCTTTAAGGCTGGTTTCCGTTAGGCGTAAAATGCAGGCGTGGCGTGAATAATTTTTGTCTATCTATTTGGTTTTATGCGCCATTGACGCTACGCCTGCGATTTACCCTCAATGGGAACCAACCTTAATGGGAACCAACCTTAATGGGAACCAACCTCAATGGGAACCAACCTTAATGGGAACCAACCTTAATGGGAACCAACCTTAATGGGAACCAACCTTAATGGGAACCAACCTCAATGGGAACCAACCTCAATGGGAACCAACCTTAATGGGAACCAACCTTAATGGGAACCAACCTTAATGGAAACCAACCTTAATGGAAACCAACCTTAATGGGAACCAACCTTAATGGGAACCAACCTTAATGGGAACCAACCTTAATGGGAACCAACCTTAATGGAAACCAACCTTAATGGGAACCAACCTTAATGGGAACCAACCTTAATGGAAACCAACCTTTAGTCCACAAATTCACATCAACCACGATCACAAAATACATCATGTCAGGTCTCGAAAATCGAAATGTAATTTTTGTATCTGAAATCGAAAAAGATGACATTTGTGGAATAAGGTGAGGCGACGATATGGAGAGCAAACAATTGCAGAAGGAATGAGGTGAATCCGGCCAAGGATCAACGGAAGGCTGTTGTAATTCGCTGGCATTGAACCAGAGATGTCCGACAACACGATTAGGTTTTCACGGTTAGTCTAAACAACATAGAAAATTCTAGAATCATAGTCTTCACGATTCGGTGCTACTCAAAACAGATCGCTTTATTATCCAACGTCATTGATGAAAGCAATTTAAATTACGTCATATAAAAATAAACAAAGCGAGCGATTCTAGTCACTGCCGTGTAAACGCGACCACAACCACGTTCACCGATTGGGACGGAAATAGTCGTGAGTTTAGTTTCCGCATGAACTTGACATTGAGTTGCCTTTGAGAAAAATACTTCACAAGATCTCTGCTGCTAGTTACTAGTTTAAATCAATCGGCAGCTAATAAACTTCCAAAACAGATGCAAACGTTTTTCGGCAATGGCACTCATAAAATTTACAATTTGCCCCTCCGTGACTACCCCCCTCCCCCAATCAACGTAAATATTACAAGTGCAATAGTCGAAAGAGCATCTGTCTAAACCATCTATTCACTCGACAAACAGAAAACGCCTGCTATGTAAGCAACAGACTTCAAAACCGGATTGGAAATATTATTGTCATCATCACTATATGATTGCAAACGAGCCTTAAACAGAGAAGGGATTTTTGGGGGAGGAAATCATTTTTACACTCATAGCTTGATGAACCAGATTAAAGCGAAGCTGCTCACCCGCATGACTCAGAAAGCCAACAGCCACCACTGCAGTCCGAGTGGTTGGTGGTGGCACTACCAGTTTGCAAACACAACTGGTTCGGAATCGATTGCCTTCAACCTGATCGTCATGTTCCTACTCGCTACCGTCGCGATGGTGTAGCGGTTCGAGCGGCCACTCTGCAATTTACTTTCTTTGAATCATGATCACAAACTTGAATAATATTATTCACAGATCTCCTTCATAGCACTCAGCAATAGAATTACGTGAAGAATGAAATATGAAACCGAGTTTGCTCAGACTTCATTACAAAAACAGCCTCAATGACGTGAGCTCACAACCACGGTTGGTGTCAAAACAACAATAACCTACTTGCTTGATTAAATCTGCGTTGCGGACCTCGATGGTTTTTAAAAGAGTTGAATAAACTATTAGATTCTAATATGACGTTCCGTTTCTAGAACGTTCTACCCTTCACCTCATAAAATCACGAAGTTTATTGGTTAATTTCATTCGAAAAAACAAACACTTAAAAAATGCGAAGGTACCATCGATAACATTTTGGTTTAAACTAGCGCCACTAAGCCACGACCTGCAGTGATCACGTGATCACTATTTCTTACGGCCCGCCGCTTTTTCCCCATTGTTCAGGCGGTCTCTAAAATTTTTTCGCCCCCACGTTTTCATCTTCTATGATTGCACCTACCCAAGCTACTGAACGATTAAAATGTTATTTCGTTTTCATTGCCTTGCGTTGAGCAAGGTAGGCATCCCACCCGTAATTTTCACTTCCTTCTGATCAGCAATTTGCTCTCTAACCTATTTAACGTCATTTGAATCTTATTAATAAAAATAATCAGAAAAGCTGTTTAAATATTAGGCTCATTAAAAACAAATAACTCGCCTGATTAGAGCGACAAACTAAGAAATTTCGAATAGCTTGAGAGCATTCTAATTTTAATGATTACCCAAGTCATAGATCCAGTGTTTCGTATATGAGCACATCGTTCACAAGTCATGTACACTAATGTACACTCGTCTGCGTAATAAAAATTCGTTTTGAAATTGTTGTCTATGCAATCCATACAAGTGTAACGATGATGTAAGATTGACAGACATAGACTTCATTTTATGTAAAGCAACATCAACCAGCAATGTAGTGGTAAGGATACCTCCGTGTTGTGAAAAAAAACGCAGATTTATATCACATCGTGATAAAGCAGTGGGCTTAACTGCACTAGAACAGTGAAACTACTCACCAAGCATATCGTAAAAGGCGACCTTTAGGCGCCACCAAGTGGTAGTGAGGTAACCAGTCTAAAGTGGGCTGTCCACAGATTTTGGGCTGTCCACAAAAGCGAGCCGATGTGATCTCACTGGTTTTCGAAAATGTGAGTTTGATTTTGAACTAGCTCACCTTGGACGAATCTGTAATATTATCATCAAATGATGTTCTCAGTGAGAACAGTACTGAATCAGACGAGCTACAGTTCGTCTCGCTTTGGGCTGACCATAAAGTGAGATGGTTTACAGTTAATCAACAGGAATTACGACCAAGTATTGAGGCTGCTTTTCAAAAGCAATGAAGTTTTTTATCGTGTTTAATCGCAGTGTTCGAGATTACAACGTACGGTAACAGCAGAATTGTAACACTAGCACAAAGAGTCTCAAGTTGTTTGATAAACAAATGCATCGTCGTTATGAGCAGAAAACCAAGTTATACAAGGCAGAGCAAAAGCATACGCCTATTGGACATTTATTACATGAAATTCCAACTTACGTAGCCCTTCCTCTACATGTCTGCACACCTGTGCGAATGTTTTAGGGTCAGTTTCACGTTTTCTTCTCCGACAACGATGTCGGTCAAGGACACTTCCTGTTTCTACAAAACGAACAAAATTTTTAATGACAGTTCTTTGCGAAATTGGTTGCTTGTGAAATGAGTGCGTCGCTATATTTATTAAAATAATTCTTTGCAGAGCGATGTGAAGCTCTGTACAACCTTTAAACCATCAATAATGAACGCGTTTAACCAAACATTTAGCAATGCAGTTCTATGATCTTTCTTGGCCACCTATCAAGAAAAAGTAAGTTGATGACGAGACAACTATAACAAAGTGCCTCAAAAGACTAGATATGGTACTGTAATAATTACATAATAATGCCATAAATTACATATGGTACTGGGAAGAGTTGAACAAACAGCGTAATGTCAGTTCAGTTCTATTACATAATCCACCGCATCGCATCAATCTGAGCTATTTTTTGTCTACACCTCCAGTGCTTTTTCTTTTCTACTGCAGCTGTCTCTTACTTTGTTATACTTTTCCTCGTCGTGTATTCGGACTGGCTTTCTTTTATTCAGCAGCGCTTTTATCAGCTTTTTGACAGTTTATTTCCTCAGCAAGTTCAATCACGATCGCAGCTACTTTTATTTCCACATTTAGTATATTTCGGCTGCCAGTTTGTCCGTCTGTTACAACATCAATACAGCATTATGACGTAATCGAATTAATGAAGTCAGAAACGTGGTAGTGTGAGCTGGAGCGCCATGAAGAGCGACAATGATCCAGCGTTCACAACCTCACAATGGATAAGTTGCAATGCATTCGCGAAAAACACTTCACGGTAATTTTCCTTGTTTTGGTTGAAATTTACTGAGCAGCAGTAACGGATATTCCGAAGCAGGTCGGAGCACAACGATGTTCAAACGTAAGCGACAAATAAGCATCGCTGCAACCAGATGGCGTAGTGGTTAGAGCGTCCGCTTCACAATCGGTAAACCTGGGCTTTATTCCCCTTGTCGAGTCATACCAAGACTTTAAAAAATGGCATCCGCAGCTTCCCTGCTTGGCGCTCGGCATTTAGGGGAGGTTGTGGAAAACAAGCCGGCAAGTTCGCTTGTTGTGTCCTTGGGCAAGACACTTAACGGAACGCCCCACCTTTATGTGGAAGACAGGTGGCCCATAAACATCAAAAAAGGCAACTCCCAAGTGAGTGCGGACTTCCCATCCAAAATATAGCGATACAATTCGCTTTCTCATGAATGGAGGATAAATATGGCAAATAAATAAAACAAATACAAAACAGAAAATATAAGCACGTAACAAAAAAAAATTAGCGCTGCTTACAACCAGCAGCCAGTTTGCTGATATAATTGATCTTCATCGCAAGCAGAGTCATCAAAGTTCAATGAGAAAAATATTTTTTAATTGCTTAAACTCGGTAATTACCCTAGATAAAAAAAAATACATATTTAACTGTCTAATGTGACAAAGTAAATCGTTTTTTGTCAAAATTTTTTAAATTTTGTCAAAATTAAGAAAAAATCATCAGACTGTCCCATTAAACTTTACAGCTTTGAAAACATTTTTTAATTTGGGGTTTTGGTGATAGATCGGGCATATTATCACAATCTGAACTTTGCCATACTTTTTAAAAATATAAAGCGTGTTTTAACATAATGTACGTGACTGAATGAAGGAAAGGGATTGTGAATATATTGGCTCAGCCAAAATCTAACTCTGAATGACGAGGTTAATCCTGCCAATCACTTTACGTCAGTACCATAACGCAGCATGACTGTAGATCAGATTTTAACTCACGATCAACACCAGATAAAAAAATACATATCTAACTGTCTAATGTGACAAAGTAAATCGTTTTGTTCAAGATGAGTTGAGCACGAATAAATGATGTATAATGATGAGAGTAAATTACACATCACTGTGATGAGGGTGAACTACACTTTATTGCAAAGAGGGTGAACTGATCTTTATTATGGTAAAGGTAAACTAATATTTTTTGCGGTAGGGATGAGCTACCATTCATGCTGGTAAGGTGAACTACTTTTCATCCTGGTTAGGGTTAACCTCTGTTATGGTAAGGGTAAAATACATTTTATTAAGGTAAAGGTGAACTAATATTCTTTGTGGTAAACTACTATTCATGCTGGTGAAATTAAACTACCATTCATTGCAGTGAGGGTGAACTAATATTAACTCTGGTAAGCATGAGCTACTGCTCGTTGCTGTGAAGTAAAGTACTCTTTATTGTGATGAGGTTACACAATTATTCACTGCAATGTGGGTGGACTACTTCTTATTCCGGTGAGGTGAACTAGTCTTCATTCTAATGAGGGTGAGCTACTATTCATTGTGGTGAGCTAGTTATTGCGTGAGTGTAAACTGCTTATCATTGAGTGGAGGACGAGCTCTATTCAGCCGCCACTCACTTGTGTATAGTATATTGTCTGACCTATTTCTATTTATGGCTGGTTCAAAATAGAGGCTGCTATTTCCTAATCCAGAGGGAAACAACCAGTGTACCAAGAGCTATTTCACAGCTCTTGTTTTCCTGCCTTAGCCCCAATAAATTAGAAACATGAGAGCTTTTCAAAAACTAGCAAGCTTGGCAAAAAAAAATACTATTGCCAAAAAAAATTACTATAATACTTACTGTTAAAATAATGTTATATGTATCTGTTAGCTGGCTAGTTTATCACTAAAACTTATCTCGTTAAGATAACAAATTTTTAGCTCAAGCGCAAAAGTTTTTTTTTTAAGCTAAAGCTTTACTCCCTGCTAACTTTAGTTGAAACGTTTATCATTGTTAACAGTTCAATATTATCTAAATAAATTACTTTAAACCATAACACAAGGATTTTTAATTGCTTTTCTGTACAACAACACATTTATACAAAAGTTGTTTTGATTTCAAAAAATTTTTTTTAATTTTGTCAAAATTAAGAAAAAATCATCAGACTGTCCCATTAAACTTTACAGCTTTGAAAACATTTTTTAATTTGGGGTTTTGGTGATAGATCGGGCATATTATCACAATCTGAACTTTGCCATACTTTTTAAAAATATAAAGCGTGTTTTAACATAATGTACGCGACTGAATGAAGGAGAGGGATTGTGAATATATTGGCTCAGCCAAAATCTAACTCTGAATGACGAGATTGGTTCCTGCCAATCACTTTACGTCAGTACCATAACGCAGCATGACTATAGATAAGATTTGAACTCACGATTCACACCAGCTATTCTGGAGATAATTGGTAACAGGGCATTTTAAATGGCCACCAGTTAATGACAGATAAGGTTAGCTAAGGAAATTGAATAGGTGTTTCCAACCGAAATGTTTCATTGCCAAAGGTCTAGGTTTAAAATTTATTTCCAAGAAAAATAGTAAAGGTGGTAGGTCTAAATCTCATTAAAACTTAATTTTTTACATGCTGCGTTAACTTACAAAAACTTACAGCGTTGCCATTGAGAGTTAGATTTCAGCGGTGTAAATTTACTATCCCATTCTCCGTAATAAAATCCGAAATCTTTTGTAAACTGCTTGGTGTTCTGATTGTTTAATCAGGCTCAATAATTACACTAGATTGTTCACAGATACAGTAATATTGAATTATGCGGCTTCCAATGGATTTTAATGTGGAAACAGTTTACGCAGCGAAAGCTTGGGTTTTATCCTCAGATCTTGAGGAATAAAAATTGCATATCTGCTTTTTTGTACTTGTAATTGTAAATTCACCCAGTAAAAAAATATTTTTTATCATAAGTTATGCATTCACGGATACGTAACCTAAATCTTTGGTATTTGTTGAGGAATGGCATTGGGTTAGTTTGCTCCTTCCATGGCTGAGTTTATGGCAGAATCAAGCAACATGCACATAGCCAGAGACATTAGCTCATGTAAATATACCTACGTTTATGAAAATGTTGTAAGCAGTAGTCCTAATATTTAGCAGCTCAATCGTGAAAATACATATCAATAATCTTGGCGCCCTCTCACGACTTTTATATGCTTTCACACACTTTGCTGAATTTAACGGATAAAAGTCTGCTTAGTTTAAGAACCCCTGTGGTGAAAACAGAGCAAATAAAATGCTTCCAGGGAGTCAAGAAATTTGGGAGATATGTAGTGGCTGTGCACAACCGCACATGCTTTTTTTGCGATTGCATTTCAAGAAACGCTAATTTTTGCGTCAAGCAATTTTATAACATCTTATACTGCATTAGGGTGCAACAACCAATTATTTATTTAGGTGTTTGTAAGCATGCTTTTTTGTTCTGTCTTGAGTCTTTTTAAATAGTGCTGTAACGTCGTAATCCTAAATGACATCACAATACTTAGCACTCTATACTACTGAGAACAGCAGCAGGCAGTAAAATATCGTTTTGATAATAAACATAAACGTAGAGCCCATCACTGATATTTGTAATTGATAGGCTCTTTATATCATTATAAAACACTTCTTCATTTAAAAGTAGGCAAATGTGGATTAAGAGCAAAGCTGAATGCAATAAAATCAAAATAAAACAATAATAGCCTCAATTTGTAAAACTGGATTAAGAAGGAGTTTTTTGCTTCAAAAGAGCTTGATAGGCACTTGCTGAAATAGTTTACATGACTTTGGGAAAAGGCATTACCCTTTTTTTTGCTATGGCTGAATTAAAGCAAACAGTGCAGCCAAAGAACTTCACATCACACATATAAATAAAAGGGGCCCACCATATCGTCAAATAGGCCAACCACTAAATAGCTCATTTCCTTCATTGTCAAAGCCATTACCATATATTTCTGACTTTGTTTTGTACCCCTTCCCCCGTACACTCTTAAGAAATATGAATGATAGTTTGTGAATATGAATCATTCTTTTTATGAATATTACCAGTTCTTAGACCAAGATGGTCATCATCACGTGTACAGGAACTATGGCCTATATCTTCCAAAACTTTTTGTTGTTGCTCTCACAAGTGTTTGTACTGTGAAGCTGGCACAGCTGCCTTAATTGATACAGATTAACTCGGAATAGATACTAGCCAGAGTTTCCTCTAGGATTTTAGTAAGTGCATAATAGCCAGCGCCAGTGTAAAATTGCTAGCAAATGTGCAAAAACAACCAAACAAATTTTGGAAAAAGTTGCTGAACAAACGGTTACACCAATCTTAACAACATATTTTGAAGATGTAAAAAAGTTACTGGTGGTAACCTACTGCTATTTATTCAGTGTATAACTTAAGCTATCGTTGCATACCTTAAAGTTTACCCATAATATAGGTTTGCAAATAAAACCCTTTTTGTTTTTTCCTCCGCCGTAATTTGGTTGATTATAACAATCTGTATCTAGGTTCTGTGCTTTTCAACCGTTTTCGTCATGTGGCCCGATTTTGAAATGCACAGTAGCATGTGCCCAGTTATATATTTTTCTATTAATGAGTGACCTCAAAAAAAGTTACTAAAGTAAACTTCAGGTGTGTTGTCCAAATAAAAATAAAAAACGAGTCATCTAGAAAAAGTTTTCCGATTTCATTCGATGTGAAATCCAAATAAAGTACTGGCCCAGTGAAGACCATGGTCCACTGCAGGAAAATCACTGATTTAGACCATCATTTTTGTGGCAAATGATCTTTATTTGTTAATCTGATCAAAACACCAGCTTGTGAGTTGTATTTTTTTTACTTTGCTACATCTTTCACAGTAGGAATTTGAGTTAATTGTGCATCAAAAATCTTTGAAGACGACCTAAATAGAAATCTGAACATCAATGGGCGTTTGGGTCAAATTTTCAAAATTTGTGCAGGAAAAAAGGAAAACTGTGACAATGCACTTTTGTCACACAACAATTAGGGTGATTATGTCAGCACTAAAGAAACCTCACAAAGTAACCTATCAGCTACTAAAAAGCGGTGACAAAATACCTGGCTATTTTTGTTTGATAAGTTAATTCAAATTAAATTTAGTCCGTCAAACTCCACGACCCTTGCAACAGTAATTCATGTTTCAGAATGCCTGGTTAAAAGTGCATGTAAATAAAAATAAGCTTTTGCCGATGCCCTACATAAGCGTGAGAAATATGAATTTGATAAAATACCTGGAGGTTAGGTAGGTGACCACGACTATGACACACAAACAAAAATTATTTGCAAACTTTAATTGTTGCTTGATTATGGCACTATCATATTTATTCAAATATAAGTCACTAGTCACATGCGTGTATAAATCACACTCCCACAGACCGGTAGAAATAGTACAAAATTTATTTTTAGATTTTATTAAAAATCACCACGCACAAAAAATAAAATCCTTCAAAATCACAGTCAGAGCTTTTGTTAATTTTTGTACTATTTGTGCATAAGTCACACCCCGACTTTTTGGATGAGCATGTGGTACAAAAAAATGCAACTGATACTCAAATAAATGCAATAGTTGCATTTCTTAATCGTTATCAATTAAACAAGGATTTTTAGTTGCAAGTAAACTTTTGATCTAAAACAGGAAACTATTTGATGGCCAAAGCTGCACAACTTGAAAGAATAAAATTGAGATTTTTTGTACAATGCAATAGTCATTGTACGTGCGTCTTGCTTTCTTTGCAAAAGGTATCTTAGAAAGCAATGTTATTGACAAGCAATAAAAAATTTCACCTGAGTCTTGTCAACTGATTTCGCAAATCATGCAGGATAATGATTTAATTTTTATGAAGTTTTGTCCCAGATGCAAAAAAACAGTGAAATATCATTACCTGGCTTGGTATTGGGGCAAAAATAGTGGTAGAGGGTTTGAGACACTTCTGAAGCATATTTATGAAACCCTTCAATGATAGCTGCAGTAACATTATTTGCTATATATTTTTTCACTTCTATTAAGTTTTCATTAACCACTTACAGAATGCCTGAAAAAAAAGTCACAAGTAGTTGATTGGTAAATTTTGATCTTTGTAAAAAGTATACGAAAATTGACCAAAGAAAAACTTGTAGATATGAATATTTGTGAGTTTGATAAATGCAGCTTTTAAGTCTAGTAAAAAAATTGAAACACCAATATTTGTAACTACACATAAAACTATTGGGTTTCACTGAGAGTTGCTGACTGCAAGAAATATTAAGGAATATTCTTCATGCAAAACTACATATTTTTACTGCATTTGCAAGGGGGCTGCCCTCCCAAGAAAAAATTTTTGGGTGACCCCATCTATTTTACCAGGTGCGACTATGTACAGGTAGATGTAAAATACTGCAATAGCCACATGTGAACAATTATACTTTAGAAAAAGTTTTCATTATGCAATACAAAACTTTCTGCTAGTTTCTGTTTAGTAACTTTTTTTTGCACTGGTAAACCAGATTGGATAACACACCTTAATGCTGAATCAAAAGATTTTGCAATGGTACATAGTAACGGCAATTTTTTTAAATTCCATAAAGTCCTAGGCAAATTTTACCATATTGCAAATTACCTCTCAAGGAATTATAATAAAAACCAAGATTTCAACATTTTTCAAAGAAATCAAAACTATAATTTTCATTTCCTTCTTCACATTTTATGGCTTATTTCAATCATGACTGGTAAACTACATTTTATTTAAAAAATCCTGGAGGAAATTTAAATCTAAAATTGATTAGAAGTTATATTCATTTTTATTTTTGGTTTTCATACATGGCATGTGAGAAGTTATTTATTTTTGATTTACAAACGCTGAACTATTCCCTCAAAAAATGGTGTTTTTTTGCTGAACTCAAACTGAAAGCTACATGCTTTTTTATCTCAACAAGCAAGATTGAAATTAGCATTGAAACGTAAAGAAAACAAAGATTTTGACCAATTCCAGTTTTAAAGTTCCCTTGAAAACTGATGTTTTAAAGTGAAGTTTTAGAGATACTTGCTACTACAGCTCTTTAGCTATGATTGAAATAGGCCGGAAAAAAACTTTCTGATCTTACCTTATTATAATTGCTTGAGAGATTATTTGTAATACAAAAGAGATGTGGTAATAGCTTGGGGCATAATTTTAAATCACTCTCACTTACTGTTGTGTCACAACCATGCGATGTTTACATGAGACGTTGCTCTGCCCCAAAAAAGCATTGATCCAAATCTAGATACCTTTTCACTGTCTCCCATGCATTAAACAGTTAGTTGAAGATTTTGCTGGCCAAATGGCAAAAACTTTAACAAACTGAAAGTTACCAAAAACCATGGGCCTTATTTGCACACTTTTAATTTATAACTGCGAATCTGCCAAAAATAATTTTTACAAATTAGCACTTTTTTTGCATTTAAAGGTAACACTGATAATGGCATGCCCTGCCAGAGTAAGATCACACCATACTTGGGAGAAATATTTTTTCTATATTTGTTGATAAAAGCTCTATAGAGCTACCAAGATGAAATCTAAAATTTTGTAAAAAAACAAGGACTCTTTAAACTCCTCTGAACATGAACAAGCAACAAAAACCGATTATGTAACATAATGCGTAGCCAGCATGGACTTGAATAAATTTGAGATGAAATCAAAAGAAAACCACCTCACTCTGTGAAATTACCCTACATGAAAAATATTATTGGTATTTTACTTTATAATAGCTTTGTATAGCTACCTGGATCAAGTCTAAAAATTTTACTGTGTTATTTATGTTGATGAGAAAAAAGATGCAAATTTGGTGATGACTCAAAAAAAGAGGAGTCCAGCATACGCAAGTTGTACTTGAGGAGCATTATGTTTTGGTAGGTGAGCCAGGCAAATATTATTTAGGCCACATTTTAACAAAATATGGAAAAGGCTGTGTTATTGTGGAAGGAATATAAGACGCAATTACCAATGCCAAATTGGAGGACACATTGACTGTTACTGACACTGATAGAACTGCAGTAATCACAGGACCATACAATGGAGCAATTAGATGCTTGAAACAACGTCTAGATAGACCACTGCAATAGTCAGTGTGTTTGCTTTACACCAAGGAGTTGCCTCTCAGGCATGCATTTTTAATACTTGATGGGGAAACCAAAGGTTCTGATTTATTTTCAGGTTCAATAGGAAAGCAACGTATGATGATGCTCCTGCTGGGAGTGTGGTTGAGTTTGACAAAATCCCATATCTAAATTTTACAGTTTGGCGCAAGAACCAATTGATAATCCCAGTTCAAATCAGTGCAATGCTTACAAAATTTCCATTCAAGTAATATCAGAAAATATTCAAGAAGCATCCAATTTAAAAGTAGGACCTCATTAGCGTGCAAAGTGGCTAACTTTGGCCTGCCGTATTTTGAGATTTTATGCAGTCCAGAAACATCCATCCAACAACTTGGGTTATTCTAGCCATATTTTGCATATACGTTTATTTTCCACTGTAGTTTCAAATAAAGAAACATCATTTTGTTACCTATGGTGCCAAAAATTATTATGATACTGTGGCCAGAGTAAAAAATTCTCTTGATGATCAAGTGTAAAAGCTATCTTTTAAAGTCTTTGAAAGAAATGCTGAAAATGTGTTAGTTGCCATGGTGGCGAATGACAATGAAGAAATTCACAATAAAGCAGTGTTGCAAGTATTACCTACAATGGAAACAAAATTAAAAACAGATATCTGCGCAAAAATGAGGAAAGTCCCCACAACATCATCAAAATCTGATAGCTTTATTTGTAGATTTCTCTTTTCATCACTAAATAATCAAAAACCTTCTTTGACCAAAAAGCTTCAGATAATGATATTGCAAAAATTCAGCATTCACCACTGGTTTGTTTCCATCCTTGCCACATTCAGGCAGTGAAGCACCAAAAAGTTATAAATAGAAGTCCTAATACTTAACAGGTTTTCTTAAAAATACATATCAATCGCTTTGGCACCTCCTCTCCTACCTCACAACTTTGAAATTAAGCTTCCATGCACTTCATGAAATGAATGAATAAACTTTTTGAAATTGTTAGCTGTCCCAAATTGAGAGCACATCCACTTTCTAAGTATCAAGCAAGCAAGCAATACCTAACCAGTAACTTTACAAACCTGGCGAGAGTGGCTATGCAAATATAATGTTTCTTAGGCTTAATCAATTTCCTTTAAAAAAGTAATGCTTTTAATTTTAGAATGAGATTTGGCTATGTTTACACCAGATTAACATTTTAACAAGATCACCATTTTTCTTCCAAATATCATTGAGGAGAAGTCAGGAACCCCACTGAACCAATATTCTTAAGTTCCTCCACATTGGAAGGGGGCTGCTATTGTCATCACCCAACAATGAGTGCTTTGTTTCAGGTTGGTTTGCTGTTTGCCTGGTTGTGTTTGTGTTCAGACCAAATAACATGCATGCAGCCAGAGGCGTTAGCTCATATAAATAACCCTACAGTTACAAACTTGCTTACTGAATTTAACAAATAAGGGTTTGTTAAATTTAAGCATGCCTATGGTGAAAACAAGGCAAATAAGATGCTGCCAGGGAGTCACAAAACTTGGAGTAGATATGTAATGGCTGTGCACAACAGTTTTGTTTTGCAACAACATTTGGCAATTTCCAAAAAAATAAATGTTATTTCTGTTTTCACAATTATCTACTGAGTGAAGCAGATGCAGCCAACTAAACCGATAATGTTAGCTTTGATACTACTGATGGGAACCCTGCAGGCAAGGCTGGTAATGGTAGCTAGTTAAATTATATAACAAAGCAAACAAGGATTATAAATACTGGAAGAAAAGTTACCCTTGTCTGCAATCTATTATATCTTGCAACAAACAAAATTTGTCAGCTAAAATATTGCACACCGACTGCAGCATTGTTTTAAATGTCCACTGATCTTCAAGAATAATTTACAAGTAATATTGCTTAAACAAGTCACTACAAGCAACTGCTCACCTCAGCCAGCCCATATCCAAGACCAGTTTGAAATGGCTGCCACCTTCATTAAGCCTAACACAGCATGGTCTTATTTGCTTGATAGAAATTGGGGTCTACACGTTGCATTTCATATCATGTTTTCTTCACAAGAAAAAGTAATTAGTATCATTTGAAGCATTGTTACTGCAGCATGAACTGACTGTATGATATAGAGAATAATCCTTACATTGTGCTTAAGCTACATTGAAAGCTAAAAATAAAAATGCTTTGATGTTGCTTTAGTTTCAATTTAAGTCAAGTAATTATATTTGAATTCATACATATGCAAATCATTGGCTCAAATACTGGTAAGAAATAGTTATTTAACCACTTTCTGCTGGAGAGAGGCAAATGCCGCTCTGCGTTGTCATGCCATAACAATGGAGAGCGTGATATCACACAAAATTTTCTGCCGCTTCAACAGAAAGCGTGATATCATGCAAATGTTTTTGCTGCCAGTGCGGAAACCGTGTATAAACAGCAATGAAATTTACTGCGGTTAAAGGTTGGGAAAAGCTCTTAGTTTAATGTTTTTCTAATTGCAGGTCTGCAATTGTTACTAAGGCTCAACTTTCTTCACTAGTTATAGGAAACTAGTTATATAAATTTTTAATAGGCTACTTTCAGCATTATTATATATATGGATAATTTAGATAATAGCTCAACTAATGAAGCTGCTTTCCAACAGAATTTCATAATTGTATCATCTGGAGAGTCTGGCTCTGATGTTACTGATGTAGAGTTTCAGTTTGATGATGATGTATTTTCATTATATTCAAGTGCTGAAAGTGGAAGTAGTTATGATGATGAATTTTCATTGAATTTAAGTGTTGAAAGCATAAGTAGTAACAATGAAAGTGGTAGTTGCACAGATAGAAGAGGGCCTGACCAAGCATGCCCAGCACAGATACCCAGGCAAGACGCCTGTCAGTTGTTAGAGGTAGCTGAAATATTGGATTATTTAAGTCGAGGCCATCCTAGATCATTGCCAACTCCCGATCACTTGAGAGAAAAAGATGGGCATTTCCCTGAATACAACCCCACACCTGATGGCCAAACAATTTTCTACAAAAGATGCACTGTTTGTCTGAAGCATGGCAAAAGAAAGAAAACCAAATTTCAATGCGATAAATGTGAGGTTCCCCTATGCATATTTCCTTGTTTCAAGGACTTCCACAAAAAAATAAACTTTTAATTTTTCCCTGTATTTTATAATTTTTTCTCATTATTTCAATTAAAACACAAAAAACTAACTGAGTGTTCTTGTGTAAATATTTTATAGAAAAACGCAGTTTTAAAATTTTGCAAATTTTACTAAAAAAATACCATTGCAGGGGTATAAACTTATTATAAAAATTCTGGCTGGAAGTGGTTAATAATTGCAATGTAACTGTTATAACGACAGCTTTGCTAAGCAATTATGAAGTTCTCATCAATATCAGCAATCATGCTTTAAATGAAAAAGAACTTCTTTAGCAGTTTGGAAATACATAAAAAGCCTGTCAAAGCAGGCTTGGTGAGCATTTCTATACTTCAAGCTGATAGATGGGGCTTTAAGAAGTGGAAAAACTTTTGTACCAGGTCAAAAGATCTGCCAAGCTTGTTGGCGTTCATTACAAATCTTAAGTGCTGATGACACTACCAGCAGTAGTACATCAACATCTACAGAGAGTGATACAGAATCTTTCACTCATTCAACTATGGATGCTGCTGTGATGAACGCATCGTTTAAGCTCTGCTCAGTATCACCCTTAAAACAACATGGTACAAGTAAGAAAACACAAGTTGCTGAAGCTTGTCGCAAAATTCTGAAAACTGCAAATATACTTCTTGGCAAAATAGACCAGGA
Organism: Trididemnum clinides; assembly: GCA_963675345.1. Taxonomy (NCBI): domain Eukaryota; kingdom Metazoa; phylum Chordata; class Ascidiacea; order Aplousobranchia; family Didemnidae; genus Trididemnum; species Trididemnum clinides. Next base: position 38,583,586 of record OY776284.1, on the reverse strand, counting down.
AAGTAGATCAGTTGAGATCTGTGAAAAACAACATGATCACCTCACAAAAGATGACAAAGAAAAAATTGAACATTCAGATCGACTTTGTGAAGCCATTGATGAGAAAATGCAATCAGCAGACAAAATCACCAAACTACAACTTCTTACTTTGATCCCTGACACCTGGTCAGTAGAAAGAGCAGCACAACATTTTGGGATTACCAATTATCAAGTGAAAAAAGCAAGACAACTAAAAAAAAAGAATTTTGTCAAGACCTGAAAAGAAAAAAGGTCGAGCATTAAGTGAAGAAACGAAACAACTTGTAATAAACTTCTATCAGGATGAAGAATTCACCAGAATAATGCCTGGTAAAAAGGCCATTGTCAGCCTGAGTAGGAATGTACATAAACAAAAACGTTTAGTGTTATGTAATTTAAAGAAACTATTCTGTACATTTAAGACCAGATATCCATCAACCCATATAGGTTTCTCTTCTTTTTGCAGCTTATGGCCCAAATGATGTGTTATAGCTGGAGCCGGTGGTACACATGCTGTGTGGGTTTGTACCATTCACCAAAATACCAAGCTGCTCATAAATTCACTCAACACCAAAGAAGACTGCAAGGATATGATGAAACTCTTAGTTTACAACACAGACAACAGAGATTGCATGATTCATTGATGCAGTGAATGCCCATCATCTGATATTCTGAAGGAGCACCTATTTGATATAATAGGTGAATATGATGATAACACTGAAATAACACACAAACAGTGGATTACAACAGACTGGTCAACACTTTCACAAGTAACAACACCAGTACAAGAATTTGTTCCTTTGGTAATTGATAATTTGGAAAAGCTAACAACACATTCATACATTGCCAAGCAACAATCAAGCTATCTACAAAAACTGAAAGAAAACATTGCACCAAACATAGCCATTCTTTTGTTGGATTTTGCCGAAAACTTTGCCTTTACAGTACACGATGACATTCAGTCTTATCACTGGAATACATCACAGGCGACATTGCATCCTGTTTGTATGTATTATTATGTTCATGCGTCCCTTCAATGTCATCCTTATTGCATTATATCTGATGACATGGATCATGATGTGTCAATGGTTTATCAAATACAAAAAGAATGCATACAACAGGTTCAAGAGAAGGTATAAAGTTTGACAAAAATAATGTACTTTTCCGATGGATGTGCAGCCCAATACAAAAATCAAAAAAATTTCTTAAACTTGTGCAACCACTCAGCAGATTTCAATGTAGCAGCAGAATGGACATTTTTCGCCACTAGTCATGGCAAATCACCCTGTGATGGCAGTGGAGGGACTATCAAGCATACAGTTACCAAGGCAAGTCTGCAACAACCTTATAATGACCAAATATTAACCCCAGCACAATTATTTCAGTTTTGCAAGGAAAACATAAACGGCATTGACTTTATATTCATTTCCAAAAAAATCATGAAACAGGTACACAATATCATGAACAAGCGCTTCCAGATAGCTGATAAACCCATTCCAGGAACCAGAAATTTCCATCATTTTATTTGATTAGGTGACAGTAGAATTGGCGTCAAGAGGGTTTCATGGCAAGATCATTTTGACCTTGTGTTTAACTTTGGGAAGCAACATATTACCATTAAACCAACTCCTCACAACTACATGGCCTGCTTATATGATAGAAATTGGTGGATTGGAATGGTGATGTCAGTGAATGATGAAGAACATGATGCAGAAGTGAATTTTATGCACCCTCATGGCCCTGCAAGATCTTTTTTCTGGCCTTCTAGAGAACATCTAAGCTATGTCCCATACAATCATATTCTGCTCAGTATTGGCATGCCTTCAACTTCTAGTGGATGACAATACAGAGTTTCAGATAAAGATTATACAAAAATACAGTCAGTATTTTCTGACATTAACAACTAAACAAGCTTTAGTGAGTTCGTTTGGTGCTGCATTGTTTTAGACTGCTTCTTTTTTGTGATGATATAGAGCTTCCATTAACATGAGACATTTAATGGTAAACTTAAGTTGAATGTGTAATGATTAGCTGATTATTTGTAGTTACCATCTTGTCCTGTATTTTGTTTTGTAACCATTTTTGCGCATATGTTTGTAAAAACTTAGGTGTTCAAAATATGATTTTTTGTGGAAATTACACTGTCTTGTATTTTGTCCTACCATTTTGTGAGTATAAATTTTTTTCTTCAAAAAATGCTTTGTAGTTTCTGATATCAGTGCTCAGTGCAGTGCCATCTTATTTTTGCAATTGAAGTCTTTTTAAAGTAATGTTATAGAATCCTATAATGTATACTTCATACACTTATGGAACTTGTGATTTGGTGCTTGGCCTTAAAAGTCTTACTGGCACTCATTATAAAGCAAAATTTGTGTAGTATAAATTTTTTTTACATGAAACTCTGGTTGGTATGCATCATACCTTTCATACTTCTTTTTTTGATAGATTTTGTGGTATTTTGCTTGTACTAATGGATTTAATGCTCTTTTGACAAAAATTGTGTTCCACTTAAATAAAAAATTATAGTAGGTATCAATATTGATTATTTTTTTTTTATTTGGCATAAAAGAGTATTAGTCGAAGAATATAATTGGTGGATTTTAGCTTTTAAATTTTATACCCCCTTTTTTTATAGGCCCGTGAAGTTAGGCCTACAAAAATGTAAGAAACAAATTGAAAGCTTTTATTATCATATGAAGCAGTTCTTTTACCACTCTTTAAGCCATTTTTTTGAATTTCTTGGGTCTTAAAACATATGCATAGCAATTTTCAGCAATTTCCTATAACCACAAGCTGAGAAAATAAAAATTTAATATTATATCTAGCATGTGCATTGAAGCAGAACAACCAAAAATGTCATGTTTTAAAATGACAATAACTCCCAAAATAATGGGAGTTTTTCAAAAATTTTTTTTTGTTTTTATTGTTTCAGTAATATCTACAAGTGTGCCAAATTTGGTTAAAATATAAAAGATGTGGTGTAATCCATTTGCTCATTTGGCATGGAATGACCCGATTGCAAATTTTTCAAAGACAAAACTCAACCAAAATCATGTAAGGCTATATACACAACACACAGTCATACAAGCTGACAGTAATAGGCTTACTGGTAACCAGTAACTTTGTCATAACAATTTCATCACAAAACCCCAGAAACGATCAGTGTTTGAGATAGGAGTTAGTTAGATCAGAGTTAGGGTTGGTCAGGGTTAGGGTTACATTTAGCTGTTTAGTTCTAGAGTTATAATTTTTTTGGCGAGCAGGCAATTTTATTCTTGTTCAAGTCATACCAGTACAATGTAGCATCAACTAGATTAAGCATGTCAGCAATGAAAAAAGGTGAGCAGGCAACAAAACAAATATACTTTTTAAACATGCCTGATTTTATTGGAAAATAATAAAAAGGCAGTGGCTATTTTGTTGTCAATGCCATTTTACTCTTAGAGGCTATTTTTCCATGAGTTATTTGGGATTAATCAATCTTAATGACGTACTAAACATGTGACTTTTGGTCATTTTTGATTCATCAATTTTAATAGCCAATCAAAAAAATTTTGCAGCTCCAGTGTCTACTCCCTTACCCTGTACACTGCCCCATACATTTACATATCGGGCCTGCCCCTTTGGTGTACACTGCTTTCTTTTAATGCCCAGCCAGCTGAGATTTGAACCCATATCCATAGTATCTCAAGCCAAGCACACAATCCACAACATCACTGGCTGAAAAGTAGCAATTATGGCAATATAAACACACTTGAATGATTATGGCAAAATAGTCTCCAAGGGTAAAATGCCATCAATGGCAAAATAGTTACTTTCTAATAAAAAACATAGCAAGTAGTAGGCATGGTCACTGCACCTAACAGCAAAACTAGCAAAGCAAAAAAAAAAGCAGCTGCAAAAAGCCTATACTATTTACCAATGAGAAAAAAGAAGTAATAATCACAAATGTTGGGGTCTTGACTTAAGAACTACCAGTACTAACCTGCCCTAAAGCACTTTGCTGACTTGGTTATCATTTTTATAGATGGTGAGAAGGTTTCTCTAATTTCAGTAGGGATGCTGTTCTATACTACAGGGCCTCAGTATTCTAATATTTGTCGAGTAGTTTTTAGTGTGCAAAATTGAGGGTATAACTTAATTTTGGATCAAGTCGGTAAAGGTAACCTTGTTGCTGAGCAATTTTGATTGAAGAGGTCAGCAAAAGCAGGTGCAGGTGGAATAATTACTTGTAACCAGTTATACAAGCTAAGTATCTGTGCTGCCCACGTAAATTTCAAAAATAAAATCTAAATTTTGGTTAATGCACACTGGCAAACTAGATATTACTATTGTGAAAACATGAAACAGTGTCGAATTATTGTTAACTTTAAGGCAGTGGCTATTTTGCCGTCGACAGCAATTTACCCTCTGAGACTATTTTGCTGTGAGTTATTTGTGATTGGTCAATTTTAATGACGTACTAAACATGTGACTTTTGGTCGTCTCTGATTGGTCAATTTTAAAAACCAATTAAAAAAATTTTGCACCCCCAGGTCTCTATCTCCCACCCTGTACACTCCCTTGCAGTGTACACTGCTCCGTACATTTACATACCGGGCCTGCCCCTTCAGTGTACACTGCCTTTCTTTTCAAGCCCTGGCCAGCTGAGATTCAAACCCCCAACCATGGTATCTCAAGACCAGCACTCTATCCACTACACCACAGAGTCACTGGTGCGATTATAGCAAATTTGGCTATATAAACACACGTGAATGATCACGGCAAAATAGATTCCAAGGGCAAATTGCCGTCGACAGCGAAATAGCCACTGCCTTAAAAAAAGGCAGCGTACACTGAAGGGGCAGGCCCGGTATGTAAATGTATGGGGCAGTGTACACTGGAAGGGAGTGTACAGGGTGGGGGATAGAGACCTGGGGGTGCAAAATTTTTTAAATTGGTTTTTAAAATTGACCAATCAGAGACGACCAATAGTCACATGTTTAGTACGTCATTAAGATTGACCAATCACAAATAACTCACGACAAAATAGTCTCAGAGGGTAAATTGCCGTCGACGGCAAAATAGCCACTGCCATTTTAAAAACCAATTAAAAAAATTTTGCACCCCCAGGTCTCTATCCCTCACTCTGTACACTCCCAGTGTACACTGCCCTGTACACGGGCCTGCCCCTTTGTTGTACACTGCCTTTCTTTTAAGGCAGTGGCTATTTTGCCGTCGACGGCAATTTGCCCTTGGAATCTATTTTGCCATGATCATTCACGTGTGTTTATATAGCCAAATTTGCTATTAACGCAACAGTGACTCTGTGGTGTAGTGGATGGAGCGCTGGTCTTGAGATACCATGGTATCGGGTTCGAATCTCAGCTGGCCAGGGCTTGAAAAGAAAGGCAGTGTACACTGAAGGAGCAGGCCCGGTATGTAAATGTACGGGGCAGTGTACACTGCAAGGGAGTGTACAGGGTGGGGGATAGAGACCTGGGGGTGCAAAATTTTTTTAATTGGTTTTTAAAATTGACCAATCAGAGACGACCAAAAGTCACATGTGTAGTACGTCATTTAGATTGACCAATCACAAGTAACTCAGGGCAAAATAGTCTCTGAGGGTAAATTGCCGTCGACGGCAAAATAGCCACTGCCTTCTTTTAATGCCCTGCCAGCTGAGATTTGAACCCGCAACCATGGTATCTCAAGACCAGCACACTATCCACTACACCACAGTGTCACTGATGTAATTGTAGCAAATACGGCTATATAAACACACATGAATGATTACGGCAAAATAGATTCCAAGGGCAAATTGCCATCGAGAGCAAAATAGCCACTACCTAACTTTAAATAAGATTAACTACCAGAACGCCAAAGTAACTCCGGCACGAACCTATCCCTACTCGGATCAAATCTTATAACCTTGTGTCATATCAAGTTTGTATAGAGATAACAAGCCAATGACTAACCTGCAAACTTATTGATAGCACACAACAAAATAAGCTGTACTCCTCTACCCTTAAGGCCTTAACCCAAGTTGCCAAGTACCAGCTTTTCATAAAAATATGCATAAGGGCATAAATTTACCTAGACTCAATATCTGTTGGATGCTCACCCACATGATTGCTTTGTTTAATAGTTGGTTATGCCTTTTACTCCATCAATCACTGATATATTTTTGATTATTTTTCTGCAAAGAGAAATTAACCAAGAAATTACCCATGCATAACACCGTTGTCAGTTATCTAAAAAATTTGCAAAAAGGTTTTGAAACAATAAAACTAAAGGTAAAAAAGATACATTTTCAAAAAAGGCTTATCGTGAGATTGTTGATTTATATTTCACAGTACTACAATATCATTCCTCATTCGGTACAGAAATTCCCTCTTTTAGTGGTAACAACGATCAATAAATATATAAGCGGGCAAAGCAGGCAAAGCGGCAACAATATGAGCGAAAACGGATGAATGACCAGCAATAATCATATAAGCGGGCAATCATAATGGGAACATATATATTATGAACATGAATCTCGTGACACAAACGTACGCAGCACAAGAACGGTTCTGCGAAACCTTGATATCGATATCAAATTAAAGCAAGGCAATATTGTTTATTTGTAATGTTTTTAATGTTATTTGAGTAAAACTGAATTTGTTCTGTGGAATAATGATTATTCTGAACTCCATCCTATGGTATCTCTACAATCGCATGGACTGCATGAAGACTGACGTTTTGATCAGTGTAATTACTCAGTTTTACTCTGACAAAGAAGTTGAAGAAGCAAAGAAAGTTCTTTTTGAAAACTTTACTTCTCATAGAATCATAAAGAGAAAGGGTGAAAATAAAACTGAAATGAACCTAAAAGATATGCTGGAACTGCTGCATGTAATCTCCTCAAACCCTCAACCTGAAGTAACATTTGCTACAGCATCTTGTAACTTCCCTCCACTTGATTTCAAAAACATTGACAGTGGTATCATCATTTCCAACTTACAAACTTTGAAAAATGAAGTGAGAGACTTGCAACAAGAGTCAATCTCTAACAAAACACTTTCTAATCAACTAGCTGAAGTGCGAAGTATGGTTTCAGAACTGTCAGCTTTAGCCAAAAGAAAACCAGTTACTGAACAAACAACTGGTAGGCCTTTTGGTCCTTACCAGCCTTCAACTGACAACTTGCAAACATCCGCAACTAACGACGATAAATCTAAGAAGAAAAGCTCAATGTCATATTCCAAAGCAGTACAACAGCAGCCTGATTATCCTAATTCTGGCTCTGTTTTCACAACTGTTGAGGCTAGCTCTTCTGACGTAAACCACACCAAACCTAAACCTACTGAAACTGGACAGATAACTGCTGATGATGATTGGTCTGTTTACCGATCGCGAAGACGAAGGCCCAAAAACCCTCATGAAGGTAAACTAAAAGGTTCTAACTTGCAGCCAGTTGCCAAACTTAGTAGACCTGCAGAAGTGTTCTTGTCTAGGCTCAGACCAGAAACTTCCTGTGAGGAGGTACAACACTTTGCACAATCCCAGTTTTCTACTGCAACCTCAATCACTTGTACTCAGCTGAAATCAAAATTTGACTCTTATTCTTCTTTTCATCTCACAATTCAAGGAATATCGTTCAGTGACTCAATTAACCCAAATAATTGGCCAGAAGGAGTTTTAGTTAAAAGATTTTATTACAAATCGGGCACTGATAATGTGTCGAATTCACAAAAAAGTGAAAGATCCATTCAGTCACCTTCACAGATCTAACAGCAGTATCCTACAATTGCAGAGGTATTAAAAACTCTATACCTGATGTTCAAAAACTGTGCAATGTTTATGACATAATATTTCTGCAAGAAACTTGGCTTACCAAGCAAAACTTGGATTACCTCTCCAGCATTAGTGATGATCATTATGCTTATGGCTATACACCTACTGACGATTATGACGGCTTTAGAAAGGGCAGACCTTCTGGGGGAACAGCTGTCCTTTGGAGAAAAAATCTGCCAGCCACACGAATCACAAGTCATAGTGGTTCAATCATTGGTTTGAAACTAGACAACGATGCTAGTCAAATTCTACTTTTAAATGTGTATCTTCCATACTGCTGCCCTGAAAATTTTGATGCATATCAAACTTACTTAGGTGAACTAAGTTCTTTCTGTAACATTAATGCTGCCTTGGAAATATTTATATTGGGTGATTTCAACGCTGGAAAGGGTAATCAATTCTGGAAAATACTTATGGATTTCTGTGAAGATAATAACTTTATCATTTCTGATGACAGTTTACTGCCTGATAGCTCGTTTACATATATTAGTGATAGTCACAACTCTACCTCATGGATAGACCATTGTGTTACATCTGCTATGGCACATCGCCTTATAATTAATATAGAAGTCCTACTAGAATACATCTGCTCTGATCATCATCCTTTACTTGTCAAGATAAGTTACAGTTCTGCTATAAATCACCACAGCAACATACGTGATCAAAAATCATCTGACTATAAACACATCAATTGGAAAAATTTGACCCCTAGAAAAAAGGCTGAATATTACCAATCCACTAAATCATATTTATCTAATTTATTGCTACCGTTGGAAGTTATTAATTGCAATAATGCTGGGTGTAATGATTCAGCTCATTTGGAGAGTATATCGACATACTATCAGGGCATCATTAACAGCCTACAAGCTTCTCTACCCTTGCAAGTATACAACTCTCGGCGCAACCAGCATATACCTAACTGGTCTGCAGTCTTGAAAAACTCTCATAAAAAAGCCAAAACTAGCTACCTGACTTGGATCAATTCTTCAAAGCCTAAAACTGGTCCAGTATTTGAACTCATGAAAAAACACAAAAAAGAATTTAAAAAGTTATTCCGACAGCATAAAAAGAAACTGAGAAAACAAGCTGCCGATACCTTGGCATGTAGTTTTATTGACAATCATCCAACAAACCAATTTTGGAAAAATATTAATATTCAGTCATCTCCTAAAACAACTGCACTGCCTGCAACAATCAATGGAGTCTCTGGCACACAAAATATTGTTAATATGTGGAAAAATCATTACCAACAACTACTTAACTCTACTAACAGCAGTAAGTCATCTGATCTGAGTACCACTCATTTGAAAAGCAAAACAATGGGACCACACAATAAAACTGACAAATTTGATGAGGTGAAAAAGTTCTTATGTACGGTAGATTTAGCCCGGTCTCTATCTCAGAAACTCAAACCAGACTGTGCTGGAGGACTTGATGGCTTATCAGCAAATCACATTATGTTTGCACATGAAATAATATATCTTCATATTAGCATATTTTTCAACCTTTGCCTTGTTCATAGCTACCTACCTGCTGCATGCACTAATTCAGTTATCACACCTATAACGAAAAACAAACATGGTAGTGTCTCTGCCATCTCCAACTACAGGCCTATTGCTCTACCCACCGTAATTTCAAAGTATTTTGAACATTACATATTATTTATGACCAGTAATTTCTTGTCGAGTGTGGATAACCAATTTGGCTTTAAGCCTGCACATAGTACTGACATGTGCCACTTTTTATTAAAACAAGCCATTTCGCAATACAATACTCATGGAAGTCCAGTCTTTGTTGCCTTTTTGGATGCCTCTAAAGCATTTGATAAAGTTAATCATCATATTTTGTTTAAAAAACTTACTGAATGCAATGTTCCTGAGATTTTTGTAAAACTCTTAGCTAACTGGTATTCCAGTCAACTTCTCTGTGTTAGATGGGGTACTACTTATTCTAAGTTTTTTACCGTCTCAAATGGAGTGAGACAAGGTAGTATTTTGAGTCCCATTCTATTTGCTGTCTATATGAACCAACTTTCACAGACCCTTAACAAACTTAACGTTGGTTGCTTTATTGGTCAACATTGTCTAAATAATATTTTGTACGCCGACGATATATGCTGTATTGCACCTAGCTGCAAAGACCTTCAAAATTTGCTAGATGTTTGCTATGAATATGCACAAAGCCATGATATCTCTTTTAACTGCTCTAAAACCAAAATAATGATGTTTAAAACTAAGTTTTTGAAGTTGATTTTTGTGCCCAAATTACAATTAGGTAACTGTGTAATTGATTATGTAGAAAAAGTGAAATATTTAGGTTTTCTTTTAACATGTGATTTGCAAGACGACATCGACATGTACCGACAGCTTCGCTATGTCTATGGTACAGCAAATAGACTTCGTAGTAAATTCTCCGACTGTTCTAAAAACGTAAAAAATTATTTGTTTCGCACGTTTATGTACAGTTTCTATGGCAGTAGTATCTGGTCGTCCTATCGACAATCTACCTTTCACCGTCTCCGGGTAAGCTACAATAATGCTTACAGGATACTATTTAACTTGCGTCATCGAGTAAGTATATCTTCGACTCTTGTACAGAACAATATATGTACTTTTCAAGCATTGATTCGAAAATATGTCGCTTGCTTTATGATTCGCTGTGCAAATTCCTGTAATATCTGGATTTCCTCACTGGTAAATTCGGACGATTTCCTAACCAGCCAGTTTTATAAACACTTTCTTCTCCTTCATGACCGTTAGGCTTTTGCCTTCTTAGGGATTTCAAACATGTCTGCAACTCTGTGTTTGTTTGTTGTTTATGCTCTGCGTTTGTTTGCTCTCGTTGAGCTATTCTAGTGTGATTTATGCTGGACTAAAGTTGACTTTGCTGTAAGTTAACGGGTCTGTTAAATAAATAAATTTTTTGAATATTGATATTGACATTTGATATAAGAAATACTGATGTTGATATTAAATTAAAGCAAGGCAAATAATCAGGCAATTCGTACAATGCAAGCAAAATACATAAACTACCACTACAGGCTGAAAAATGCTATACACTTTAATGTCATTCAGCCGGTTTGCGTGAACCGATTCTTAATAGTTTTTGAGTTGATGGATTCGGTTGTTGAAAATATATTTAAATAGGACCTAAATTACCGTACCAATTTTAAATATTTGATCTGCAGCAAAAGGACTGCACCTTGTATTGTAGAGAATTTCATTAAATTTTTTACGAATGCAACATTTTATTATTAATTTTGATTGCCATTATTGAGTAAACAAGCCAAAAACAGTTTTGTGACGTGTAATAACAAGTGAAACGTGACCTGCTCCTTATGAATGAACAAGAAGGCACATGTTGTCAAAATTGTTGGACATTTGTTCCACCATTTTGCTTAAAAAAACTGGTTCTTATTCCATAAGTGCGCTCGTTATGTCCACTTTTCCGCCTTTTCTGCTTTAAAAAATATTATATTTGATTCAATGCAAAACTACCTAGATTTGAGAAGCCTTCATGCAGCGCCTGCATTTACACGACAACCAACATTAACAAAAAATTTTGATAAACAATATTGTAAAAACGTTACTCAACTCATCAAACACAAGTAGGACAGAGACTTTTGGCAACTGCATATGGTTGTTCAGTCAACTGCATGTGGTCTTGGACGTTATGATCTTAGAGTCAACAGCGCAGCTACCGAAACAAGTTGCGGTTGGCGTAAAAATGGTTTGAACTCCAAACAGTTGTGTCAATGAAAACGTCAGATTCAATCCATTATAAACATCATATTTTTTGGTTCTTTCCCGATCTGACGTATTTGCTTTACGCTGTGCTTGCTTGGTTTTTTGTTTTCTTTATTTAGCTTTGGTTTAGGCCGTGCTGAGTTGCTCTGCTCCTGTGGGTTGTTGTCTTCCATCCTAAGGAAATAGGCTAGTAACGAATATATCGTTATAGAGATAAGCTCGATTTTGAGAGTTCGCGAATTCATGTTGGTGAAGTTTAAAAGTAGTAATACAATAGTACAAAGCCTTATTAAGCCCTATACTAAGTATTAGTACAGTAGTCCTCGCTTTTTAAGCCCTCCTCGAGACCGAATGATTTTGGGCTTATTAAACAGGTGAGCTTATTAACAGGGGAACAAATTTTCGGCACTCTCATGCACATAAATGATATGGCCAACTGTGCTATGGCTAAAAGTTGCTAAAAATAAAATCTATAGAGCACCATTTGCCTTGCCAATCGATTACGGCGCAAATAAATGATTTAATGATAAAACATTTTCATTAATAACTAAGACAAAAGCGTACGGGAGAATGAAACCGTCGAAAGGAAAACAAAAAAAGTGCGAGTTGCCACGCTTTTTCACTCATTTTCAAGTAAATGTGTTTGAATATTTGGCCTATTAACCAGGGTTTTGGGTTTATATAGCGGGTTTTATTTATTTCCGGAGTAAATGAAGGAATTCCGGACAAGAAAATTTTGGGCTGATAAAGCGGGTGAGCTTATAACTGTGGGCTTAATAAGCGGGGACTATTCTAGTTTGAGAATACAACAGACTTACGTAAGAGTGAGTGATTTTGTGGATAAAGCCGATATTGAAGATCTATTTATGAAAAGAAAGCGGTGGAATGAAGATTTGCAGATATACACGGCGTATTTAGCCACCAAGGAAGAGACGAGTGCTTTCTTTTAAAAAATTATATTATGCTTACATTGCTCTCTTTGCTACGACTTGGAGGGACAGCCCGAAAAAATAAACAATATTTTTTCCCAGTCAACATTCAAAATCGGGCCAATGCTAGTTTTAACGGGTTTTGTTGGAAATTTGTTTGTAAAACTGCCTACGCTTGGTCGACCTTTGCCAACGTTATTTTGGACAAGTTTTTTGTCAAGTGAGTTTGCTAACAACATTACTTGCTAAAACCGGTATAACTGAATATTTAATAAACAGATTCGTAAGCCTAAAAACCTGTTTCTTTATTAATACAATGGCAAGTAATAAAAATCTTTTTTTTAAATTTTCACCGTTGTTTTATAGTAATCCCTAAAATTTAACAACGTGAACGCTTTTTTGTGCAATGCTACATTGGGCCTTATTTGTTGCACATAAAGAAAATATGGGCTTTATTTGTTGCACATAAAGGTAAAAATACCTGAAAATTGTTTTTTTATTTTATTAATTATTTAAAAACAGTTTTACTAGAGTAGTTAAAAATAATCTGTACAACATACCGTTAAGCGCAGCACCCATAAGCGCAAGGGAACATACGCACACACAATCAGTTGGGGCACTGAAATAGTCTATTTTAGGTTCAAGAGTTCAAAACTTTCAATGTGGCCAACCTGCTCGTCTGTGGTTGCACTCAAAAGTTTAGAACCACCTCCTCAAAATTTGAATTTTTGGAGTAAGTAGGAAAAATTCTTACAATGGTTGCATCACATTGCCTTTTTTGTCATCAGCACGCTGTTATGTAATAGATGCTTCTATTATAGTAGTGGTAGTAGAGTACATTTATCTTTGGCCAGAAAAACACGCGCTAAGCAAAAGAACACATCAAAGCAACAGCCAAAAATAGGAAAAAGCAACAAACGGTATACGTTAAAACGCATAATTTTAACTAGTAAAACGCACAACAAATCTAATTAGTGTGCGGTTGCTAAACCTGAAAAGAACTAAAAAAGAAAAACTAATGTTGTACTCGCCTACCTTAAGTACACGGAATAGTTTTTCACTGCTATTATAACCAGTAAAACGCTAAAAAATGTGGATGGTGTCCAAAAGCTAGCATTGCCAAGATGGTAATGATGCAAGAGTTTTATGCAAAGAAAAATTACTAGAAATGGTTGGTATTTGATGTTAAATAAAATCAAATTTCTTATGGTAGTGTAACAACCTCAGCAACTTCAACTACAAGCCACAAGTAGAAAGTTGCCAACAAAGTTGCCAACAAGCCAAGGCTTTATATATCGATGGCCATATACGTTCAGTAGCTATCATGATAGAAGTAATTAGTCGCCACATGGAGTGCACTCATTTTAACTTGGACTACAGTCGGATTCCTTCCGTTGCGCTACAATGATGACCCCGACGTGATGAAGCTACATCTTCTCCGATGTTGACTGAACGGCAGCGTCTTCGGTCAAGCAGCACAAGCCACGGTCGAGTCGCCGAGCCCTAACGTCAAGACCGCCTTCCAATTGAAGTCTTGGCAGGAATCTCACTTACTTCGGCCGGCAAGCCTTATTCTCTCAACGTTGACGGAGAAGGCATGTTGCGACCTCAGCAACCTCCTCCGTTCCTTCGCACATCTCCGCTAGCTGCGCATGCTTGAGGAGGGGAATTGTGCAGCAACTTCAATCACAAACAGAAAGTCACCAACAACACTTGGCTTTATATATGGATCGCCATCTACGTTTAGTAACTTAGCTATCATGATAGAAGTGACTGATCGCCACTCGGGGTGCACTCATTTGAACTCGGATTACAGTAAGATGCTTGCCGTTGTGCAATAATGATGACTCCTGATCAGAAGGCTGCGTGTTCAAATCACGTCGGGGTCACCATTGTTGCGCAACGGCATTTTAATTTCCTGTCATCGGTTTGGACTTGTACGACAATATTTTTCACAGTGAAGCCACAGGGATCAAACAGTGGCTAGAGGTAAAGTACAGTTTATATACAAAGCGGTGCTTGAGCGGCTGTGAAAAATGTGTTCGCTTCCAGGGCACAAGGGTTTCAATACCTTGTTGGGTTGCAACTTACCAGTTGTTACTTATACGCGCTTTTTTGGTTTTTAAAAGTATTAGAACAACCATAAAATTACGTCATCGCTAGAGCGAGTTTTTATTGATCTTTAAAACTAAAGATAATTGACTTGAAATTTCAAAAAATTGACTTTATTGACCAAACAAAATTTTGACTGAAGAAGTTAATGTTTCTTGAGTTTTTGTAGTTAAACAGATATAATTAACGAAGACACGCTAATCCTCAACAAAAACTTTTTATGTCAGCACGCACGTTTTATGTAAGCAGCCAACTCTACAATCATCAAGGGCAAGAATTGAAATCTAAAATCTTAGACGATTTTAAATTGTTGACCTTAAACTTTCTGTCCTTGGCGAACAGTTTTCGCAGCACGGAAAAACTTCTTTCTACAAAAGCAGTTGTGGGCTGAGAATGTTTAAAAAAACTGTAAACATCCGGTGAGATATTTGGTCTTTCCATGTTTATTATTTGGCAGTGGCTATTTTGCCGCCGACGGCAATTTACCCTCTGAGACTATTTTGCCGTGAGTTGTTTGCGATTGGTCAATCTTAATGACGTACTAAACATGTGACTTTTGGTCGTCTCTGATTGGTCAATTTTAAAAACCAATTAAAAAAATATTGCACCCCCAGGTCTCTATCCCCCACCTTGCACACTCCCTTGCAGTGTACACTGCCCCGTACATTTACATACCGGGCCTGCTCCTTCAGTGTACACTGCCTTTCTTTTCAAGCCCTGGCCAGCCGAGATTCGAACCCGATACTTTGGCATCTCAAGACCAGCGCTCTATCCACTACACCACAGAGTCACTGATGCGTTAGCAGCAAATTTGGCTATATAAACACACGTAAATGATCACGGCAAAATAGATTCCAAGGGCAAATTGCCGTCGACGGCGAAATAGCCACTGCCTTATTATTTTAGAAACGTCATTATTCTGCATATTTTTGAATGTAACGGTTAATGCTGCAAGTGTCTTCTTCTAATTCAAGTTCTTACATTGCTTGCACCGCTTCTTTGATGGTGTACTTGGAAATTTCCAACGTTTCTATAAGCTTAACTAAACATTGATATTGTTTTTTTTTTGATAAGTTGCGTAGTTTAACCAGTTGTTTGCAACCTAACTTTTGTTTGAGTTACTAAAGAAACTACACTCTTCAAAACTTTCCACAATCGCTTTCACTTCTGATAACTTCTTTTGTATAGTATGGGAGGATTTAACCAGTTTTCCCATCTTGTAGACATCCAACTAAAATATTAAGATATTGTATGCAAGATAGAGAGCTCTCATTAACAACTAAAAAAAATTTGTTTGTCTTGTATAGAATTTCTTATCCCCTGAAACTCACCTGCACTTAATTGCAGCACTGTTTTTCTTCAAATAGTTTCAGATGATAAACTGTGACCAATGTGGTGACATAGGTTTTCGATATACTTATGGCTTAGCTCAGGGGTATCAAACTCGCGGCCCTCGGAGCCTTTCAATGCGGCCCGCGAGACGATCAGTATCTCCAGACCATCGCCCTTCGGGCATCATTAATCAGAAATCGAGTTCTAACTCGAAGCAGGGCGATGGTGTGGAGATGCTGGAGAGCTAATGACTTTTTTTTAGAGATCGACCTCTCTGCGGGCTACATTACAGAGACCGTTGCCGGAAAAGTGGTGATCTCCGAATCCGGCCCTCGGAACGATTGTCAACATGCAATGTGGCCCCCAGAAGCCGACGAGTTTGATACCCCTGCCTTAGCTCGTACAAAGAAATATCAGCAGGCAAAAATGCCTTGGTTATTTTTTTCACAAAATCAATGTTACTCCTCCTCAAAAACGTTTGCAAAGTGTGTGAGAATAGTAGGTGAGATTTGCTGGCTATTTCCTCAGAAACATAGTAAATTATAGAATAGATTTAGTGTTTTTATTGAAGGAAAAGAAGCGTATTGCATTTTTGGTTGTAACGGGTTTGCAAATTTTCATTTTCTTTTAAACTAGCATTGCAGCACTTTGTATTACCTTTACCGCTTATAAAACACTTGATATTTTCAGTAAAAGAAAGTGTCACAACATTTTTCAAAAAGTCTTTTCGATTTTTGAATGTTATGTGGCATGTTACTTCCGCTTTTTAGAATCACGATTTACTATTAATACTACTTTTAAAATCTAGACAAACTGACGCTAATAACACGAGACTAAGTAATATTTTTTGAGTTGACTTATATTTAGTTGTTGCTTGAAATAGCCGCAAATTAACCAGTTTTGATTTATAAATAGTGTTTGTATGATAGGACTGTGCAGCAACAAAATAAAATGAGGCAATTATTTGTTCAGAAACACAGTGAATTATAGAATAGATTTAGTTCCTAATATTGAAGCAAAGGAGGCGTATTGCTTTTTTAGTACAACACCTTAGACAATTTAACTATTGCTTTTATCCTGATATGCTTGAGAATTCAATCATCTTTGGATGTTTATAAGTTTATAGTCAGGTAAGAAAACCAATTTTGATTTAAGAAGCAGATGACTTCAGGTTAGTGAAGTTTAGGAGAAAGTTCATGCAAAGTGTATTTACCCACCTAGAAAAAGACGAGTGCATTTTTCCAAAAACTGATGTTATAATTCCATTGCCCTGTTTGCTACCACTTGGAGAGACAGCCCGAGAAACAAGCAATAATCCTTCACTTTTGATGCTTGGCTAAACGACACTTAAGTTTAAAAAAGCTACATGAATGGGGTGCTCTACATAGCTTTGAACTTTTGTTGGCACTTAGTTGATGAGAAAAAGTTTTTACTGATAGTTTGTTTCTTTACTGATGGTCGGTCAACTTTAGCTTCATTTTAAAAATTTTGGCCCATTGAGTACCTACCCTTGTTATTATTTTACACCATGGGGCGGCCACGTTGTGCCATTTACATTTAACGAAAAGCTTTGTAAGTTTTTCATGCATCGGTTGCAAGCAAACTTTCGCAGCCAGTGATGAAGCAAGCTTATGCTAACTTTTATGGTGTTAACGAAGTACGATGTACGTGCGATGCATGTAGCGCTCAAAACTGTGCTGGTTGAGATAGTGATAAAACGTAATGTTTTTGAAGTTCGATGCCGGTGGTGGTCAAAATTTTCCCGAAGAACAATTAAATGACCTTTTTCTCGGAGATTGACCAGCAAAATTTCGCGGAATGCAGGTTAGTCACCGCAGCTGACAATTCTGTTACACAATCTCCTGAGGGGAGTGCGGGAAGGATTTTGGGCAAATAATACTAATATAAACGTTTTATTGTTGCTGAGGGGGGCGCGCGCAGGAGCCTCCTGTGCTTACGTCACTGTTCATCTTATTGTTTTCTCTTTTTGTTCTTTGATAAAATATCTTTTGACGCCAAACATTTTTGTAGTTTAGAAATTTTCTGGTGCTGACTAAGTGCTTTTACTTATTTTACTTGTACTTTTGCTATGTGCAACTTCTATAACTGTTAGACATAAGATGTAGGTAGGCACTACCTACATCTAATGAACTTTCCACTACTTTCCATCTTGTGAACTGATGAACATATTGGCAACTGTGTCGCACTGCAGCTCTTTAAATAATGACAACGTTTGCTTGGATTTTTGTTGTGAGGAAAATACTTCGTGGGGTTTCCAAATTGTGAAGTATGAGTCGTCGTGTTCTAAGGGATCATCAAAAATTTTGGGGATCGAGTTTCTTGTATTAGTGTTGCTGGGTTGTTGTTGTGAGGTTCCCACAGCACGTCTGACCCCAAGAACGAATATATTTCAAATCATAACACTACGTCGAAAGCACGAACGATAACTAGCAATGAATTTTTTTAATTTGAATCTTTCAATTTGATTGAAATTTTATTGAATTGAACGAATGCTTCTTTTTATGTGCTTGTTTACTAGGTCACTCTGTCGTACGCCCGACGGAAATGCGTCTGGTCATATGGCTTAGTCACGCAGTATTATTGCATTATAACAAAAGAGCGAACGTTATTCCTGATATGTTAGCTATGTAAATTCTTTTTATGACCAGTTTTTTGGCCAACGAATGATTTGCAATAACGATATACAGTAACGAGCTCGCGAACATGGCGAGAATATTTATGAGTTACCCAAATGATTTCAGCAAAACATCAATGACCCAAAGTTTGTATCTCGTAAGGTCGCCATAGTAGAAATCTTAACTTAATCGTAAGGTAGTAATAAACATCACGTGTTTGCAAGAAAATAAAGAAACAGGAAATGCTGTTACGTGATATACAAAACGATAACTAGATGCTGGTTTAATTATAGCTTGAAAAAAAGAAACATATTATTGTGTTGTACACTACAGTACCGATAATGATACTCGTACAATGAAAAACAAAAGGCAAACACGAGTTCCAAAAGCCAGCCAAAAAAGACTGAAAGAGCTGCAGTCTGGCCACCCCTGTATCATACATTAAAAAGGGATCTTAATTTTTAAAAAAATATAAATATACATGCTCGGAAGTAAAAAAACACAATCAAAGTAGTTCTTGCCCCATTTTAAAACCTCGAGAGAAATATTTTATAAACTTGTTTCAATCTACTTATTGCTACATCTATATTGTTGAAAAACCAAAGTTTTGGAAACCTCACGAAATTACGTTCACTTATGATACCACAGAGTTATTCACCAAAAAATAGGTTTTTGAAGACAATTTAAAACAGTTTTTTGAAGGAATTAGATAAACAAAATTTCATGTTTAAAAACTAGTCTTTCTTTGCGACAGCCAAAAATTTTTCAGATATAGAATTGATTTAACAGAACATAGAGTTTTGGAGGCTGATAAATGACCCTGCTGTTTACGATTCAGCAACCTGCAGTAGAGTCAACGAAATCTGCTTAGGCCATAAATTGAACCAGAAGCTTGAGTGACCTCAAAAACAAACGAGGTTTACTCTCGGTCATGTTGCCTGCAACGTAGCGCTTAAAACATTAGGCTCGTAATCTCATGATTGTTTCCGATGCTCTACATTGCAATGCGCTGCCAAAATTCATCAAGGTCATTAAATGTCAGTCAAACAAAAGAGCGGTGAACAAAATGACGAAGACATTATTATTAGCAAAGCCACACTCATTAAACTGTGGAGGAGAGATGCAGAATAATTTTTAAAGTTACAAAACCAAGCTTGAGCCATTGTAACATGTGTATTCGCTTATAGAGCACAAGGTTTTCAACAGGGAATTGGGTACGGTACGGTACGGTTAAATTTTGAAGAAAAGTACCGTACGAAATTACGCACGGTATTTTCTGGCATACTACGGTACGGTTCGGAAATGCGGTAATATTTTTTCTGTACCGTATCCTACTCTTCCCGGAGGCCTCGTCTAAAGACTCCAAAAGGATTGCTTTGTTGAAACCAAAAGTCTCACAAAGTTCCGTCTTCACAGCTGTACAAAAATTGCATTTGTACAAAAGGTTGCAGTGCTGCAGCCCCACCACGCGTTAAAACGATCTATTTTTTGTATTTTGGAATTTTTTATGGTGTCAAAATGTCATAGTTCACAACTTACTTACTAATGCACCAATTTATGTTGCTGAAAAGACGAATTTTCCTATATTGCTAGCACTAAACTAAGTGAGCGTGCGACATAGGACTTCTATGTGACGATATCATAATGGTGCGTAGAACGGGCTGCAGCTACAACGCTCGAGACTGTAATTTTGCAAAGCGATATAGTTGCCTCATAAATGTCTCAAAGTCTTAGATTGTAGCAAAATTTTTTGCCACTGCAAGTATTGTCAACATAACTAATCCAAATTTTGCTGCATAACTGAATATTTCGAACTTATAAACACCGTTTTTTATGCTGCGAAAGATAGCAGCAGGAAGGGCAAAATCGTTGGCGCCCAGACAAATTACGTTTATGCGTTGCTTTCATGGTCGTTTGATCTGGTCGCTTTTCTAGTGACGTAACAATTTCCGCTAAGCTTGCTGATGTGGTACTTCAAAACAGGGCTAGTTGCCATAGTTGGTAAAATTGTTTGTAGGTAAGCAAATTCAAATGTTGCCAGTCAGTTGTATCATTTAATGAACTAGATAAAATAAATAAGGAGTAAGAAAACTTATCTAAAGGAAAGAAAGTTGTGTAACTAATTTTTTCTCTTTTACCGGTCAAAAAAGTCGACGTAAAACTTTCGCTTTGTCATTTAAATATCAGATTACGGCAATCGAAGTTTATATATTGCTGATGACTGACACGATAGTGTAGTGGTTAGAGTGTCCGCTTCGCAGTCGGTAGGCCTGGGGTTCATTTCCCTAGCCGAGTCATACCAAAAGACTTTAAAAAATGCTATTCACAGTTTCCCTGCTTGGCGCTCGGCATTTAGGGGAGGTTGTGGAGAACAAGCCGGCAAGTTCGCTTGTTGTGTCGTTGGGCAAGGCACTTAACGGGACGCCCCACCTTTATGTGGCAGGCAGGTGGCCCAGTTTTCCCTCCGATTAGAGGGTTGGTGGCAGGAAGGGCATCCGACCGTAAAACAAATGCCATGTTACAAAAATACAGATATCTGCTGTGGCGACCCCTAATCGAGATTAGCCGAAATACAAAGAAGAAGAAGAAGAAAGTATATATTGCTAATGTCCAGGGATATTGAAAGAAATTTTGCAAGTCATCGAATTGACCGGTTATAAGTTCAAATGCAAAAAATTCGTACAACTTGCACTTGTCCATATGCTTTACTCTTAAGGCTAGTCCAATGGTTCTCAACCGGTGGGCCACAGCACGTAAGTCGGGTGGGCCAGGACCTCTGTGTTTTTTGAAAATGTGCCACATGCCTAAAAAGGTTGAGAGATACTGGTCCACATGAACAGTCACTCAGTCAGTAACGGAATCTTGTTACTTGGAGAGGTAATACCCTTTTTTTGTAGATCATCTTCACTGTGCCCTTATAACCGATATGTTATTTTGTGTATTTTTTAGGCTTATTCCAGTGACATTTCAATTATTATATTATAGTCTTTTTTAAGTGGGCCCCAAAAACTTGTGGCTTTCTTTAATGGGCCACGGCACGAAAAAGGTTGATAAACACTGGGCTAGGCCTACTTATAACAAAATAAGCATTATCTTTGTTCCTAAAATCTTCGGTTTGCTCTTAACAGTAACTACCAATTTAATGAATGAAAATTCGGTCAGAAAAAGGTCGAAAATGCAAGTTTTCCAAAACGGCGCCGCAGTCAAAAGTTCAGTCAGATACTATTTGGTTCCAGTAGTAATAATTGGCATCATAAGCAATGGGTATCGCTAAACGCGTAGCTAATTATCTGTAACATTAATGACTATTAAATGATAGAAATCAAGCAATGCCGGGTTAAATAGAACGCAGAGTTTCGGAGAATTTGCACATTTATAGCTGAGCAACGGCAAATAAACTGTGTACAAAGAGTGCAAAAAAGCTTAAAAATGACTTGGAGCCTCAGCAGCAAATTCAACCACTAGCCGCAACTGCTCTGTAGAATTTTCTAGAAGATTCTTTCTGTGATGTAACAATTGTGTTTTGCAATAGTGTTTTAATCATGGATAGTCTTTACTTGTTTTGTTAAAAATCGATAGAACTATCTTTCGAACCTTGTAGAACTTAACGTTTTGCATATCTATAGCGTTGTAGATTGAGTAAAAACAGCAATAAAGATGGCTGTGATATAATAAATAATAATATGCGTGTCTCACGATCAGTAAGGTTACGTCACAATTACAGTCTTACAGTTGCAATGTAGTAAACAAGTTGTGACTAAATATAAATCCGAGTCACTCAGAAGTGAAATAACGCTTTTCAAAACAGCTGTAAAATTTTACACAAGTCAACAAACAATTTTTGGCATAAAAGGTGAAAGCGATTTAAGGGTAAATTGGGGGCGCTGAGTTCGAAAATAACGTTTTTTTACAGATTGGCTCTAGTTTTTGAGATATCTTGAATTTTTTATTTATTACCATAATTAGGGCTACTTTTAAATGGACATTTATGTAGGGCTGGTCAATGAATAAAAAGTGTTGTCAGTGTAACTGATCCATATTGGTCTGATCAAAATGATTACTGAGCCAAAACAACCAAAGCTCTTAGT
Source organism: Trididemnum clinides (assembly GCA_963675345.1). Taxonomy (NCBI): domain Eukaryota; kingdom Metazoa; phylum Chordata; class Ascidiacea; order Aplousobranchia; family Didemnidae; genus Trididemnum; species Trididemnum clinides. Next base: position 38,560,907 of record OY776284.1, on the reverse strand, counting down.
TTACGGAATGAATAAAGCATGCTACATAGTAAACGCGCAATGTTTAACATCATAAAAATCTACAAAAAATTGTATCGATCCATCATTTGCAAAACAAAGCTTCTGTAACAAACAGTTACATGGGGATGTTCATAGACTTAAAGAAACATTAACTAGCACGTCACATTGGATTTTAACTGTTTATCTGAAGAAAAGTTCTCTTATATGATTTCCGGCTATGGCTTTGTTCAGTACAATCACGGATCAATGTAGAGCAATAATCTGCTATCATGTGAGAGTCCCAACAACAACTATGGTATCTTCATTTCATCGTCCTAATGTCTTGATGGAACCTCTCCCCTTGCTCCTCGCTAACATCACCAAGATTCTCTGAAAAATAGTCTAGATGACTAAATATATAGTGAAGTTTGATGCTCATCCTTGCACCAAGAGCTTGAAAGTTTTGGAGCATCACATTCACAAGGTTCCGATAGTTGCTAGGTTTTGTGTTACCTAGAAACTCTCGTATCCCTGAAACATATGAGCACCAGGCAGCCCTCTCAGCCGCTGTCATACGAGCAGTGAAGATTTGATCTTGCATCAGTTTGCGAATTTGGGGTCCATCAAAAATACCTGATTTAAGTTTTTCCATGCTGAGATCAGGAAAGGTTTCGGCGATATAACTAAAATAATCACCATCTTTGTCAAGAGCCTTCACAAACTGTTTCATCAGACCCAACTCATGTGAAGCAGAGGCAGGATAATGTGATCCCGATTAACCGGTGGCTCATTTATGATAATTTTATCGTCTACTGCAAGATCTTCTCGTGCCGGCCAATCCTTCTTTACCCAATGCTGATCAGTAGCGCGAGTGTCCCAGTAACAAAGAAAACAAGAATGTTTGTTGTACCCCCCTTGCTGTTCTAACAAAAAGGTGACCATTTTGAAGTCTACGCCTATGGCCCAGTTGTGCTGACTATAGCGCAGTTTCTGCAAAACCATCTTCACATTCAGATAATGCTCTTTAACAATCACGGGATGTCCAATTGGAACACATGCAAACTTGTTGCCATTATGAAGTAACACACATTTCAAACTCCGTTTGTAGCTGTCTATAAACAATCTCCATCCATCTGGGTTGTACTCTGGAAGACCCATTTCTGAAAAGAGGCCTCGGATGCTGTTGCAATAAACAAAGTCATCTTCCATAGTGAAAAACAAACCAACAAATCATCCCTATCACGGTAGAATGTAATTTTAGTTCCCGAATCCAGTATACCATGTTCACCACAGACGAGATGCCAAAATCTCAGACGATTTTTTGGATAGGCCCAGATCACGAACTAGGTCATTCAGTTGGCCTTGACTAAAGGGTTTTGGTTTTGCACTGAGTGAAGATGCTGCAGCAGCCATGCTTGAAGAGCTACTAATTCTACTGTCGCTGCTCTCAGTATCATTCATCACTTCCAATAGCATTTCATCTGCAGGTAGGTCAGGTAAGGAAGTGAAAACTGGAACTTTAGCCCAATGTGGTATGGGTCGTCGAGCAGACTCAATATCAGGATAATACCAATCTTTTTTTCTTTTGCTGATTCCATCCAGACATATCCACCATGCAAAGGTAACAATTATCATGATGATTTTTGGGCTCACGCCATACCATAGGAACCCTAAACCGCATCGAACTGACTTTGCCTTGGGTCTAAAAGCGCAGCGTTTCTGTACAATGTTTCCACACCTTTTGGGGTGCCCAAGACTTGTCTTGGTCCCCTAACTTCATGCCAAAGTAGGTTTTATAAGCTCTCTTGGTAAAATCTCTCACGTTGAATCGGTACTTTTCCATCATATATTCACCACAAATGTAACAAAATACGTCTGGATTGTTTCGGCATTGCCTTCGCTTAGTGTTCAATCTCTACTACATTCTCATATACAGCTTTATTCAAGACAATGTAACTAAATTTTCCTGCAAATAAATATATAGTACCCATTGAAATGTTCGCCGAAAAGCAGCAATTCATCGTTCATTGTGTCCATAAAACAACAAAATCTAGCACTTTAGTTAGGTGAATGATACATGCTCTCCACACTATGCTGCCTTTAGGCCTTATCATGTTTGTTTTAACGCACAGGGGAAAACAAATCAACTAAAACTGATATCACTTCTATCAGAAAGAATATAAACGTAATACAGAGCAACTTTTGATAGTAGTAAGTCGTAAATTCTATGGTTATTAGCTGATAGTAATGCTCTAAACCGCATCAAACTTTTATGAATTATCAACATAATGACTTGTTTTTACACAAATCGATATATATATAGGTTGTATGGAGTAAATGGACAGTAAACTTTAAATGGCAAACCAGTAATATTACATTAAGAAGTTTCGCATGCTTGAGAATGCACCGTGCTGAAGCAAAATTATAAAAAAATAAAAATATCTTCAAAACTAGAGCCAATTCGGCAAAACTAAGCGCGTTTTCAGACTCAGCACCCCCAATTTAACCCCAAAACAATTCAACATCCTTTGCCTTTTGACAAAAATTATTTTTGTTGGCCTGTGTCATTAATTAGTCTCATTGGCGTACGGAGGGGGCTCCTATTCGTGCGCCCTCCCGCCTCTGGTTCTCCTTAGGAGAACATAAAATGTCATTTTCAGTTATTGTAACGGTAACGGTAGCAAACAAGTCCCCTAAAAAACTCTGAGAATATTGATCTTCAAAAAGAAAAAGGTCTTCACCGCGACTGTCCCGTGAAATTTTTAAAAAAGCATTTTTGTGCCCCCCCTCAACGTATTTCTGCATACGCTTCTGATTAGCCTATTCTAGATCATAGATCGCAGTGAAATTGTATCACTACAGGAGAAGTTGTATTATTTTAAATTGTACAGTAGATTTTAGTTTCGAGTGAGATTCCAGTTGCATACTGGGATAGCGCTAACACAACAGCCTTATTCGAGGGGATTTAGTTATCCCAAGAGTCAGTGATTAATTATTGTCAGAACTCAAAAGTACTCAGTGCGGTACTTCGCCTCTCTACTAGCGTAGTGTAGCTGACATTTATCTCAGCACACATTTGTTTCTACCTATGAACAAAAATTCGGCAAAATAATTAGTACGGAAAGATATGGTATCACCATACAAAAAAACTGCTTGCCACACGATTAAGTGCGGTGTTTTAGTGATGTACGGAATTCCAGATTCCAGTACGGTATTATTTTGGAAGTACGGAGTATGGAAAGCCATTCCGCACCGTACCGTACCTAATCCCATGGTTTTCAATACTTAGGCTGCGTTTGCACCCGGCAGTTATTGCAACCAGTTATCAAACTTCTTACCGATATTAAGAGCAGATTTTGAGACAAGGACTTTCTGCTTGATACTGAGTGCAAACAGTGCGACGTTATCTTTGTTTGTTTGCACTTGTTTTTTAACTTCAAGTTTTTGATCTCATCAACAGCTTCTGTTTTTACTCATTTATTCCTTGACAGCAATATCAGTTGTGTCATGGCGCAAAACACTGAGAATTCTTGCAACATTAGCATCTTCCACGCACACATTCCACATTAATTTTCATGCATCAGAAATCAGTTCGTTTTGAATTTTCCAGTTGAGGTAAGAAGAATTTTGGGAGATGTTTCACGTTGCTTTTTTGAATTAACATCTCCCACTTGTAATCTTAGCCGTAGATATCTGAAGATGCACTTATCACTGACGGTTCTTCTAAAGAAAGAATGCCAGATTCGATATATTTTTGAAAAGTATTTCGATTTCTAATTGATCGTTATTTCCGTCTTCTGAATTCACGATTGGCTATTTATATTCTGTTTTGAAATGATAATGGACTGGTGCTAGCATCTAACCGCAGAATAAACCTAAAACTGGTCAGGTTGAAAACTGTGATTGATTTGCAGTTGCTCACCACAATTTTCAGTAGATATTTTTGAGTGGACATATTTTCAGTTTGTACTAGAAATGGCCCTGATTACCAAGGTGTGATTTGTAAGTTATATTTAAGGTAATAAACCTATGTAGCAAGAAGATACAACGAGAGAGTTGTTTGTTAAATTAGTTGCAGAGCAAATAACTTATAGCATCGATTAAGTCCTATTTATTGAAGAAGAGAAGGATTTTGTTTTATGTGCATTTTTGACTATTCTATTACTTTTTCAAGCTTATTTTGCTGGGTCTATACTCAGTACATGTAAAAAGTTAATGTTACAATCATTAAAATACAATCATTAAAATATTGAAAATCCAAATGCAGGCAGCAATGAACACTTTTTAATGAGTGAGATAGATAAGTAATATAAAACCATGTTGTTTTTATCGATAAGTTGGTAGTTGATAATAAAAAAGACTTTATTATGGCTGAGGAAAGCTTGCCTCTGCTCATGTGAATGGATGAAATCATCGCTCAAATTTGGTACTAGCCCTAAATTAAGGTATTTGTCATTGATGCTACTGCGGTGTAGTCCACCTTACTTTGTACTAGCAAGGTGAGGAACTGCTTGATTTGCTTAAGCCTGTTGTTTGCTGAAATTTTTTTACCCACCCATCAAACGATATGTATGACAGTTATTATTCAACCCTAATACAATTTCTATGTTTTTTCACTTGGTTTTCCTCACATTTTTTATCCCATTTTGACAATAGGTTCCGACCATCAAAGCGTTTCGTCTAATTTTTTTGCTTATACCAAATTCTTTTATTCTTTTTTTGATTAAAAACAAAAAGATGAATATGGCACTATTTACTCGCTTTGTTTGTTTTGTTTTGTGACGTCGTTTGTAGAAGCCGATTCAAAGTATGCTAAACTATGTGATACAACGTTAATCAAGTCGATTCTATTTGAACAACACCAAGTCACAGCCTTTGAACGTGATTTTAGTCGATGTAGTCAGCTCCAGTCTCTAGTTAGAGCATTTCATAAGCTCTAAATCTGTGCTTACAACTGTATGATAATTGCGTAACTGCAAATAATACATATATGTCTATTAAAATGACCGAGTATAGAGCGAAGAAGGAGTTTAAAATGTTGAAATGTTGAGATATGGAGCAGGAATTCTTCAACTTTTTAAGACGCCACCCCCCTTGGCAATGACAACAAATGTCCATGCTTGCACCTTAATACGAGAAAAACCTTTTTTGGAGATCAAATTTTTCGAAGCGGTTATTTTTCCCACATTTCTTTCGGAAACAACCTGAAGAGCTTTTTTTGAGATCAACTTTTTCAAAGCGCTGATTTTGACAAAATTTGGAGTGCCGAAACAAAAGGGGGACCATGGCATTGTGCCTGTGCGCTCTCCAGTTTATAAGCGCAAGTCTTTATTTTGGACATTTAATTACCGGGGTATTTAAAAACAATTCAATTTGTGGCGTTTGAGGAGGCGGAGCAATAAAGTAAGCTAAACGTTATTATCAAGCGTAGAATAGCACGGTCATGTTTGGAAAAAGCAGGACGGAATATTTTTCTTGGTTTGGTTTGCAAAACAACATGAAGACCTCTTTTCTTTCACATTTTTAGTTTTTTGATATTCTTTGAAGAAGCCATTGTAGGTTATCTTCCTCTAAAAACGTCACTGCATTTGATAAACTTCAAAAAGAAGTCTATGTTCTGAAGAACGATAAGTAAAGAAGTAGTGAGAAATTTCCGTAATGTTTGGGTGATAAAGTTAAAATGTTGTTAATCTTAAAAATTTTGCTTTTCAGCACATAAGTGAACTACCGAGGTGAAAAATTTTCATCAAATCCAAGCTTTTATAAAAGTAGCCATAATTTTTGAAAAAGAAAAGATAATTTAGTAAATATATAAAACGCACTCTGGCAGTGATGAATTGAAGATTTTAGGAGCTGAGACAAGAATTCATGAGAGGATCCAGCTGCCCAAGTTCTAAATATAGATTCTTCGGAGAAATTCTAGTCGTAGAACCTCAAAAGATGTTTTATCCAGTAAAAGCACAGGTGAAGACCTTATTTTTTGGAGATCAATTTCACGGCGACTACATTTTTCTACGTAAAGCAATTTCACACCGACATATCGTGCATGCCTGGAAAAGGAAACTCCCAAATAGGGGACCTAAAAGATGGGGATCTGATGCAGCTACCCCACCCATTATCGACCACTGCACTCTGGCCTTTTGTTCAGTCAGATTACGTAAGAGGTGATTGTTATTGAAGCAAGTTTTTATGTGAAACATGTAAGTAAAAAATCGCGTTTTCACCGTAGCTTATTAGCTAAAGTTAACAATGTTGGAATGTATACATTTTTTTCAAGAGTGAAGTTTTTATGTTCAAAGCTAACAAAAAATAAGATGTATTATTACATCCGTATTTGAATTTGATTGTTTTTAAAAATTTTGTCTGGAAACAATGCACCAAGATATTGTTTAGCTTTACGCAGCCATTACCTTCTAAATGCTAAATTGCTTTTTGTTTTTTCAATTTAATCAACTTTCCATTCTCCATGTTCACAATAAGCTTTGAGCTTTCAATATTTTTTTTCAATACTTTTGTATTTTTCCGTTCAATTTCAATAACACGCACGACTCAGCGAATCTTATTGCATCGCAATCACGTGTAATAAATATGTTGCAGCGCGGCTTGGTGACATTTTGCAACGTTGTAGAGCGCTGATTTCTATTTATATCTGCCTTCTTGTATTCAGTAAAGGAAATCAAAGAGTGTCTTCAAGTTACAGTGAAAATCCAGACATTATTAATCGATGTAGAAATTATGTGCTCTCACTACACAAAGAACTGTGAAGCTGATCCCGCGCAGAAATTTTGAGATTTATACATAAAAATCTTCGGGAACGTTTCACTTTGTATTAAATTTGGAAACTAGCATTTTCTTTGTTTGAAAGTCGTAGACATGTTAAGACGTTAGTGTAAAATAAAACAGATCAAAAGCTTTAAGAACACTGAACTGTAAATATCGCTGAACCTGTAACATATTAACAAACACCACTGTTTAGAAACTATAGCTGCTGCAGACAAACATATGTTTCAGAAGGAAAACCTTTCCTAACCTTATTACCTTGTCTGCAAAGAGCAATTTTCGTAACTTTATGGCTAGTTCTCGTATCCAACATCGAAGCAAGAAGTTGAGTTTCTCACGCCTTTCCGGCGCCATAAACAATAATATGGACCTTTGTTCCCATTTTGCGAAGCTGGTTTAAAAATATGCTTTTGTGCATGATTAATGGCTTCTAACATGTGAGCGAATGAGCAACTATCACTTAATGCAGCACTACGAAACAACCAAATTGCACAAAAACGTGATGTGATAAAGAAAATTTGAGCTCAGGTTTGGATTCAGCACCCCGAAATTACCCTTAATCAGTTTTCAAACTCCATGCAAGAACAAAAAAAAAATTTTTTGTTAACCAGTGTAATCATAAAAATATATTAAGAAATGTGTTGAAACCGGAATTTTAAGTGTAGTGTGATTCAATACTCCTAAATCGGAGCATATATACTTAGTTTGAGATAAAGTAAATTAATGGTTTTTTAACAAGGATCTATTAACCGTCAATTTAAACTTTTAAGTTTGCAATTTTTGTAAGCAATTATAGTGTATAGCAAAATTGTTCACTTTAAAATACTTCTTCAATCTTGATTTTAAAAGATGCAAGGCAATCAAGATCAAGAACAACAGGATGTTGAACAAATTCCAATTTCTCTAGACAGTAAGCATTGTTCTACTACTAGACATTTGGTACCTCGTCTAAGAAAAGCGTTGTTAATTTATGTTTTCCTCAGGACAAGTCAACATTGATCAACGTCAGATTGTGACCAATATTCATCATCATTATCCAGGCAAGTCTCACATTATAACTTTGCGATAGAAAAATGATTAATTTGCTATCATTTGATTTTACAAGAATTTCTTTAATCGAAGATACAGTTAAGGTATCGATATATAACGAATAATTTATTCTAATTTTAATGTACAATTGCGTGATATTTGAACTCATCACCGCTTTGCTTGCGAATTATCTATTCGATTACATTCATGTCTATGGCCGTAATTAAGGAGTTGACATCTTGTCCATAATGTTATTTAGACTTCGTGGAATGTTTCTTCAGCAAACTTAAAATTATATTTGCTAGAATTTTTGCGCTGCAAGATTCAACTTGATGGTTATGAATTGTATCTTTAACCTTGTGATTTCACGTCGGTTACTGAGTCATTTACTCTGTGACCTGTCGATAAATAGTGAAACTCACATTTCTGTAGATAGTTGTTTGCTGTGGAACAACATCTCAACGTGCAATATAAATTATATTAAAGCTGGTAAAAAGCACGCCAGTCCTGCTTGTTAATCGGAGGATTGGCTACATACTTACGATTATATTTCAGTTGATTCTCACGCAGTTCCAGGCCAGACGAGCACCAGTACACTATCAGAAGAAGGTGAGTTTCAATTTCCTACTCAAAATATGTGTAAACCAAACTTTGATATAAAAAACAACTTAAGTACAAAACAAGATTGGCATCAAAAATATAAAAACTGAATATTTTTCAGTATTGTGTTTATATTAATTAAAGAGTTTTAAAATGAAGCCGAGAATATAAAATAGAATAAAATTTGCAGACAGTGACATTGTTTCGACCTATCAGGTCTCTTCAGTGCAGTTGGTGACCGTCAAGAAGCTAGAGGCTTTTAATAAAGCATAGCTTAGACCGCCACACTTGTGGGATCTATACTAAATCCACTTGGTGGAAGGTCTCTCATTCATGAGTGATGCGGCTTCGCAGAGTACTGACAGCTTTAAAGACAGAGTACGGCTTTAAAAACGGCATTCACAGCTTTCTTGCTTGGGCCTCAACAGAAAAGGCATAGTATGGAGGACAAGCCGGAAAGTTTGCTAGTTGTGCCTAGGGGCAAGACACTTAACGGGATGCCTCCATCTATATGCGGCAGACAGGTGGCGGGCAACTGAAAATTACAAAAAAACAAACGAGAAGCTCATAATCTGAGATGCTTCTCCAAAACTGAAAGGTCTTGCCGACACGAAGAAGATGACTACAACAATTGATAGTAAGTTATTAAAATTTGATGTCACTGCGATTGGCTGAATAAGTGCAAAAAGTAAGTGGGATAATCTATCGAGATTATATCAAGTTATAGTCCATAGTAAATGTTTTCATCAGCAGCGTTTCTTAGAACAGGAACTAGTGCCAGTCATTGGCTTCATTCAACATTTTTGCCTCCATAAAACTAATTGTGTGATTGACTGTTTGGGTCTACAAGGTAGACGCATAACGACACCTAATTTTTATTCTATAAAATAATTAATTGATGCTTGGATATGTACGATCTAGTAAAGCTGCCTGGTGATGAAGTTGATTGATCTGCAGCTGCATTTAATTCTATAAGCAACATATTTACCTATGCTCGTTTTTGTAAGTTTTTATTTAAAAAAAAACTCTTCCATTTTCCTTACATTGTTCTTCCAGCCGCTGCTCTACCCCGGACATTTCTCTGGCTTTCATTTCTTACGCCTTCTCCTTTTCCAACAGATCTCTTTTCTATTTCTTATTACAATGCATATTGTTTATCTTTCAACTTCCAAAAATTCCTTGGGATGAGTTTGACACTTACTAGACTCCACACTGACTTTATTAAAAAGATAAATTTTTTCTCTCTTTGTTCTCTGCAGCTGCTCTCTAATTCTCTTCCACATATAATTTTTTTTGAAACTCCAACCTTAAGTCCTGCTCACAGATAAAGAGTTGGCGGTTGAAAGTGACCCTGAAAAAAGTGGAAGTGGTAATTAAACAAAGAGGTAAATTAATCAACGAGAGAGAGAAAAATGAGGATGGAGTTGATATGGCGAGGTTTCATTTTAAAATAGGTTTTACTTTTACTCGGGTTGAGAGCCTGACATCAGCTTTAGTGACGAGTGTCTCAGCACCGTAATTACCCTTTTTCTTCTTTTCTCGCGATTTTGTTTATAAACGCCGACACAGTAGAAACTTTTGTTTTTTAGTAAATTGTTATTAAGCAACGATGTAGTTAAAAAATTTTACTGCCTAGAATTACGACGTGAATAACCCTTGATTAGTTTTTACTGCTTTTACTATCGGTCATTTGCTCTGAAGTTTGTACATTAAAGAAATTTTGCTGAATTATTGGATTCTTTGTACTAGCTTTGGAAGGACAGCAGTGAAGGTCTCAGCGTTCCTCTGAGACTCTTTATTTTTAACAACGAATTTTCTGTTATCAAAATGATTTTTGTTATCTTGCCAAGTCCGCATGCTGTGTTGGTATAAAGGAGGCAATTGTTGATTTGACTAGGGCTTGGTTGAGCCGTTTAAGGTTTTGTGTGAGGTGCAGTGACACACTGAAGTGAAATGCGAGGTAAAAATTTAACCAGGTCTAAATATTCAGGATTTCATTCGCTTGTAAACAGGAAAATAAGAGCGAGCTTATTGAGGTTTTACTGTTTTGCCTGCCAAGTCGGAAAAATATTTGGGGATCGAGGATAAGTTATCTCCGAATAGTCAAGTGGCCGTGGATGAAGTGTGAGGATAATGCAGTGATGTTTCTTCAAAATATGCTTTGAAATAAGACCGGCCACACCGAAATTCAAAGATAAACTCAAGGATAAAGCTGATATATTTCAAGGATATATCTACGGCTACCTCAAGATAATTCAAGGATTTATCCTTGGCAATCACGTAAACTTTCCTTGCTTTATGGATAATTCAAACGTAATTCTTGAAATGTATTCTCGGCAAACTGGGTTTATTGGTGGATTTTTCCACAATAAAATGACACATATTGACGCCTTAAACTACGCTTTTCCTTGGCCGTTGCTATAATATTTGCGGAACATAAATTATGAACAATCGCAATACTTCACCCTGCCACGTACTGTAAACAAAAAGAAATGTAATTTCAATAACGGAATTTATTCGCATTGCATTGCAGTAGCAGTACTAATAGCGAAAACCCAGTTAAAAAGAGACATAGTTTGAAATACACTCTGCCTATGCCACTATGCAGTCTTAATTAAAACGACAAAGTTCTGGTGCGCAAAAAAATTTCTGGGACTGAATAGTGAAGCAGCACACCAGGCCTGTAGCAAGTCAAAATATGGGGCTGATGGGCACCAAACATGGATGGCCGCTTTGACAATGCTACTTCAAAATGGTCAAAACGGTCCAACTGCTTTCCCGGGCACAACGTACTGGAGTTTTAATGTGGAATGTCATCATTTACACATTACAACTTGCTCTCTTTAGTTTTTTGTTTTTTTGCTGTTCATTTTTCGAAGGACATCTGCGAAGAAACACGAGTTAATCAAAAACAACTACTTGTATTTATTTTCTACCACAATAAAAACAAGCATAATTTATAATACGAATTATAGGAGCTGGTGTTAGCCTGTTTAAGATATTACTTTTAATTAATTGATATTAAGGCTTATAGGCTAACTGCAATCAGTTGAATAAAATACCACTTCCACGACCGGTTTCGTTCCTATTAGAACTCGTCAGGTGGACTAAACCGCATGAAGCAATTCATGTGATCGTCGGTTCAATACCTGAGTCCACCTGACGAGTTCTAATAGGAACAAAACCGGTCATGGAAGTGGTATTTTATTCAACTGATTGCAGTTAGCCTATAAGCCTTAATATCAATTAATTAAAAGTAAAAGCATAATTTAGTATTTCGTAATTGACTCTATTTCTCTACAGACAGACCAACCTAGGAAACCATCTAATACACATCGCTAAGTGGCATTTTTAACATTCTAAGCTACACCGTTTCGGAGTTAGCCACGATTGAACTAACATAACCGAAAACACCAGGTGCTTACACTGCCTAGTCAAGATAAGTCATCAAGATAAAATTTCAAATTCGGAAAAATCTATTCTGAAATAAAAATGAGAATCAACGCTTTTGGAAAAATAAGGAACAATAGGCCGAGTAACCTCCAACCACCACTAAATAACAAACTTGACACCAAAAAGCTAAAAAATTATTTTAAACAACAAAATGTTAAATTGCAACTTATCAGTTACTTTACAGTTTTGCTCATACAAAGGTAGTTTCAGTGATAATGTCCAAGTTTTAACTTATTACATCTCTGCAACCACAAACCGCACATAAATAAGATACACATCAAATGAAAGGGGAGGACATTGTATCTTAAGAAATCGATATCATCGTAACGACATAAGCGAGTAAATGTTCTCTGCCACTTTGCGGTTTTAGCGCATCGCGGATTTTTCAAAAATAAAAATTTTTAAATAGCGCAATATCGCTGATTGACTGCACATCATGTCGCTATTCTCGTTCACGCTGTTGACCGTGTCTTGCGTATCTTACTGTTGTGTTAACAATTAACTTTTTGTTGAGACCTTACAATGCCGTCTAAGCGCCGTGCCCCTACGATGATTACTTTCGTTAACTCAAGAGAACGAGGAAAATCATGACCATTAGTGAAAAGGTCAAATTTGTGTTTGGATAAAATAAAACAGAAAATATCTCTAATTTTTCGTTTTTTTTCGTCAGTTTTCAGAAGAGTAAATTTTTATGAATATTGGCTTTAAAGGCACCTGAAATTCTAAACTTTCGACACTTCGCGGTTTTTCACTTATCGCGGTGGGTTCTGGTCCCCATTAATCGCGATAAATGAGGGAACACTGTATCTCTGCGATATCATGGCTACGCATACTCTCATCAGCTAACAAATGTTTTTTTTAAGAAGATGAATTCAGCTTTTGGCACGAATTTTTTTGCAAATGGCGCAGCAACGCCACACTGCCATTGGAGCGCAACTACAAATTCAGTCTAGTTGAAGTGCAGCACACAGAAAAACTTTCAATCCGTGCTTGTTATCTTGTGTCCACAACAAAAAAGAACGTAAACACCAGCATTTGTGTTAAATATTAAGAATATATGTACCTATGGCATCTAGGTACTTCTTAAAATATAATGTCCTATCTCTTGATTTGATACATGCTTTATACTTGGGTGGCTTGTGAAAGCCATAGTAAGTTAAAATTGGCACATTCTATTTGAAACATCCTCAACAGCAGAGGTGTCAAATTCATTCAGTGCTGTGGGGCCGCATTTACATACATCTCCGGAGATCGTGTAATGTAGCCCAAAATGGTGCTGACCTCCAAAAAAAAGGTCATTACCTCTCTCGTCGCAACTATTAAAACAAAGTCAGCGTAGCACGCTGGCGTCATGTTGCGTTTGTTTACAATAAACAAACATTTGTCGTTGTTGTTACCCGACCCCTTCCGAGGAATGGGGCATGGAAGAAAACTATGAAGCCCCAGAAGCCAGGCAACTCTCCAGGGCCTGGACCACAGGTCGTAGAAAGACAGAAAGTCGCCAAAGAGTGAGCGGCGCACAGAGTTCGTAGCTGGACAGTGCAGAATGAGATGAGAGGGGTCCTGGGAGGAATGTCCTTAGGCGCTGCAGGAAGGTTTCTCGATTCTGCCAATTCTAGAGAGATAAAAACTTAACAAAAGATCTTGTCCGTTGCAGCGTAGACGAGAGAGAACACAGAGAGCGTGACGAGGGAGCACAAATTCCTCAGTGGAAATCGAAGGATCCTATGTGCCAAAGAATTTTGATGAGACAGTACGCCTCCAGTCCGAGAAAAGAGTGGATACCAGAGATAAGCGAGAGACTACAAGGATTGTAGAGAAGTAGCGCTTCCCGCCTGGCCAACTCATCCGCCGCGTTATTTCCCGGGAGAAATGAGTGTCCGGGGAACCATTGTAGTCTGATCGAACAGGAGGAGAGAAAAACATTTCTTGCCGGATCTGCCAAAGAGTTTGAGATAGAAGGAAAGATGGAGAAGAGGACAGGGTGGTGAGGACAGAACGAGAGTCAGATAAGAGAAATGGCAGACTTGATGGTGCTGCCGAAACCAGCAAAGAGCGTGCAGAATGGCGCAGGCTTCAGCAGAGAAACTTGAACATTCTGGGCCTGCTGAAAAAGAATGAGTGGCCTTAGTGCCACAGAAAAAGCAGTGGACAAGTACGCCAGAATCATCTTTGCCAGAAGAAAAAGAAACAGAGCCGTCTGTCCAGAGAGCCAGATCATGAGATTAGGAGAGAGTCAAGGTGGACGAGAGCCGCACCTTTGCGATTAAAAAGATCAAAGAGAGAGCATGAGGAGGTGAACTCCACAGTGAAGGAGGGCAGTTTCCAAGAAGAGCGAGGGCAAGCAAGAAGGGCCTTCCTAGGAGAAGTAGAAGGAAGCATGATCGGGTGAGTGGACGCAAAGGCTCTCCAGGAAGATCTGCAGAGTCTTGGTTTCACTCCAAGTCTGGTCAAACCTAAAACAGGAAAGGAGGTTGGGAAACGAAGTCCCCGCTCATAAGATGAAAAAGTAAAATGAGTCGGTGTGAATCGTAGGGGAGGTAAAGAAGCCTCAGAAAGAAGAGGTGAGATAGGGGAGAACGAGAAGCAGCCGGTGATGGCGCGACTAACCACTCGGTGGAGGCGTTCCAATTTGGTGATATTGGTAGCGCTTAAGAAAGGAAACCATCCGGACAAACATTTGTTCGAGGTTGTAAACTGAGTGTTATCTACCGCAACCGCGCTCTGAACTAATTCTCTCCTTAACTTACAAAGACAATTTAAAAGCGTTTGGAATAAATTATGCGGTAAAATAACAGTGTTGCGATAGGCCGCAAGTTTGACATGCCTGCTCTACAGTATCTTACGATGTAATTTGTACTAAAACGTTTTAGCAAACGAAAAAAACTGTTATTACAGTTAAATTACAAGGTAATATAAAACAATCAGTTAGGACCTGCACTCTGCTCATTACAGTAAAACACATAAACTGCAAAATTATTCACACAGATCATTGCTCAGTACACAAAAAGACTGAGGGGGATGCAAGATTTCCAAGGCTCAATATTTGGAAAGCCACTGTGCCAACACCAGTGCTCAACGCATGATAAGGCACATTCTTGTGCTTCATGCATACCAAGCATGCTAAAAACACAAAAATATTAACATATCAGAAATACACATTCAGCTAAGTAACAAATACTGCTTAATCCCAAACTCGATAACAAAATTTAGCCATATCTTCTAACCTGTTGCAAACAGGAGGATTTCTACTACTAGGCCTACACGTAATACTGTGGCGCACCCATTGCTATGACCATAACCTCTTGCTCTGTTTGCACCTATTTAGGGTAAGTCGGAAACACTTTCATGCACTGCCTGCAAACATTTAGCAACAGGGGTTTGGAAATTTCCTGCTTGGCCATCTTCAGTTTAACCGAGTGAAACCATCTTGACTGGTTAATGCCATCCGACTCCCACGGGAAGCGAAACACACGGCCCAATATAATTAACAATCTCCCAATGCCTGCGTCTAAAAACAAGAAAAATAATCTGAAGATCGATCTCTTAAATAGTATAGATTCAAGTAAATCTAGCAGAAGATTGGTTATATGGTTAATTGAAAAGTTTGACTCTTTGTAGTCCATCCAAAAATAAACAAATAAACTAATTGAAGCCGTTCCTTGCGTGGCAAAAAGGCCAGACCAGTGTTGAGAAAAGTCCAGCAAGTAAGTTTTTGTAAACGTTAGTCATTGTCCAGGAAAAATTCTTACCTTTTAAAGCATTGAAAGCGGTACTGTCTCTAAACGACTTTTTTTCATTCTTCGTTTAAGGAAAGCTGTCACCGTTACACAAAGTTCTTTATGATCAATTTTTCCCAAACATTCTAAATTTTATAAAAAGATTTAAATTACAGTACAATGAGCCGGAGAACACAATTTTTGACTTTTTTGTCCCTTCTTCAAGTTTTTTATGATTTCACCATTATTCGGATTCTACATTGCATTGCATACCTTGTGTAGCAATGCCATAGATCATTTTGGCTAGTTGGTCCCATACCCCATCAGGTGAAACTTTTAAAATTTTGCAAATGGAGAAACATTTAGTCCCATATGCCTTGTGATTACGACTAGAAATAGTTAATTCTTATTAAAGGTAAATGCAGCCTATTTAATAAAAAATTAGGAATTGGCATCAAAAAATTCTTTAGGAATTGAGAGTTTTAGTTGGCATCGGCATCAATTTTGGTATTGTCCCACAAACTCATTGCAATGTTAATAGCACAATTTCAAGCAAACGTCTACTTTGTTTTGCATTTTGTTTACTTCAAACAATGCAGTTTTAATTGTCATCCATAGCAATCAACTATCAAAGTGACAGCAATCACACAGTAAGTAGAGCTATCCAACACATCCCTAAATTATAACACATGCAATGCACAGACCCCTAAAAAATCAAAAGGCTATATATATTTCCACATTAAATAATGAAGCCAACTACTTGCATCAACTGATAACACGTACCATCAACTGTAGTTTTTAATTATGTACATTGGTTTCCAAGCAAGCTTGCAGTTCAACCATGAGGCACCTTATCAGAACCGAACAGACAACTTGGTGTTACAATTTTCAAAGAAAATAAAAGTTTTACTTCTAGGGCTCACTGGCTTTGAGTAGAACCTTATTTTTTCAGTGAAAGTGCTACTACAACAAAACAGCCAACTACTACAACTGCAGAAGAGTGTTAGCACTTACCTGCAATTCATCTGTCAAAGCTGCAAGTTCTTCTAAAGTATTTGCGGGTGAAAATAACCACGAATTTTCAGAACTAGATGTGGCAGAGTAATCTGAGTGCAACAACCCCTTTACTAATATAATTGTTGCCGTCAAATCTATCAGTTCTTGACCTTGTAAGTAAAGCACTTTTTCAATATGTAAAATGATACTGAGAAAACCATGCAGAAGATAAGTGGTGTTTGAAGCTGCATCAACACTCACCATTTCTCTTGCTTTTTTCGACAGCATTGGGTTTGAGCCAACACGGTGGCACCTAAAGAAAAAGAAGACAGTGAAACATTTTAATACAGATTGAAAGTACTTAACCACTGAAGCATTTACCAGCCTCGGCATCGATTACCGCTTGGGTATAAATTACGAGGGGGCGAAATATGTCTGGGCCCTCCTCAGATTTCATCTGTTTTATTTGTTTCGATATTAAAATCTGCCGACTGCTAAATGTAGAAGAAAAATACTCGTGCATTTGGTTGCGTGCGCTTTGTTTTGTGTTTTGAGCATAAGCGAAAAAGTTATTGCCATCTTTTTTAATTTCGCGAAAAGATGCGTAAATACTTAGTAACGTTTTGGTTTGTTGATGTGATTTAAAAAAACACCAATTCGGAAGGTCACTTTGACAATACTAATATGTTGGATTGCTACACTGCTAAAGGTTTAGGTGCGAGATCAAAAAACGCAACAAAGTTTAGCAATAGGTTACAATCAAAATCGCCGTCTGTAACCATCAGAAGATTATGCAGCAAGTTGGTAACAGTGCATAAGTTGAATTTTTTTGACAAAAGTAAAACCAAAAGCTCTTATGTTCGCTTAGTTCAAAAGTTTAAATGCACATAGTAATTCGGAAAAGCACAAAAGTTGAATATTTAAAATAACTTTACATTTTTCGGAATTTCATACAGTGATATAAAATTTGGTTTTGATTGGACTTTAATTTGACATTCTGACAATTTCTACTTCACGCTTTACAGAAATGTTTTTTTTAAAACATTTCAACATAGACCTTGCGTTTAAAGTGAAAAACGTTTTTCAATAATTTTAAAAGAGCAACTACAAAACAAATAGGAAAGTTTTTTAGATGAAATTTATTCTAGGTGAAAATGGTGCAAAATGAAACGTCAATCTGCTATTACTGCATTTTTTAGACCAGTTTATATGAGAATTAGGGACCTAGAAACTGAAAACGAGTCAGATGTGAGAAGCGGATCATCAATTGGTAATAGCACTTCAGATCAAGCTTCAACTTTAAGAAAGAGGAAGTCGCAAAAAATGTAATAGCATTAACGAACCAGATCAGTGAAGAAAGTGGTAACAACATTCCGACTCTTCCTATGCCGTTTGATGTCAACACGTTGCCAAACGAACTTCCAACTTGTGAAGGTCGCAGCTTACGGAATGGTTTACACATTTTGCATGGTTGCATTCCAACGATGATGGAACATGCCATTGTTCAATTTGTTTCTGGGCTATTAAAACCAATCGACTTTCATGAAAATATAAAGAAGGAATTCAAAACAGTAAATGGGTTAAAGTAGTAAATGATTGGCAAGATTATCGCAAAGGAAAGAGTGAGCTTCAAATTCACAGTCGTTTTTCGTGTCATCTAGCAGGAAGTAATGCATTGCAAGTACGTAAAACAGTTTTTCTATTTATTTTTACTTTTAATTTAATTTATCTCTCTTCGTTTTTTGATGTGCAAAACAATATCGCTAAGTTCATTCGTGTCTTTTTTTTAAATTTAATTTCAACAGCAATAAACGTCCTTTTCATTTCGCATTGCAACACTATGGTTACCTAAGTTTTTGTCCAGTTGATAATTCATTTTTCACTCATAAATGTTGAACCTTTATGTTGAACAGTTACCAAAGAGTGCGGAAATAAACATAGTTTTTAAAGCAAATCGCAAACATTTATCTGCGGGCTTATTTTTCTTTATGACATTAAGTTTTATTTACATTTTCTATAGCGCTTTTAAAAATGTCCAGTTTATTATGAAGTGAATATTACTCGTCTTATACGCTAAAGCACGTTTAATGCGACTAAAAAGATACTTAGCTTGGCTATTACTATTAGCCTAAATACAAAATTCAGACCACCACATGGTAAATAATTTCATTGCAACTATAACTGCCACACTATTTTTTAATGTCATAATATTAATCGGTTAATTTTCGCCGTAAAGCATCCAGTCTAAAGTATCTAATAGGAGTTTGAAAACTGACGAAAAGTGATTAAAATTGCAATGTTTAAACGGTAAAAGTCTGTCTACAAATACTCGACACAAAAACTCTTCATAGCTATGTTTTCTTATTGAAGTTCAGCAGCTACGCTCAATTACTTAGTACACTAAACTACAATACACAAAGAAACGTCCGATGTCTAATACGGCACGTGTTGATCAGTTTGAATTTGAAATATAGTAGGTCAATATACGCAAGAGCAAGATGAAGAAGAGCAATCGACCACGGTTTGCTAAACATTATTTCCCTCATTCCTGGTTAAAAACTAATAAACATAATTGCAAAATATTTCTTTTAGTGTAAATAAAGCACACATTTTGAAACGTAGCTTTATGAAATTTTTTTGATTTTGAAAAAATTTTTTTGGCCCCCGAAAATTTGCTTGTATCAACAAAAAATCGACGCCTATGTTTACCAGGTAACTGTATGTACACATAAGAGAGCTGCATCGGTCCTGTTGAATTGTTCCATCATTTTGGATGATAGCTCATATACTAAAGACAGAGTTGAATAATAACAGATTATTTTCAACACACAACAAAAAATACTTTTTTGTCTAAATCTATCAAATAAAGAGCGGCCCCTTTTCAGAGGAGCCACTAGTTCCTCAAAAGCGTTTTTGCCACATAGTTCAGGAGAATTATTAGTAAATGATGAGCATTCATCATTGGGTGTTTCAGCTGATGAAGAAGATAAACTATTTTCCGCAAGGTTTATTTAGGCAGCCTTCAAAGATTTCTAAAATAACAACAGTTTAGTTCACTGGTTCTCAAACTTTTTGCGATGCGACGCATTTAAAAAAGCTTGCAAGACTTTGCGACGCACGAGACAGCATCATACAGTTTAGTTTGCTGTACTGCGAGATGAATGTGACCCATAATCTACATAAATAACTGCCCCAATGCTCCCGAGATTTAGGATTGGTCTGTCATCTTCAATTGTAAAATTACGCTCTTCTAAGTTTGTGACTCATTTTTCCTATTTCGTCCAACATACAACTGAATGCTTTATTTTTTATATATTTTTCGCCAATTAAGTTAAACTTCGGCAATTTGATTCTTGAATAACAAGTCAACCGTTACAACAGTGTATTAAAAACACTATAGTAAAAATGTCAGAAAAAAGTAAGAAAGGAATCTATGATCAGAGTTCTTTTAACGCAACAAAACCTAGACTTAATGGCATAAAACCAAATATTCTGCGACGCCTTCGGAAAATTGAAACGACGCACCGGGGCGTCGCGACGCACAGTTTGAGAACCACTGGTTTAGTTCAACTATTATTGTAAATAACGGCATGGTACAATACTGCTGTATATGCTGCAGTTGGACAACCCATTGAAGCTGCCCACCTGGCAGTTATAAAATATATACAATTTATGGGTATTACTAACAATGGCCTGTTGACATGGTGGAGTAATGACGGAATGGCAGTTAGTCAGGCAGGACATAAATGGTCTTATTAATTACCCTTGTTTTCCTGGCTAAATTGGATTTTCTTGCCTGCTACAGGTTTGCTATAAGCTTTTCTAATGATTGTGCCACAATCTAATTGAAAGATTCGAGTCCATTTATCCAGCTTAATTTCTGTGGTCACTCAACAAATGCCAATGTGTGGCAAATGTGAAATGTGCATGCTAATTAGTGATAATAAGCATTGAAACAATATACAAATTTAATTTTCCAAAAAGGTAAAATCAAAATCCATCAATTGTCTCACCATATATATACTTTACATAGCAAACGTCTTACTTTAATGCCCTAAGGATAATCATACATTAGCTATAGTCTTTATTTGAAGTTTAGAAAAGCAAGCAATGCATCACTCAATAATGACATTACAGCAGTGTGAATGCACTAGTACAAAACTATAAATATGCCAACATTCATAAATTAATACTACAGTTAAATAGGTCAGTAGTATGGTGCTTAACATTTATGTAACAGTTCTTGAAAGCTTGACATCGAATTTAAGTCACTTAGTGGTGTGGTCATGCATTCAAATGACCTTTGTAACAATTTTGCTGACTCTCCTGTAACATTGGTTCAGTTTGTGACTTAATACATGTTGTGTCATTTGAAATTAGGCAAGAAAAGGTTCCTTTAAATAACATGCCTACATATTTTATGCATACACAATGGAGCTTACTTAATTCACACAACATGCAAGTGTGTACTCATATAATTTTCAATTATCTTTCCACTCGGCTTTACTTTTTGCCAAACTTTGCACATTCTTTGGAGACCAATGGCATTGTTACGCCAACCAACCAGCTTTTATATGTATATGGCATCAGAAGACTCATTCTTGAACTACACGAAAACAAAATTTTTTAGGTCAAGAAGAGTAACTTACAATTATTACAGTATTAGCCAATTATTTTTGCAATACATGTATAAGAAACAATCTGAAACACAGATTTATAGGTTATACCAAAAACATGCTCTATTAATTTTTGTCATACACAGATGGTCCTCTGTGAACTTAAACACCAGCAATAAACGCTAAACTTAGAAAAACCTAAAAAAGTGGGCCATTAACACTTGGGAGTTCAATCTCGCTTTTCTTCACATCTATTTAGGATAATCGGCTGGCAATTATAGGCAAAGGTTGTGGTTGAGAGTTGCAGATTTTCTGCTTGACTTACCTGATCCTAACTACTTAAAAAATCCATCTTTAAATTCTTTTTCTTGGCACACGGCCTAGGTAACGAGGGATGATTTGGCTTGTAAGCCTTTATGGAGCTTTCTTCACGGTGGGGTCAAGTTGCATCAACCAATTAAAAAGAAACTTCTTTCACTCACCAAAGCAAGGTGTTCAAGCAGAATACGTCTGGGGCCCTGTGACTGATGTCTACCAGTGCTGCATGAAGAAACCTACCTCCTACCATGATCAGGTGCCACAATAAGAGTTTATGATACCACTATATCTATACTACAAAGCATGATTCAATTAAAAGTAAACATCACGTCGATGGGATGAATCAAAGCAGCAGATATAAATATATACTTGTATCGCAACAGCATGCATTTGTTTATATTATCATTAAATTTAACTATCATACAAGTTTCACTCACTTCATCAAATAAAGCCCTACTTGAGAGGAAAAAATTGGATGAGCAAACAAATTGTCAACATTTATATTTCCCAACTATGAAGTATTTGTCGCTAGAAGCGTATTCAACAATGTCAACAACCTTAGCAATGTTACCATGAAATTGAACTGATGAATCAGCAACTGATCCCATATTAGTATTACAACCTACAGAAAGTCAACTCTTTTATCAATGGAAAAGAATAACTCTGATTAAAATGAATGCTGGAATGTAACGTTTTGTACAATATTGGCGATACAATGCCATGCACGATTAGCGATCTGCTTAAGAGCATTAAAGTCTGATTTTGCAGTTGTTTTCAAAACTCCCAAATAGCTTTCAAAATCAAAGCATAAAACAAAATCCAAAAATCCATACTGTTGAAAATCTTCCACCAGATAAATTAAACTGTGAATATTCTAAGAGACGAATCCTTTACCATGCAATGCAACACAGTCACTCCAAAATTCAGTGAGTAGATTGGCACACATAGGCATGTCGTCATCACAGCTTCTAGGAGAGAACAAAATTCGCATAGCAAAACTGAATTTAAGAAAATGACTATCTGGCTTTGCTTAGCACAGACTGTGGTTTTAATAACACTGTACAACATCCACATACATCATTAACAGCCTTAATTCTGCTGCTTTCCAATATGCTAATTCAGATATTGGCCTCAGCTTTCTATTAAATTCATTTGAAACAAACTTTTCAGTTTACTTCAGGAAACTTTTTCATACAGACTTCATACAAACTTTTTCATTCATACAAACAATCTTGTAAAACAAACAAACTTTTTCATTTACTTTGTGAAGAGAAACGTTCAAACCAGAAATTGAATGCAACAAAAACTTTGCTTGATGTTATCAAAATAGTAATGAAATTAAATACATAGGCCTACTCCTACGTTGTAAGTTTTAAGTCAGCTAAATGCTGACTAGAATTTACACAAACGATGATCATGATTTAACGCATAGACTTACAGAAGTCAAGTAAGCTAATAGTCATGGTACACATCATATGTAAAAACAGTACATATTAAAATATTTAAGTGGTTTTCTCTGCCTAACTGCAGCAGTAATGAAAAAGAAGTATTTCAAATGTTTTATCCATACAGTTTTGGTACTGAAAAGATTTGCCACCCATAACCAATTTGTCAACGCAACTCAATATTGCCTTGGTCATCAAAGTTTTAGTTGAATAAATACAGGTGTATGTACATAATCAAATTTAAGCTGATATACTACACACTTTTCACTCTGTACTTATCTTTTCACTTCTTTCAACCATAACAGTAATCTTTTCATGACACCTAAACATGCTGAATGCATATATTCTATAGAAAAACACCTCTCACCATATCAACACCAACCTCTGCCAAAAGAAACATTCCTTTATGTCTTGTATCCAGTTGCAATAGAAATACTTGATTGTTTCTGAGACAATTTGTTTTAAGTAATCAAACATGTCTTGATGTTGTAACATATGACTCCATTAACTGTACAACAATCACAACTTTGCCACACAAAATGCAGAACTATCTTTTTCAATGAGCTCCGAACGGAGGCATCACAGCAAAAGATTAATCCATTAAAAGCCAAATTACACTAAACACCATTGCAATTGATGTCACATGTTTAAAGGTCATTTATATCATCAAAAAACTGTTTTATCAAAATTTCTAGGAAGGGCATTTTCCTGTTTTTTGATTTTTTAGAATACACACCAGCACATAGTGGTCGCATTTCACATTGATAAATACTAACTAAAATTAGATGCAAATTAAAGTTTAATGAATGATTTAAAAAGGGCAATCCACCTACATTAACCACAAGATAATATGCAATGATTCCAGAATTATCTGAAGTACCATGAATATGTAGTAGCAAAATTTTTTCTTGCATGGGCTTCAACAGAAGTTTCGGTCTGGGTAGTAACAAAGTAGAGACTTTCGGTAAGTTATTATGAACAGAATGCACACACTGAAGAAACCTTGCTATAGACTATTTAGGGATATTTACTTCTCGTAATGTCCAATTTCTTATTATTTGCATA
This sequence comes from Trididemnum clinides, assembly GCA_963675345.1. Taxonomy (NCBI): domain Eukaryota; kingdom Metazoa; phylum Chordata; class Ascidiacea; order Aplousobranchia; family Didemnidae; genus Trididemnum; species Trididemnum clinides. The sequence goes on along the minus strand of OY776284.1, from coordinate 38,536,907 downwards.
ACAGTACGTTTTCCAATTCTGTTTGCAGTAACAGATAAATCATTTTCTGAGGATTCTGACTCAGAATTAGAATTGTTCAAGACAATGCTTTTTCTAACTTGACCGTAGCAGTCATCAGCTAGCATTGAGGCATGTTTTATGTTACTTTGTTGATTATTTTGCTTTTTTTAATTAGATTTGTAGTTTTTTTGCGCACCTGTCAAAAATTAGTAGGTGATGTAGTTTAGTTTTACATTTTTTAATCAATTCGAGATTTTGTCAGTGAAGATTGGACATTCAAGTTTTAAGTTTAGTTGGTGAAAGAGTTTAAAAAAAATGTGTTTCAAACATATCATGGTTTTAATATCTCAGCCCAGAGTCAAAAGAAAGTGAGCCGCTACACCAGAATTGAACGATGTGCTTCAGAATGCTGTTAAGGTTACAAATTCTATTAATAGCCATGCCCTTTACAGTCACCTCATTTTCGAATCTCTATAAGAATACGGATTCCCACATGTCCCACAATGCAAACTTAATACTGTATTGTTAGCTCTATGTTAGCTAAGCATTTGCTCCAAATATCCTATTCAAGAAATAAGCCACAGGGGCGAAGTAGCTTGAGATATAGCACAGTTTTAGCTCACAGCAGCACACAGATGTAACTGTCAAACACTATATTGCTCTACTGCAAACTAACAGCACTCTAAAAGTACCCAACAGCATGCACCACGTAGACTAATACACCACTATTACGTTGAATAATGTAGGCTGGGTTTCCACAACCGAAGTAGTCATGTGTAGACAACCACCACTAAAAGACCTTAAATCTATAGCTAGAAAGAAAAACGGATAATGATGCTAGGCCTAGTTAAGCCAGGCCCAACACTATAAAGCACACTTCTAGATATACAGTACATTGTAGGCTATCAGCTACTATTCCTAACTATATCATGAACAGATGCATCAATACTAAACTACACTAAATCAGCACAGGTTCTATCTTGAATTATTTGATAGCGACTAACAAAGAGATTACATAATCACTAACCACGCCGAAAACTATAACTGGTAATCGGAAATTACTTATTTTACACATTATCAAGGGATCAATGTACACACAGAGCGAAGTAGCGCTAACAATTATTACATGCAGAAATAAGATGGATATCAACAGGAGAAAGTTTAAGAAGACTATTATTATTGGAGGACAAAATCGAAATATTTTTGACAGAACAAAAATGTTATCTTGCTGCTTTTTTTAAAATGACCAATGGCTATCCAAGCTGTGTTATCTGTCAGATATTTTTGAGAAATTGTACAATCTCAACTTGTCTTTTCAAGGAAAAAAAGTGCAATATATTTACTTCAAAAAATGAAATTGAAAGTTTTTATTAAAATAATCAACATTTGGAAAATTATGGTAGAAAAGGATTTGTTCGAAATATTTTCCAGTATGGATAATTTTATAGTCGAGAAAAATCATTAAAACTTTTGCCGCAAAAATTATTATCAATCACTTAAAAGCGCTAAAAACACAGTTTTGTAAATGTTTTACAGTATATTAAATATTGATTTTAAAGTTATCTTGGATTCAAAAATATTTTTGAGTGAGATTGATCGCCTGCCATACACAGCTCAACAGGAATTTGCTGAGCTTTCGCACGATTTAAACTTAAAACCAAATTTTCAAAAAAAAGGCCTTCACTGAATTCCGGATCGGAACTAGAAATAAATTTCCCACAACTTCTGATAGGCCATTTAATGTTTTTCAATTATTCAACACTGCATCTTTTTCATCTTTCGGTTTATTTCCGATTAGGGGTTGCCATAGCAGATATCTGCATTTTTACAACATGATATTTGTTTTACGGTTGGATACCCTTCCTACCATCAAACCTCTCTTCGGAGGGATAACTGGGGCACCAGTCTTCCACATAATAGTGGGAGCTTCTCGTTAAGTGCCTTGCCCAAGGACACAACAAGCGAACTTGCAGGCGTGTTCTTCACAACCTCCCCTAAATGCCGAGCGTCAAGCAGAGATACTGTAATTACGGTACCATTTTTAAAGGCTTTTGATATGACACGACAAGGAGAATGAACCCCAGGTCTACCAGCATCAAACTGGACGTTCTAACCACTACACCATCGCGTCGGTATTTATTCAACACCACATATTTGTGTAAAATTACTTTTTCAACTTCAACACATATTTTAATTTCAATATCGTTCATCGCTAAAAAAATGCTGAAGATATTTTACGTCCAGCAGTGTCTAAATTTGCTCAAGATTTGATTTATTACGCAATAAAAAACAAGCACATCCGTCTCATTAACAAACAATTTGTAACTATAACCAGTTAACAACTGCGCTTTTGGTAACTGAAATAAAGAAATTTTGTAACTTTTTTGTGCAATTTTTAATTTTACATTTTTGTATGTTCCTAAACAATTCTAAAACTATATTTTTTCATATGTAGGCCTATGCATATTGTTACCTAATGAACAAGTCATCACAAAATAGCTACATATCTCTATTTAATATTTTTAAATATAGCTTTGAAAAATGCTGTTTGAGCCATACGCTTTTCGTGACGCTCTCATCAGTGGGCGGTATCGCGTCAAAAGTGAAGATCTAGAGTGATTAAGTGTTTTATGTGAATAATTTAAACGTTAGGCAATCAAGACAAGCCAATGATAGCGCTAGTATTGTAAAGCGCGTAAAGAAAGATTTTGCAATAGCGAAATCTTAAAGCGCAGCAAGAGGCCAAATAAGAACGCCGCGATTATCGAAAGAGTTTGAGAATGTAAACGAACTCTTTCTGTCTGCGCAACACCGGTCGCCGGGTCTTGATATAAACAGGCTCTAACAGATTAAGCTGCAGCGTGGATTGAAAACCGCTTATTATCATAGTTTAATGCACATTGATCATTATCTAAAAGATACTGACCAATGGCAGAGTCACAATCCGGTTTGGTGTCGGTTAGTTTGTACAATCTGTGTGGTTGAGATCGGCGTGGACGGGTCAATTGCTGTCTTAACCATTGCGGAACATGTTGTTTGATGCAATCGTGTGGTCGTTGAGACATTCGCCCTACGTACCGACTGTCACAGTGGCACTTGTATTGATATATAACAAAACGTTTCTGAGTGGTAGGTAGAACATCCTTGCGGGCCACAGGCAGCATGCGCTCAAACGTAAAGACCAAGAGGATCCTGATGGAACCATAGCAGCTTTCCACGGCGGTTTTGATTTCTTTTTCCAATTTTGTGGAGGGCTTACCTATCCAAGGGACCCTCAAGTACGCAGGGCAATTTTCTGGGCCAAAGCGCTTAAGGGTAGAGAACTGAGCAATTTTCTTGGCAATCTGAGGATAGATGACGTTTTTAGGATAGCCATTGTCCAGTAATATTTTCTTGATCCGTTGTATTTCTCCATTGAGTCCACACTTGGTGCAAATCACTAGAGCTCGATGCATTAATGTAGATAATAGACTTATTTTGCGTTTGAGAGAACTAAAGGACTCCCAACGCAAATACTGGCCAGTGAAAGTGGGTTTGCGATATACACTGTCTCAAAGCCAACATCTGTTCTTTCGATGTAAACATCAAGAAACGGTAGAAATTTTTTTCTCTTTTTCGAAGATGAATCTGAGGGATGGATAAAGGCAGTTAAGTTGGGTTAGAAATTCATCTTCTTCAGCTTCGTGATCGAAGATGGCAAACGTATTGTCAACATATCTGAAGTATGTTTGGGTCTTCTGCGTTTGAGAAAATAACTTTTCTTCATAATATCCAATAAAGATAATAGCCAAACCTGGACCAAGTGGTGATCCCATAGCTACTCCGTCTGTTTGCTTGTACATGGTGTTATTGAAGCTGAACTCAACTGAGGATGTAGCGCTCTTCATCAATTTAACAAACACGTCTTTTGGAAAGACTGGTTCGGAATCAAACTGGTCATAGAGGGCTGCAGAACAAATCTTGATGGTTTCATCAAGGGAACGTTAGTGAACAAGCTGGACACATCAAAAGAACATATGAAAACATTAGGGTCGATGTCAAGATTTTGCATGGTCTTAGCAAACGTAAACGAATCTGATATGCAATATGACGAAAACCGCTCCAGCACAGGTTGTAATGGGCCAGCCAACCATCTTCCAAGTTCATGATGGGACGAACCTGTCACAGTCAGCATTGGGCGAAGTGGAGTGCCTTCTTTGTGTGTTTTCGGCAAATTATACATTCAAGGTCTTTGCGATCCAGTTGGTTGTATTGCGTCATATATCCACTTCGGCATGTGATCGGCTTTGACTAAGTCAAGCAGCCGCTTCTGAAGGCCCGATTCAATGATGGTTGTGTTGTCATTGCTGGAGACCGCATCAAGTCTTTCAAATTTCGATGGATCATCAAGTATCTTGTTCATTTTATCGACGTAATCGCCTTTGTTGAAAAGAACAACGCGGAACCTTTGTCAAGTTTGGCGACAATGATATCATCATTCTTTCGTAAGCTGTTGATTGCACGAAAGCACTCTTTGTGTATGGTGAAGTCACGTGAATCTATCGTGGTGTCTCAGTGCAAATGAGTAAGACCGGCGAGTCGAGCTTTCAAAGCAGAGCGTTGTTCAACAGAACTGTCATTGTGATGTAAAAACTGTGCCCAAAGTGACTCAAATTTGACGAAGATTTCTTCTTTGCACAAATACCTGGGTGGCAACTCAAAGTTGAGACCATGCGACAGCACGAAACTTTCAGAGTCAGATCAGACATAATCTGAAAGTTTCAGAACATGCCTTGTAGTTTCACCGAGAGCATCGCCGAAACGGTCACGTCCGAGCAAAGCAAGCAATCGGTGGTTTTTGATCTTGCAACTTGATTCCGTTTTTTCATCAAGTAGTGCCAGGTATCTGCAAAATCTGATTGTGTCGAAGAATGCGGACCGCCCGCCAATGTGATTGGTTAATTGTTCGAAGTTTTCTTGATTGCTCTGTTAGCTTTTCAACATCTTCTGTTAGAAAAGCAGGTTCCATCTCTGGGCTGTGCCTGGCTCGTGATTGTTTAATACGAGCCAAAATGTATTTAGGGCCAACTATTTTAGATAAGCAAGCCCTGAGAAAGGCTGCAAAAAACTCAAGAGTTCTGGTTTTTCCTTTAGTTCTTGCCACATTGTTTAAAACAGCTATTCGGTGTTTGGTGTACCACAATCAAAAGTACACAAAATCTTGTTGGTGGTACAGAATTTAAATATACAGGGTGATCAGACCAAGTGTAGACATATTCTGAAAGTAAATGTGCACATTGCAAAACGTGCAAAATGCACTTCTTTATTGTATACTAACTAGATCATTATGTTGACTAAAGTAATAAAATTACGTTTCAGAAATAATCTTAAATATTAACTTTGTTATGAGCACTGTATCTGCAAGCATTCAGGAACTGTTCAAGTCAGGACAAACTTCTAGCAAAATATGCAAACTGTTAAAGGGTCGTGTAAGTAGAGCGGGTGTTTGTAAGCCTCTAAAACGTTTGAATACGACAGATTCGGTCCTCCCGAAGGCGAGGAGCACTCTAAAACGGAAGGTCAGAACACCGAAACTGATTAAAAACACCAGGAAAAATCTCAGGAAGAATCCCCAGAAAAGCAGTGGGAAATTGGCTTTAGAAGCTGGTTTAAGCTGTGAAACGATGCAACATGTGAACAAAAAGAATCTGAAACTATCCCCTTACCAGAAAACAAAAGCCGAGTTACTATCACAGGCTGCAAAAACCAAAAGGCTGCAGAGAGCCAAGTTTCTTCTGAAGAAGCTTAAAGATGGCACGCAACCTCCTGTCTTGTGGACTGAAGAGAAGTTATTCACTGTCCTAACCGAATTTGGGCAGCAAGTAAACAAGGCATTTCTTTGATTAACAGGTTGATGTTCCAGAAACAAAAATCAGCTTCTGTCATGGTCTGGGCTGGGGTGGCTTCAACTGGAAAGAAAACTTCAACTAGAAAGCAAAGTCTGCTCTTCCAATCACCGAACTATTAAATCTCTTATGCTTAAATTAAATTCTTGTTCGGACGAAATTTCCCAAGAAACCATAGGTGTCTCGTTCAATTAAGTTGCTGACAGATTGAGACGTGTTATGAAGGCAAAGGGCGGTTATATCAAAAAATAACTGTTAATCCATTTCTTTAGTATATATTTGTGCTATCTTCAAAAAAATTTTTCATTTCTTTGTGCGTTAATAAATTTTTATTTCAATAAATATTTGTCTACACTTGGTATGATCACCCCGTAGCTTTGAAAAGAGCTGTTTGAGCCATAAGCTTTTCGTGGCGTTCTCATCAGTGGCGGTATCGCGTCAAAAGGAAAGAACAAGAGTGATTAAGTGTTTTATGTGAATAATTTGGACGTTGGAGAGGTGGGCACTTTCGCAAATCCGAAAATTGCGGACTCCCGTTTCTATTTGCGGATTTGCAAACCTAATTTCCTACCGCAAAAAAGTTAAAACAGTTAAAATGGACCTGAACTAATGCATAAAATGCTTAAAGCAAAATTAGAAACCTAAAATGTGCGCTTGATTAATCGAACAGCGCTCAAACTAAAGAAATCAACTTAGATACACAAAAGATGTGCGCTGTTGTCCAAAGTGATTGCAAGAATTAACTACAAAAAGCACTGGAAGATAAAACCAGAGTTTAAAACCGCTACAATATTACCTAATTTGTATAATTTATCTTGTTCAACTTAAGTTTCGTGCAACTTAATGAAATTAATCCTTTTTTGTAATAAATAGAACGAAATTAGAAGACCATCGCTTGTTTAGTGAAATTAGTTTTAATGCGAGTTAACACGGCGTGCCCAGAAATTGACTTGGGCTTTTCCAAATATGGGAGTGGGTCAAAATGACAATTATATATTGCTAAAATTATAAAGTGTGTTACTGGTAACAGCTACAAATAACAACACATTGGTGTTAGAGTATGGTAACTTTATTGTTCTTACTTACACAGATAACCAAGTGTAAACGTTTTACCAAAATTTAAATGTGAATTCACAGACAGTACCATTTTGGTTACCCATATTTTAAAAATAATGAAAACGTTTAAGTTAAGACAAGAAAAGACAAGTAAAGTATAAGGCTATGCTTTATTAAAAGCCTCTAGCTTCTTGTCGGTCACCAATTGCACTGAAGAGACCTGAAAGGTTGAAACAGTGTCACTGTCTGCAGTTTGCTAAGTGGATCGTTATCCTCTTGCATTACTATAAGACAAGTGTTTATGTAATCTGAGAAAACAGTACTATTAGTATTTAAATGTGACTAAATTACTGAAAAATTGACTTAAACATTTTGGCTACGAGGAAATTCCAGAACATGAGGAAACCCTCTGGGAACGCCTCTGAAGTAAGGTAGGATTTTGAAAACCATAGTAAACCAGCTAAAATTTTTTAATCATTGTGATATTGTCCAAATGACGAAACTTTGGAAAAGTGCTAGAAAAGCCAGCACGTTTAATGTTTATTACATAATTGATAGATATCAGTTTTTGAAAAAATTGGTGTTGATATGATATGATGTCGGTACATCAGCCATGGTGTAAGAAACAAGTGGTGTATGTAGGAGAGGCTGTTGGGTTCAATTTCTCATGAATATTTGCCCATAAGTATACTTGCTTTGTAATTGCCAAAAATGGCCAGCGTAGGTGCATAGTTCTAGGAATTTTGAGCATTAAAAATAGTTAATTTTGCTATAAAAATGCTAATTAAATTTTTCTAGCAGGAGCTGGGCTTTGCTCCCGCAACCCCAAGTTTAGATATATTAACTGCAAATTAGGTACCTAATTTGCAGTTGTATTGGCATTATAGCAATGATGTCACAAAAAAGAGGTCACAGCGAGTGACGTTACAGCAAGTGACGTCACAACACAAATGTATTTGAGACATCACTACTTAAACCCCTTTATGAAAAATTCCTACGTACTCTACTGCAAGAACCGCAGTGCCGCTTCCAAATATTTTGCTGGAAGCAATATCAATATTTACCTCAGCCTGTTTATATCAACAAGTACTTTTTTCGAGATGAACTTTAAGAAAATGCCACTGATATTTATCAGCCGTTTTAATAAAAATGGAAATAAAATATTTAACAGTACCCAATGACTGCGGAACATAAGAAAACATACAAAATGTAAGGATATATCTCCATGCTTGGCAGAGCTTAAGTAAGCGAGAATAAAACATTCTTGATCCAAGGGTAATCTCCAATACTCTGCCGACCTGAAACAAGCAGGGTTAAAACAAGCATGACGCACGGATGATTACGGATACTCGGCCAAGCAGGAATAAAACAAGAATGATTTGTGGATAATTACATGTACTTGGCTACAAAAAGAGACAAAATAAACATTGAACAATGATGGTCAAAGATAAACCGAGGATATTTTCAGACTGGATGTGTGGACGATAAATTCCAAGCATTTGCAATCAAAACTTCCCGCTTTTCCTGGCTGTAGAAGATTCAGAAAGGTCAGCGTCACAGAAGGCGGGGGCAGATGACAACCACTTCTTCCAATTTTTGCCATATTTTTCGAGCATTAAATATATGCTGTTGCTAGTTAATGGAAATCATTAAAATTCTTTATTTGAAACATAATATATTTTTATGCCAAAGCGTAGATTTTTAGTGACCACAAAATATTAGGTTTCTCGAGTTTTGATTTTTGAAAAAATTTATTAAACTTTTTTGATGATGTCTGGAGCGCATATTTAGTCGGAGATTTTGGACAATTCTCCCCTCTTGTTTTCCGGTGCCATTAAGCGAAAACTTTTGTTTACAGTAAACGAATCAAGCTCTGTTATCTTCTTGTTCTTTGGCTTGCTATTTCTCTGGCCATTGTATATTTTTTCATTGCCCAACAATTGTTCAGTCTTGCATGAATTTTTTCGCTAGTTGCCAAAAAGTCATTTTATTACGTAGAAATGTAAGCTATAGTTGCTGGTTGTAAAAAATGTATAATGTGCCTATTTACAGCATATATATTGAGGCAATATTTTTAGTCTGCTTAGAGAAACAATACATGAACTATAAAAACTTTTAAACAATTATAAATTTCAAGATTTAATAAGCACACTCACGTTATAAAGATTCTTATCGGTTTACAGTATTAAGAAATCAAAATAGATTTGTAGATCACTTTTTTTATATTTCTCTATATAGTTGTAATTCTGGTAAATGCAAGCAGAAAACTATATATAAATCAACGAGGAAGCTACCCAACAGATAGTGTTAAATTATAGCCCGCAGCATGTTATATATCTAATTATTCGTTTGAAAAAGAACGGCAAAATTATCTATCAGCAAATTAAATCAAAATATATAAATTAAATCAGTAGCTATATAGTCATGACTCATTCATATAGTTTATTTATGGCTCATAACTCATTCACGAGTGCCACAGCTTCACAGAATACTGACAGACCCTCCACTAGTTAAGGTCCCACAAGTGTGAGCCCCGACAGACTAGTATAGGTCCCACAAGTGTGATGGTCTAAGCTATGCTTTATTGGTCTAAGCTATATTTTATGTTAGACCATAAGTGTGATGGTCTATAACTTAGACCACAAATGTGATGGTCTAAGCCAGTGGTTCTCAAACTTTTTGCGATGCGACGCATTTAAAAAAGCTTGCAAGACTTTGCGACGCACCAGACAACATCATACAGTTTAGTTTGCTGTACTGCGAGATGAATGTGACCCATAATCTACATAAATAACTGCCCCTATGCTCCCGATATTTTGGATCGGTCTGTCATCTTCAATTGTAAAATTACGCTCTTCTAAGTTTGTAACTCATTTTTCCTATTCCGTGTATTAAGCTAAAGTTCTTGATCTAAGCTGTTGCGGAGATGGAGTAATTTTATCTTTAAGCACATTAAAATGACTTAAATAAACTATCATATAAAAAAATTTAGCTGTTGGGGTGAGGGCAATGCTAAATTATTTGGAGCTAGGGGACACAATATGCTCGTAAAAAACAATTTGTTACATAAAAGCGAAAATAAATGAGGCCGTTAAAAATAATGCATTGATACCTAGATGTAAAAATATTCCTTTAGAAACCTGATAGGCTGAAACAGTGTCACTGTTTGCAATTTTCTTTCGCAAAACATCCCACAAATTGAAAAATGTGGTGAGCACTTAATAATTCCTAAGCCATTTTGATTAAAATGCACCCGTTTCTCAAGTAAGTTTAACCCGGCTTTTACCTGCGCTTAAGGGGCAAAGTTCTCATTGCCGGAAACAATTGGTGAAAATTATTCATGACTAGCATTATGTTATTTTGTTTCAAAATGAGAGAGAATTGTTTTCAAATTTGACATCTTTTGGTTTTGCCTGCATTTCTGAATAACTTTTAAAATTTAATAATTAATTTTTTAGATTAATTTTAACCTACAGCAGTGATCATTTGGAAGATGAAGGAGCTGTTAAAAGCATCAAAATCAGAATAATGCTTTGCTTTTGTTTAATTAGGATGATCTAACGTGCTTGTGGTTTGATGTTCCTTGAAACAATAGAGCAGTTTAGCCTGTGAAATTGTAAGGATGAACCATAAGCAATAAGTTGACAATGTGTAACGCAGTAAATAAATTGATATTTTACAACTTTTATCAAGCTTCAAAAATTTGTAATTGAATCGATTTTTGCATACACATTTCAAACGAATAAAACGTAATAACGTTTGGGTGAGAAGGGGAGGATAGAGAAAATAGATTACAGGAAATGGCGGGTGGAACCACAAGCCGAATAATGCTCCGAAAAAATATTTGCTTTCCAGGTCCGAATGGCGAGACGTCATGTTTGACTTTCCACATAACTGACCATTAAGGCAGAAACAAAGTTGGTTACAAGCGTTTAGTTCTTCCTGTGCTTTCAGGCCATTTAGAAAAGTTTGTTAGCCATACAGTTAACTTACGTTAAAAGGTTAACGAAATAATCACTTTCAAACAATAATTGTCGCAAAGTTGTGTCACGTCATAGATGATGTTTTGTTTCAGAAGCAGTGGATGAGCTCGTGAAAATGATGGTGAAAAACAGAAAAAACGAGGTGGATCTCGAGCACATTTCTTGGTGTTCAGACATAAATCCCTCCCAAATTCCTATGTTACATCCTGAAATATTTGAAATAAACGATTTCTTTCGAGGAGGTGCAAAAGTCTTTAGCCAGTCTTACGCAGGTCGTCGGGTCACTGTCGGCCAGTTGCTGTCACTTGACAACACAAACAGGTTTCAATGTTTAGTTGGACCTCCTGGTGTTGGAAAAACAACATTAAGCAAGCGCTTAGTCAAACTTTCTACTTTTAAACTATCTATTCATCTCAGATTTTCAGAAATTAATTACAGTAGCAATCTAACTCTCCAGGAATTACTTCTAAACAAAAAAGTTCTCAACTTAGGGTTCACAGCAGAAAAATGCCAAAAGGTATTTTCCTGGATTCTTGCCAACCAATCAAAATGTCTTTTAGTGTTGGACGGACTTGATCAGGCTCAGTTTCACTTGAAAGATAAGCCTCCTGCTGAAGATTACAATGCACATCTCAATGTAAGCACCATTATTGCTTGTCTGTTTGAAAAAACTTTCTTACCACAAGTTCGAATTATTGTCACTTCACGACCTCATGCCTTGAACCCTCTCCATCACTTGCTGCGACCAGATAAAATCTACCAGGTGCAAGGACTGTCAAAAGATGACATTGCGACGTTACTTCAATGCTTTGCTGGCCACCGATTTGAAGATATGTTACGTCAACTCAATCAAATGGGTCCAAAACTGCAAGACTTATGCAGAAGCCCATTGATTTTGCAAATGTTTTATCTATCTCAGATCAAGTCATCCAAATCTATAGGAGAAGCGACTACTTTGACTAGAATTTTTGCCACCGTTCTTGAAAACTTTCAGCATTCCGAACACAACCGAGCAGAATTTCAGAAGGTCGAGGACAAACTGGCTCGTCTCGCCTACAATACTTTCATGAACAACCAGATCATCATAACTTGGGTAGACGTAAAGAAAGAAGGTCTTAACGAAAGCGAAATCCATGATTTGATAATTGTCATTCCCGGGTACGAGGGCATTTCCATAAAAGTTCTTGATTTGGAAAAAGTGCTGTATTTTTCGCATCAACTTTTTCACGAATATTACTGTGCTTGGCATGTTTGCAACATTGCAGATGAAGAATTCCGAGGATTTCTGGAACAAACAAAAAGGAAAGAGAATTTTGATGAGGTTAAAAGATTTCTCTTTGGACTCCTTTATGACGTGAGCAAAGGCCAAGGTAAGCTCTTTATCTAATAATTTGTCTCTAAATAATGTAATAATACGCAAACAGCTAAAATGGAAAAGTTAAAGCATTTTTTAAAAAACATGAATTATTTTTGATCAGTAAACGACTTTAAAAAGTAATTTCTTAAGAAATGAACTATTTCTGTCATTTAAGGAATTTTAATTCAAGCAACCATTCCATCTGACCCAGCCGGCAGTAAAGAAATAAGCTGATCTTCAAGTGGGATCGATGAAGATCTGCGAGTTGTTTGCTCAGAGGGTTCTGTCGCACTTTGTGGGCAAATTTTGCGCTGATGCCGATCGCAATCTCATGTTTGGAGCGGCTGCTCGATAAATGTTTGTAGACAGGTTGCTGAGCCAGAGGGATCAATTCACAGGGGAAGAGACAAAAAATTGGCAACACAACGCAAAAATCAACATCAAATTGAAAAGAAGTATAATAAAACATCAAATTGAAAAGAATAAATGAAAAGAAGTATAATTTATGACGTATTCACAAAACTAGAAGTAGGTAGATAGTGTTTCCTATCATTCAAATTTTATTACTTGATACCGACCTAAACTGCGTTGTGTTAGCGGTTGCGTATGCTGTTGTACCGTCGCGTACAAATCTTTCGTTGGTAGCCGTGCTGTACCGGCACAAGGCGGCTTTTAGAATTGAACTAATCAACTCCCACACGTATTACAATGAATTTTTGAACGCACGCATTACAGTGCATTACAGCAAATTTATTTTTGAAACAAGATATTTCAATTTCTCATCTTACTCAGAACGACAGTCTAGCTGTTCCACGTTGATGTTATTTTAGGGAAGCGTTAAGATCAACCTCTTGCAATGAACACACTTGTTGCAACAAAGTTACACTTATTACCATGTAGAGTAAGCAAAATTGTAAACACAAATATCAAAATTTTTCCTCTATTATTTATCAAAAAATTCGATGTCGTTTTAGTGAAACATCATCAGTTTTTTACTGCAAATCTTTTTCAAATAGAATCAATTAAACAGTACAATGGAAATAATTGAGTGGTCTCAATCAAATGAATTAAAATCAATAAAAAGTCTCGGAGGTGCCGCTATGAAGTTACATAGCATAGTGGATTCTACGCCACTAAAAGTAGCAATCCCAGGAACCTTCACTCACTTACAAAAGCAGCTATACCGTGAACAACGGCATGTAGCAGGGTGGCATAGTGATACTGACCACAGATAAAAGTTCAGCATCTTGAAGGTTGCCTCCCTGCTGATCGGATACGCATCAATGAAGACCTCGATTAACGGTGAAACCGATGGTGCTTCCTGATTGTTCGTGAATGACTACTAAATTAAAAATGAATCAAAAGATTCTATTTGAGTAAGATTAATTGCAAACAAATAATGACGTTTCATTCAGACGAAATAGATTTTGTTAATAAATACTTTACGACAGACTTTGATGTTTGTATTGATAATTTTGATTGTTGATTGTTAACCAAATTGTCACCAATTTGTTGAATAATAGTTAGTTATCTGAAGAGATTAGCAAACCATCACATCATAGCTCATTCATTCACGCGTATGAGCTCATGCTCGGTTTGCATGTCTTTTGTCAGACTGGGCCACCACGACGGGTAGACTGCTTGGCCCCACCATCTGTCTGCCACATAAAGACGGAGGCATCCCGTTAAGTGCCTTGCCCAAGGACACAACAAGCAAGCTTGCCGGCTTGTTCTCCACACTATCCCTTATGTGCTGAGCGCCAAGCAGGGAAGCTGTGAATACCATTTTTTAAAGTCTTTTGGTATGACTCGACAAGGGAAATGAACCCCAGGTCTACCGACTGCGATGCGGACGCTCTAACCACTACACCATCGCGCCGGTTATAATAGCCCATCATATTGTTTCACAGTAAAAATTTGTTACCAGTCAATCAACAAACAAAAGTAAACTTTTCAAAACGCGGGGTTTTGCGACGTGCGGTTTCCCGTACGTGCAGTGCCGGCACCTGATAAACTTTGGAGAAAGTTTGCAGTGCAGCTTGCATACAGGCTTTTGCCCTGCAGCACGAGCGGGGAATTTTCCTTGCCTGTGCCATCTGTATTTCTTGGTATCCAAAGTATTTCATACCGTATTTATAGTCAAATATCAACAAACTACTTTATCCATTCGGTATTTTAGTTGCAGGAAACTGCCGATGTGGATGTTTGATTGCACACCGACAAATAGTCAAGTGCATATCTAGGGTCTCTGCCACCAAATATTTAAAAGACGCCATAAAAAATCAGCCTGTTTTTGGTATTTTGTGAAACCATTTTTTACTATTTAAGGGTGGGCACCAGGTAATTCTTTAAAATTGTACTGAAATTGGAACTTGCATTATTCCCATAGACCTATGCATGGATAGGTAGGTAGCTGCTTTGCTGCAATGCTGTATCTAAAGAAGAAGTTGCAAACTTGTTTTTAAAACTTGTCTTCACTTCTATACCGAAGTTTGCAAGTATGATATTAATGCATAAAATTGCAAAACTTTCTCTGTAGCAAATATTGAATTGTAGATTGGTCAAATTTGATGTACTGCAAATTATTATTTTCCGAAACTACAAATCAATTATGAAAATCACCATTCAATTTTTGATAACTTGGAAATCAGGAGTTTCAAATAGCAAATATTACCAAACAATAAACGTTTAAGTTTAGTACTGAGATCAATTACGTAATGACATTATTGTCTTTGTCGTCTAATCTTAGACCCCTTCCAAAAGTTCTTGCAAGGGCTACATATGGTAGATTTTAGAAATTGTTACACTTCAGCAGTTTGTTGTATGTGAACACTTTAAAGAAAAGTGACGAAGTAACAACTGATCTTCGTGCTAACATATTGGTAGAACTGAAGAGTGAGATGACATCTCAAACGCCGCTAAACAAATATAATGACATTGTAAAAATAACGGATCAATGCCCTTTGCTGGTTATTGCAATCATTTATGATCTCATCATAATCTCAATATCGTGAGCATGTAGTGTAGTGATTGTAATGGAACATCACATATCTTATTGCTGATGTGAAAGGTTGGCTGATAATGGCATTTGAATGCCAAATGCAAGGTTTCCTAGGCGCTCACATTAATAGTGATTTTCATTGCTATTTACTTCTTTCTTGGCCACCATTGAGACCTTGGAAAATTATTTAAGTTGTTGTTAATTGATGAGTTTATAGGTCCACTGAGTGAGAAAGTTTGCATTATTTAAAATATTTTCTGCAATCAGAACTATCATGGGTTGTCATATCATTGCAGCACAAAAAAATTTACCAAATGAGGCAAAAATATCTTGCAAATCTTAAAAAATTTATAATCTTTTAATTCTTAAAACAACGTTTCTTTGCAAAAGTTTTTGTACATCGCACTGTATTGCATTTGCTGTAATCGACATAATTAGGATATTGGGCTTGGTTTTATCGGAATTGATCAGCATTTTTTGTTTATCAGATCAAGTTATTGACGACTACGGTGGCTAGAGGCACCATCAGAATGGAGAAAACAAAGCTCCTTTACCCATGTTACTTTCAGAGAGTAAATCCAAGAAAATTTTTAGTATTTTTCAAGGATACTCAAGAACTTTACTGAAAGATGGTTATTTTGTTGTTAGCTCCCCTAGCAAAGTCCTGGTTTTGCGCTGCCGGTGGTGATTCCGATATTTAATGATTTGCCTAAATATAACTGAAGCATATTGCAATTACACTCGTATACTAAGTAATGCAACTAAAGTGCTATCGCGTTGAAGCGCGCAGTTTGCCTTCAGCGATGACCTTTTGCATTCTGCGTGTGCAATTGCAGCAACTGCGTTGCTGTTGAGATTTGTTATCTAGTTTCTATAAGATTATGTTTTGTCAAGTAGCTAGTTAAGTAAAGAATTGTTAATTTATATTTTACAGACATGTGCCTTATTTTTAGTTTAATAAAGCTTATATTGCGAAGTTTAGCTCAGCAACCAGTAGGTACTGATGGCTGGTGTTGGTTGGAATGTAACATCATATTGACTGTCAGCGTGCGATAGGCAACAAGTAATTGAAAAGCCATTCATTTGCCGTCTTAATCCAACCGAATTTGTCAGAGTTCTATTTTTAAAATTTTATTATCTTTCCAAACACAATGAGCATGCCAGTGCTTACTGATGAATGTAAATAGCAGCTAATCTTACGCAGAAAAGCGTCAAGGCAAGTTGCGCCCATTTTAGCCAAAAAACGTTAAACCTATCATAGAAAGTTGTCAATCGACCCCTAATTTGTTTTGCCGTCTACTTTTCTGAATATGATAGACTGCTTGAACTCATAAATAACTTATTAAGTGACCAATTTTGCAAAAAGATAAAAATATTGAAAAATTAATGCTGATACCTGAAACGTTTTCCTCAGAACAATCACGAAAAAAAATTGTCCTATTTAATTTTTGGCAAATCTTGAAAGTTGAAACCCTATAACAAGCTACCCTCTACACAAATGGAGGTTTACGGGGGACCAAAGGTACGGCTTTAATA
Organism: Trididemnum clinides; assembly: GCA_963675345.1. Classification (NCBI taxonomy): domain Eukaryota; kingdom Metazoa; phylum Chordata; class Ascidiacea; order Aplousobranchia; family Didemnidae; genus Trididemnum; species Trididemnum clinides. Next base: position 38,520,089 of record OY776284.1, on the reverse strand, counting down.
TAAATATTTTGAAAAATTGATGTTGCTGTTAAAAAATCTGCTGCAACCAAAACACACATATTTCTGATTTGTTGACGAGTGTGTGCGTAACCAAATGTTTAACTCAGTTTGGACCAAACGCCAAATCCGTCACACGCCCAGTCGAAGCGTTCAGCCAACGCGTCTCAAGTTCGCTTCCCTCTCTGAGAGCTGTTCTTTTTCTTTCAGTTGTGCGCGTAAATGCAACTCTTTATTGCCAAGCAAAACGCGACAGCTATACTGGCGACAGAGAAAGTACTGAAAACGGTTTTTATCAATCCCAAAAGAAACCATAAATATGTGAAAAGCGTTAACTTGTTTACAGGAGAATAATACTGGTACAAAATATTTACCTAACTAGTTAGATATTAACTGACAAGACCCAAAAGAAGAGGCGATGCAAATTGCTCTAGATTCTATCAAAACCGCGGTGCGCATTTTCTAGTAACAAAAAGATGAACTGCCATCCGCTTGCTGGCAACTGAAAACAGAAACTGAAGCAAAGCAAAGGAAAAAGTACAAGCACAGCTAGATTTGAAGGTAGCCTGAAACCTTAAGCAGGTGAAATACGTGACGTAATAAATTATAACACTTACCAGCGATTATCGAACAAAAGCAAAGGCCAAGACTTCAAACCTCACACAAGGTAGTACAAATAAAATGCGCAAACAATATTTAACAGCGCGCATATCTCTTCTCTTGCTTGGGATGAAGGCCTGGGATAGAAAAGATATGCAGTTTGTAATCAAAAATCTCATCACAGTCGAGTTAGACAAAAGTGACAGACTATTTTGAACCAGTCATAGATAAAATTTCCATACTGGTAGCGCCACCACCAAGGACAGCTGCCATTTTCGGGAGGCTAATAAACACTTTTTGAAGTTTTTCTGGCAACGCCAATGGTTTATGATCAATGTTATGGAAACCAGAATTAATTTTTCCCCTCAAATTTGCAAGAGCTTACAAAAATGACGCTCTCGTAGATGAAGAGCAATTAATTCATGCTAATTCCACTCTTGCTAACATTTGCTAAGCTACAGGATAAAGAGAAAACGTGTCAATCTCTTGTCTTGCTTGGGAACAAGATTTTGAAACCGTTAGTGAGCCATCGGTTTCCGAAAAAGACAGTGGTCGAATTGAACTCGACCAGCCAGCTCGTGTGTAGAAACAATTCTAGAAGCTAATGATATTTTTTAAGCTGAAGTGCTACTTGGTAGAGCTGGAAAAAATAATCTACTGTTATCTTCCCTATTTTCTAAAAACACCAGCTTATCAATTAATGAATTCGATAAGATCTACAATATAGACTTCAGATGTACGAGTATAGCCTATTTTCTTTGCCATTAAGGAAGAACAAATCTGATAAAATAAACCTAATTTATAATCGCTGGTTTTGAAAAAGAAATATAGTATTTCATGTATTAGTATTTCTTGCTTCTCTGCATATGACAGTTAAATACTATTATTTAAGCTCTTTGCCAATTTCGTAGATGCAAAATAGTTTATTTGTCGGCTAATTACCATTTAGGTGATGGTTGTGGTAATAGTTGGATGCAGTAACAGATACACAGTAGTCATTATTTATTTATGATAAGGGCTACACTCTATTTTATTAGTTAATTGAAGTTAACTAAGTTTTCAAAGTTGTTGGTTTTTGTAGCATTTTTTCAAAGGCAGTTGTTGGTCGAATATTTTATTATTCTTTTCTTCTAACATTTGCACTGTCGTGTATTATCAGCCTATCGTAATCTTCATTGAATCTTAAAGCAGATACAATCTTTTTTTTACAATTTTTATTTATCGAACTTATGTCTCGCCCCCATAGTAACAGGTGAGCCGCATCAGAATCAAATGACTCTAAAATCGAAAGTAAGAAATAAACTGTTACTTTGTATACATGTACTTCGGTATTTTGATGAACTTGCCGGTTGCCAAGGATGGGGAAAGGAGTACAAAACTTAAATTTTGGAAACAAAACTTGTCAAAAGAACATCTATATCTGTCCATAAGATCTATGCACACGACAAACAGAAAATGCTTGTTATATTCAACTTTTATTTGAAGCCCAATTTGGTTTTTACGTAAGATTGTTTTCGTTTGTTACAATCAGCCTAACATGATTTCGCAAATTGCTGCTTAGAAAATGAGTAATAGGCTACAGTATATTAGAGTGGTTCAAGTTACGCAAGAAAAAAAATTTCTATTTTTTTTTCAAGACTTGTTTTCAATCTTTGTCTAAATACTTATCATAGGTAAATCTTTTTTTTAACAAATCGAACTAAATTTAGAGGTAGCAAAAAATATTAAAACTTCTATAAAATAGCTAACTATTTATTATCTAAATCAGTGGCTCCGAAGCCTTTTACGTTTTGATAACGTTTCGTTTATGTAAAGAAATCACAAAATGTCAAAAATGCGCTCTAAAATCTCCTTGACAGTGAGAATATCTGAAAGCGTTTACTAATGCACCAAGTTGTCTGGTAACTCGATTACTCACGAATAATTTTTAGGACGATTATTAATCATGTGCAGGAAATTCTTCGTGTAAAGCTACTTATTCTTCAGTCCTACATTGTTCCAGTTCCGCTTTTTTACGAGCTTGCTCTTCTTCAGGAGCTTCAGCTTGCTCTATTAGAGCGGAATCCTCGTGTTGCTTCCACCTTCCTAGACTTCTGTTTTCTTTGATTTCTTTCTCTTTTTAATTAGACTCTGCACTTTTTTTTTTGTAATTGGCGCCTCTACAACAGGAGTAAGATCTTAATCACTTGCTTCTTCTTCAACTTGGGCGAGTTATTGAGTATTGCTGCTGTTTCTCGATCTTGTTTATTTTCAACTTTGTCTTCTGTAGCCGCTGCGTCTTGTTGGCTCTCTGCCAAGTGCCTTGTTATAAAAATAGAGAAGCAAATTTGCCGGCCTGTTCTTCACAACCTTTCCTAAATGCCGAGCGCCAAGCAGGGAAGCTAAGAATAGCATTTTTTAAAGTCTTTTGGTATGATTCGACAAGGGGAATCAACCCCAAGTCTACCGACTGCGAAGTGGACGCTCTAACCACTACACTATCGCGTCGGCACATTGATACCAACTTTCAAAAATAGGTTGAAGGTGTAAAATTGCACCAATTATAAAAAGATAGAGCTGATAAGCCACACAATTAAAATATGGGAAAAAGTTATAAAAAGAAGACTGAGAAAGGAAAAAAAGATCTGAGAGCAACAAAATGGTTTGATGCTAGGAAAAAGTGCAACTGATGGAGCTGTTTGCTGTGAAAATGCTAGTGGAAAACACTGAGAAGAACAGAAAAAGCTGCACTGCATGTTTATGGACTTGAAAAAACATGTAACACCGTTGTTGTTGTTGTTGTTGTTGTACGAGAAAAGCTGGAGTGATAGAGAAGTGCAGTATGTGGGTGGTATACAACACGTTTATGAAGGTAGCCGGAAAACCGTCAGATGAGCAATAAGAGCTAACGAAACGGTTTAGAACAGAGGTTGCACTTTGTTAAGCATCGAGGCCATGTCTTTTTGTAATGGTGAAGAAAAGGTTGACAAAACAGATCACAGAGAAGTCTCTGATTTGGTTTACTGGTGCCCTTTTGTTTAATCTTTTTTGAATGATTTTGCGTGCTTGCCCGGTATCCAAAAATGAGTAATTAATCCGGTTTGCGTAGTTTGCCTAGCGCATCTCGCACTACAATCTATTTGGATCTCCTTTGTTGCATTAGCTCAATAGTAGTAGTTTTTTCTTTGTTAAGGAAGCTGGGCACCTGTTTGGAATTATTTTAGTTTTCGGACAGCACTTATAGCTTTAGTTAGAGTTTGTATTAATTAACAACATTTTTTATTTGATCTAGACTTGTGTAGCCAGTGCTTATGTTCATAATCTATCGTGTCTCTGGAATCTATTTCGGCTCGCCACTTTTGTAAGTAATTAGTTTATGAGCACATTGTTTGTTATTTTATGTTTTAGGGTAACGACAATACATCTAAACGTAAACCAAGCGAGTGTTGAAACAGAGGCACGCGGTGTTCCCCCGAATCAGTAACCAAAAAGCGGTTACAAAGCTTGGTGAGATTGTTCTTGTTTTGTTTGAAAAAAATCGCTTAGAATGGAGGGATATACTCGACTAAAAGCACGGAGAACAAGTTTGAAAAGTTCTGTCACGAGACAATTAAACAGCCTGGGAAACTATGTAAACGTGGACACTTTAAGTAAATCAATTTTTGAACAAAAAAGATCTTTCTTGCAGTCAACTCTTAGTAGTTTGCGATCAAATTTAGATGCCATCTCCGAGACCTTATTAAACGTCCCGGGAGATTAGCATGAAAATGCATAGCAAGATTTGGAAAAAAATGAGCTTGAATTTGAAACTAGGGAAGACGATCTCGCTAATTTACAACAAGTTTTTGACGCAAGAATGGCAGAAGCAGATTCTAAATCTAAACTCACTGAAATATCTAATACCAAAACAAAGCCTAAATTTAAACCAAGGGATCTTCGTATTCCCACGTGGGACGGTGATGTTGTTAATTTCAATTCGTGGAAATTGCGCAAAACTGATTATTTCAAGTTAACGGGGCTCGATAGTGATCAAGAGCAATTAGCTATTTTGTTGTGTGAAGAAGCTCTCCCTGCCACGTTGCAACTTACCCTGCAAGATTGCGTGTCTGTACATGAAGCTAATGGCGTTTGGGAAAGACTTCATGAAAAATTTCCCCCGGAAAGCATACCTAGAGCTATTTTGTTTAAACTAAAGGAAACAAAACCAATGGCCTCAAATTCCGCGCGTGAAATGAGAAGAGTGCTAGAAAAAATTAAGGAATATTCTCGTCGCGTTAAAGATGCTAATTGCAATGGCGATTTGAATTGTCATGCTACTCTCGATTTAATCGAACAAAAACTCACAACTACTTTAGTTCGCAACTTTCGTCGTTATTTGCATTCCGAAAATGAACAAGCCTCGGTTGATACACTTATCAAATTCCTGCAAACTGAAACAGAGTCGGAAGAAAGATTCGCAAATGAGTTATCTTTAAATGTAACCAGTAAACCGAAAAGCTCAACGATCAATCAAGTGCGCTCAAATTATGATGATCGTTGCACTTTATGTAACAAATCACGCCATAAGTTTGTTGAATGTGAAAAATTTATGAGTTCTTCACCCCAACAAAGAACTGACGCAATGAGACGCCTACATCGGTGTTTTACTTGTCTTTCACCAATGCACAAAGATCCTAGAGACTGCTACTATCGGCGCCGATGCACAAGTTGTAGTCGATCTCATCACACTTTACTAGCTTGCGTATTCAAACCTGAGCAAAACAAGATTCGCGTTGAAAATTCTCAACAAAACTCTTCGCTAAATGCCAATGCTTCAGGCTTTCAACCATCTCAACCATTTTTCTTTCAACCATCTTCTGTACGATCGACAAATGAATGAGCACCAAACTTTCGTTACTCGCCCACGGCTTTGGTAGAATTATTAGACACTAACGGTACTTGGCATAAAGCCGTAGCTCTTTTTGACTCCGGAAGTGATGTTGCTTTAATTAAAAAGGACATTGTTAAGAAACTTCAGTTAGAGTGTCATCCAAAAACTTTTAAGTTTGGTGTAGCTGGTGGTGGCTGTCGCTATGAGAATTCTGCTATCGTGTCGGTTTGGATTCGTCGCTTCGACAAAAGGTCTTGTCGATACAACATTAATGCTTTAGAATTAGAAAAGCCAGCTCACCAGTCTCCCTGTTTAAAAAACGAGTTGTTTGAAGACCATTCTTATCTAAAAGCAATCAAAAAGTATTTGCCTAAAGAAAACAGCGAAGTTGACATATTGATTGGATATGATTATGCGAATTTAATGGCCCCTATGTCCTATATAAAACATTCTACTGAGCCGCACAATTATCCTACAGCTGTAGAAACGTCTTTAGGATGGTATGTTTTTGGACCTAATCAATCAGAATTCCTTCCTGAGGGATTTGTGCAATCGCAACCTGTCCGTTTGGTTGAGAATGATTTACTTTGCGTAAAGTCTTGGTATGAAGCAAATTTATCTGGGGTCAAGCCAACTGAAATATGTACTTGTTCTAATAACGACATAAAAGAATCCCAATTCTTAAAGCATGTGAAAAAAACTATTCATCTGACTGAAGATGGACGTGTCGAAGTGTCTATGCCCGGGAAAGAAGGCTTTCCTGTTTGCTCAAATTTAATAGGCATCAGGCTTTGTGCAATCTAAAATTGCTTGAACGCAGACTCATGAAATCCAATCTATTGCAAAGCTACAACGAGGAGATGAACCAGATTATCAAAGAATTCGCAGAACCTGTTCCAGAAGAAGAAATTTCTCGGCAAAATGGCTGGTATTTGAATCACTTTCCAGTTCTCAGTCCAAGAAAATCAACATCCTGCAGAATTGTATGGAATTCCGCCACGAAGTACAATGAATTTTCACTCAATAATGGTCTTCACAAAGGACCAGACTTGCTCAACAACCTATTTCATGTCCTGATTGCTTGGCGCAACAATACTATTGCTATTGCTGAAGACATAAGGAAGATGTTCAATTAAATTGAAATGAAGCCCGCTGACAGAATCTATCACAGAGTTTTATGAAGAAACGGAAATATCCGTCAACCACCCAATGAATATCAATGGAAACAACTTCCTTTTGGAGACAAACCCGCACCTGATCTTTCCATTAGTGCCCTCCATTATCTAGCTGAAAAACTGTCATCAACGCATCCCATTGCCTTGCAAATTATCAAGTATCACTGTTACATGGATGATATTGTCACTTCGCTCCTTTCTGAAGATGAAGCGATCATAGCCAAAGAAGGTATCAATGTGATATTGACTAGGGGAAAATTTTCTGTAAAAGGTTGGCACTCGAATTCATTAAAAGTTGATAAGTTTCCCGACCAGCCAACATTATGCGTGTTAGATCATGATTGGGATAAATCTAATGACATGTTCAAGCCCAAAATTCCCGATTTTAAAATAAGTGATTCTCTTACTAAACGAGCTATCCTTCGGGTTATCTCAAAGTTTTGGGATCCTATTGGGATTTTCTTTCCTGTCACCTTGCGGTTACGAATATTGCTTCAATCTTTGAGGCTTTTGCCTACATCCTGGGACGACCCTGTAAGCAAAGAAATTGAATCAAGCGTATTGTATATAATCGAAGAAATGCAAGCTCTCAATCGAGTGGAACTGCCACGATCTGTAAAACCTGACAATGTAACTGGCAATGCAGAACTCCATGGATTTTGTGACGGAGGAAAGCAAGCATATGGTGCCGCAATTTGGCTGCGGTGGCCAACCTCAAATGGATTTGTTCTTCGATTTGTTGCTGCTAAATCCTTTGTAGCGCCCATCAAACGGAAATCTACACCGAGACTAGAGCTGCTGGGTGCACTCATCCTCTCTCGTATGCTGACTTCTATTAAAACTGTTATTTTTGCTTTTGATGTGTATATGTGGACTGATAGCGCTGTTGTTCTTCATTGGTTATCTAAGCCCTCATCAAAATTTAAGGCCTTCGTTTCAACTCGTGTACAAGAAATTCAAGAAAGTTTGTCCGATATCCCTGCATGTTTTAAAGACCTTGATAGCAAATTAAACCCTGCTGATGCTTTAACAAAACCTATTCATGTTTTTAAGCTAGCAAAATGGCATTTAGGGCCTCAGTTTCTTGTGTTGCCTCCAAAAGAATGGCCTCTAGGTAAACCCCCTTTGGATAAACTTTCCTTAACGGTACAAGGTGAGGAAAAATGTCCTCCTCCTTTTGTACTGCACTCAGAACAAATGATCGATTTTACATCGCATTTATTAGCACGTATTTCGTCATGGCAAAAATTAGTTCGGGTAGTGGCATGGTTTAAAAGACCTTTAATAAATCGCGAGAATAGAATTTCTATTTCAACGTCACGTGAACTAACCAATGCAAAATTGTGTTTGTTTTGGATTGCACAGGATTGTTTGAGAAAGCCTGAACAACAACGACTTCGTAAGAGAATGAATCTGAAGGCTCTAAACACTCAACCTGCCCTCCTTCGCATATGTGGACGTTCATCAAACTTTTCGTATAACGATGAAGTAACCAAACCTATTGCCCTGCCTAGCAGCAACAAAATTGTGGAATTATACGCAGATTATATGCATCGAAAGCTCGAGCATCAAGGTTATCGTGCAATTATTCTTAAATTGCGTGTAGAAGGTATTTACATTCTACGTGGCAAACAACTATTGAAGCAAATTGCTGCCCGACGTATAACTTGTCGAATCAACAGACGCAACTTGATGAAACAGCAGATGGGACAATTGCCCACAATCAGATTTAAAGTAAACCTACCCCCTTTTACATCAGTTTCTATGGATTTTTTGGCCCCATTAAACTTCGAAAAACAAGAAATGTTGTAATTGATGGATGTGTATTGCTGATAACTTGCAACACCACAAGAGTCGTTCACCTTGAAGTAACTGAAACCCAATCTACAAATGATTTTATCTTAGCTTGGCGACGTTTCATATCTAAACGAGGTACTCACCCTGTTCATGTTTTTAGTGATCAAGGAAAAGCGTTTATTGGTGCTGAAAACCCCATCAGACAATGGATTAGTGGGTGGAATAAAACAATCATAGCTGACTTTATGGCCGCTCATCACACCTTGCTTCTGTTCGAGTGGAAGTACAATATTTCACAAGCCAGTCATACGAACGGAGTGGCAGAATCGTTGATAAAAATCTGCCGCAAAGCCTTTGATGCAGCTTCTAACTACCCCACTCGAGCATACACTCGAAATGAGTAGGAAAATATTGTTGCAGAAGCTAATTATCTTTTGAAATCCAGACCTTTGTTTCCTCAATTTGTTGATGATCTAGATCAGTGATCTTCAACCTTTTTTACAAAATCGCCCCTTTTTTGTAAGTGTGGGTTTAAATCACCCCCACAAAAAGGTTTCTTTTCTTGTGACGTAACCAGGATTTTTGAATGTGGAAGGGGTTGCTAGCTCAGTAAGATCCTCGAAAGAGGGAGTTTTATTTTTGCGTATTTTATCCCTTTTTTTGGCTGTGTTAAAAAGTGGCTAATTTTATTAAAATTTGGCCCGAAGGAGGGGGTGTGACCCCAAATTCCCTATGGCTAGTTCACTGTGCTTTTGTACAAAAGATTTTGCTTATAACACTATACAGAAAACTTTAATATTAACACAACGATACAAATAAACAAAGCAAACACAATGTATTGAAATGCAACAGCACGTGCAAACTAATGCGACCCTTGCGCCTGGTGTTTCTCTGCAAGACTAGCAAAAGGTAAATGCAAGCTAGTCAGCTTGAGTCGAATTGCGTGCCCCCCAGTCTTGTCCATGTCAAGTCGATTATGGTATTTATTTCTCATATACAAAACTTCACTAAATCCTTCTTCAACAATATATGTTGAAGGAAAAGCCAATAAAAACAACTTTACTTTTGCCCATAGTTCCGGAAATCGATCACTTCATTTTATCCAGAAAGCTGTCCATCCATGTGCATTAAAAATTGCACGAGCTTCTTCGTCACTTTGCAAGTCGATAAGCAATTCCTGCATGGCGGAATCACATTCGCTGTCCGGGATGTTAGCAGCAAATGGTTCTACCAACCATGGAAAAACTTCAAGATCAAGCAGACCTTTGAATCGAGCGTGCGTATCTTCTTGCACAGCAGCCAAGTGTTCAACGAAAATGAGCAAATGATTGTCAGCGACGTCGTTCGACATTTTTGATTGTCGAGGAAAGTGGTGAAAATCTCTTCTGTTCTGGGTTTGCTGGTACAACTCCAGCTTGTTAATTAGGCCACGTATTATGCTTTTGCATTGAACCAACGTGATATTTTTACCTTGGAGTTTGTTTATTGCGGTATTAATTTTCTCACAAAAATCCGCTACATAGCTGGTATTTTGACGGCAGGTAATTACATCTTTAGTAAGATCAGATTCTTCACCAAGAAATTCCACTACCCTTTCATGAAGTTTGCAGTACCTTGAAAGAGATTCTCCTTTTGACAACCAACAAACTTCCGTATGAAGTAGGAGACGCTCAAATTCTTCATCGTTTTCGTTGCACAGCTGTCGAAACAATCGGCTGTTTTTGGAGTTAGCTTTTATTTTGTTAATTGCTTTGATAGCAATAGCAAACGATTTTTGCAAACGTGGACTAAGACGCTTTGCAACCAAATGCTGACGGTGTATCACGCAATGCACAGTGAACAGATGGGGATTTTTTTTGCCGAAGAAGAGAAGCGATCCGCGATACCTTCCTACCATCGCTGGGGCACCATCAGTAGCGCATGCTACTATGTTTTTAAGGGGGATAGATTTGTCTTGCAATTAGGCCAACAAAGTTTAAAATATTGTTTGGCCTGTAGCGTTCGTTTGCAAACACTTGCAAAACAAAAGCTCCTCCATAACTTTTCCGTTATCTATATAACGGGCATAAGCCATTAGCAAGGCATTGTTGTCTGACGTTGTGGTTTCGTCCAGTTGTATGCTAAAAAACGTTTTTTGTAGCACTTCACAAAGTTGTTCTTCAATGTTCGCACCCATTTCATCAATTCTTCGTTTGACAGTAGTATCACTCAATGGAATAGCTTGGAGTACAGGTGCAGGATCTTTCTCCATAACAGTGGAAATAATTTTTTTAACAGCAGGTACTAGCAAACTTTCACCAACAGTAAAGGGCAAACCATTTTTCGCGATCAACAGAGAAACCTTGTAAAAAGCTATCAATCCTTTGACATTTTGGTCACCTTTTCTAGCATAGACATTTCTTATGGTACTGTGAGCATGACCTTCTTTTAAAGCTTGAAAAAAAAGCAATTGGTTTGCAATTGGTGGTCTTTCAACCTTGACGGCTTCATTGCTTCATTTGTGAGGGTTTTCTTACACAAAAGACACATGGGAAGTTGTATATTTGATGGACATGGCACGAAACCAAGCTTGATATACTCCACAAGATAAGAACGGCACTTAATTTTTGTTTTTTTAGGATTAGAAGCCATAACTCTCCGCAATAAAATAATTACTAAATTCAATAGATACTAAAAATATATCAATAATATTATAATATAGGAAAATTGCCATCAAGAGCAACACTAGTCACTAGCTAGTAGCTACTGCCAAACTTCACAATCGGAGTCGTCCATCTAACACTCAAATCTGCGTAATCGCTAGCAGAGCTTGACCACACGCCGAGAAGAATCAACGCAACATGCTGCTATCCGTCACACATTCACGAAAACCATGTGGAAAGCGCAGATGGCCAGAACTGATGCCAATCAAAACAAGATTTTTTGAAGCAGTGGAGGCAATTTACGGACGCATTTTAACGTGAATTAATTCCTTTTTCGAAATGAATTCTTAAGAATATTTGCCTCTTCTAAAATCGCCCCCTAAAGAGTTAAATCGCCCCCCAAATTCAGAAAATGTTACAAATGCCCCCCTGATGACCAAAATCGCCCACTGGGGGCGATATCGCCCCCGTTGAAGAACCATGATCTAGATGAAGAACCCTTCACTAGAAATACACTGCTTTATTCGCACGGACAACCCTCAATTCCACAACCTCAAATGATCGAGCCATTGGACCCCGAATATCCTATAAATTCGTTCAATCTTTCGTTAAACAATTTTGTTTGGGAAACGTAGATTCGCCACATGCCACCACATTTACTTTTTCGAAATAAATGGTTCCGGCTACGGAAAAATGTGAAAACAGGAGATTATGTAATAATACTGGAACCCGGGATGAAAGACCGAGCTGCGCCCCGCGGTTTATGGGAACACGCCATTGTCACTAAAACCTTCCCTGGAATTGACGGACTGGTACGAAAATGCGAATTGCGTCTCCCTGGTTAACGTACGCTGACACGACCTATTCACAAACTTTGCTTAAAATAGCAACCGCTGAAGAACTGAACTATGATATTTAGACCTACTGTTTTGTTATTGCGTGTAATGTATATTTATTCCGTGTGACGATGTATAGTGATTTGATGTGCTTATTGTGTTTTGACTCCACTTTGTCCCCTCTAGTTCCGGGTTTTACCCAAAACAAGTTTTGTCATCGCTGCTCAATTTCTTTCCGCGCTTGGCGTGGAGTGATTTGGTTTACTGGTGCCCTTTTGTTTAATCTTTTTTTAATGATTTTGCGTGCTTGCCCGGTATCCAAAAATGAGTAATTAATCCGGTTTGCGTAGTTTGCCTAGCGCATCTCGCACTACAATCTATTTGGATCTCCTTTGTTGCATTAGCTCAATAGTAGTAGTTTTTTCTTTGTTAAGGAAGCTGGGCACCTGTTTGGAATTATTTTAGTTTTCGGACAGCACTTATAGCTTTAGTTAGAGTTTGTATTAATTAACAACATTTTTTATTTGATCTAGACTTGTGTAGCCAGTGCTTATGTTCATAATCTATCGTGTCTCTGGAATCTATTTCGGCTCGCCACTTTTGTAAGTAATTAGTTTATGAGCACATTGTTTGTTATTTTATGTTTTAGGGTAACGACAATACATCTAAACATAAACCAAGCGAGTGTTGAAACAGAGGCACGCGGTGTTCCCCCGAATAAGTCTCCATGCATTATGATGTTTGCAGATGATATTGTTTTTATGGGAAAGAGCTGGGAAGAGATGGAGACAAAACTTAAAAGCTGGAGAGTTATGTTAGAAAGAGGAGGAATGAAAGCCAGACGAAGCAAAACTTAATATTTCTGCATGAATTAAAAGGAAGACGGTGATAAAGTGTAGTTTCAAGTTTCAAAATTGAATGGGATACGATAGTTAAATTATTTGGGATAACTGTGCAAAGTAATGAAGAGCATGTTTGAAAAGTAAAGAAAAGAGGCTCGGCTGGGTGGAATAAACTGAAAAAGAGTAACGAGTGCAATATTTATAATTACTGCAAAAAGGGTATCTACCAAAGTAAAAGTGTATTGGGTTGTGGTCAGACCAGCAATGATGTTTGGGTTGGAAACGGTGCCAATGATTAACACTAGAAGCACGGACCGGTCATTTTTGACCGGTTTAAAATTTTGATGCTTCGTATTTCTGGCATTTTTGCTATTTGATTTTTCATGCTCCTTGACTTTTCCTAACTTTGGATGATGTTTTAGTAATTCAAACAATTTTTCTTTTATAGCTTTTGTAAATGGAGCATTTCGCACATCTACTTATAAGCCCGAACCGGTCAAAAATGACCGGTTTTTAAAACGGTTATAATTTGTCTTTGAGCTGATGAATTAAAGCATAATAGAAGGATGAGAAAAATTTGTTTTTCTACTAGCAATGCATCACGTGACAATAAGATTACGATTGACCACTGCTGCAGTGGATAACTGATAAGCAGTAACTAAAATAATTACTATTCTTGCTGGCTTCATCGAAGTAAAGTTGAATTTTATTTGCTGTCTCGAACAATGGCTGGTCATTGAAAGTTCTAATGTCTTTCTTAGTAGCGCAGAGTTCATCAGAGGTGTGCAGATAAAATAGATAGTTTATTACAGCGTATTGACAACCTCGTAAAATCTCTCAAGTTTGGCTTACAGATTTGAAGAAATGCATATTGTATAAATAATGTCTTAGGTATAGGAATTTTGTTACGAGTTTTTTCATCATTTTTGACAAACTGGTTTTTCTAATCATTATTCGTGGCAACAATTATACTGTCCAGCAAGTACTTCAGCGGTTACAAACTGATCAGCTTGATGACCCCTGTGATGAGAATGAAGAAACTGAATTGCAAGATAAAGAATTTGTTCCTAATTGTTGTGCTGGTTTTGAAAGTTGTGACAGTGATACCGACAGCAGTGAAAACAAACAAAGCTCTGCTGCTGTTTCTATAGATTTTCTTTCTGAAAGTGATCAATCAGTATCTCAAAATACTGACGGACATGTGAATGCACGAAACGGAACTGTGTGGAAGAACATAACAGGTGCTCCAGGTCTGGGAAGAGCATCTTCGTCCAATGTGTTTTCGGAACGTCCTGACCCAACGTCTTATTGTCACAGATCTGTAGTAAACGGTAGCCCTTACAGTGCTTTTCATTTATTTATAGACGAACATATGCTCAGGTGTATTCAGAAACACACTATCAACCACAGAAAGAAAGATAATGACGATTTTGATTTACATGTTGATGAGCTGGAAAGTTTTAGAGGTCTTCAAATCGCTCGAGGAGTGTTGGTCGGGAAGAATACGCCAGTAAAGCAACTTTGGAGCAAGGAACGGGTACAACTAATCTTTCGAAATACAATGAGCCGTGATATGTACCAGAAATCATGAAACATTTGAGGTTCGATAACTTTTTTAGTCGGAGGCAAAGGAGAGAAACTGACAAATTTTGCTTGATTTCCGAGGTGTGGAATTGCTTCATAGAAAATTGTAAGAAATGCTATGCACCAAACTGCGATTTGACTATTGATGAACAACTTTTCCCATGCAAAACCAGGTGTCTTTTTATACAATATATGGCTAACAAGCCAAACAAATTTGGAATTAAGTTCTGGCTTTTGGATGATGCTCAATCAAAATACTTGTGCAATGGCAAACCATATTTAAGAAAAGATCTTAGCCGAAGCAGATGTGGCAACCTTCCAGGTGATGTGTGCTTGACCCTTTTACAACCTTATTATAAAAAGGGCACAATGTCACCACCGACAACTACTTTACCAGCCTAAAGCTAGCGGAAGAAAAGCAGAAAAATTCAAAATTCCTTGGCACTATACGGAAACAACGACGAGAAGTGCCAAGCACTGAGCAGATAATGAAAGACAAGGAATTATATGCTTCTGAAATATTTTCTTCGCCATCCGGTTGCAACTTGACAATATACAAAGCAAAGAAAAAGAAAGTTGTTTGCATCCTGAGTTCAATGCACAGAAACGTAAATATTGATCAATGCCACAAGAAAAAACTGCCAGAGACAATAAAGTATTACAACAAGTCCAAGGTGGGCGTGGATGTATTGGACCAGATGGCTCGATACCATACCAGCAAGAGTTCCAGTAGAAGATGGCCTGTGGCTGTATTTTTTAATATTCTCGAATGGCCTGCACAAATGCTTACATTATTTACTGCCTTACAACGAAATTGAAATTACCAAGAAGACAGTTTATGCTTGAGCTTATAAAAAAAACTTTGCAAATCAAAAGATGGAGTGGGCTCAATACCTCCTTCTCCAGCAGTGGATTACATAGTCAGCATTGCATTGCTGGGAACCAGCGGTTTAGCACACCAAGCTCGGAAAAGAAAAGAGTGCCAGTTTGTAGCATGTAGAAACAAATCTAGCTCTTTTTGCCAAAACTGTGGGACAGTATGCTGTGGCAAACACACATCCGAAAAAGTAACAATTGTAAAATGCAAAAATTGTGATGATTGAGTGCCAATAAATTTGTATACCTTGTATTTCTATTTAATTAATTGTAATCATAAAAATGTCAAAAAATTAATCAAAAAAGTGTTAAATACGCAAGAATAGTTACTTTGTGCTTTTTATACAGTATATGTCGAAATTAGTGAAAGAGAGAACCTATTAAAACTGATTAACAGATAACCGGTCAAAAATGACCGCATCCGTCCTTATAGGTAGGAAAATAATTCAGGGCTTCTAGTGTTAAAAAGCAGAAACAAAAGTTGCAGATTTAAAGCTGGTGAGTTTGTCAATGGAAGTTGGTAGGAATGATGAAATAAAAATGAATAAGTACAAGGAACAGTACATGTAGGCAGAACAAGCAGCAAAATGAGGGAGAAAAATTAAGATAGTTTGAGAACGTTCTGTGGAGGTAAAAAGCTATGTTGGGAGACGGATAATGGAAATGGACCAGCCAAATAAAAGGAAAAGACTAAAAGAAGGTTTATGGATGTGGTGAAAGATAATGTAAAGGTGATTTGATTGATGGAAGACTGTTAGAAATTTCAAAATTTGGTTCCATTTTAACCATTTTTAGTTTCTATTTATTTTCTCTGATTTTGCGTATTGAGTGTTGAACCGGTGTGCTTAGTTTTGCAGTTATGCGTTAAAGTAATGTTGCGTAATTTTGTTGTGTACTTGTTATGCACGCCTTTTTCGCCCTACCCTTTGATTCTAATTCATATAAGACGTTTTTCTTTGGCACTTTGACTTTGGATGTAAAAAAGAAACTTTATAATTGTATCACTTTGTTTTGGAACTCGATGAAGTAACAGTTGGTCATATTGCGAAACATTTGGAAATTTAATTCTTCTGTCTTTATTGAATCAAACAAATTGGTATGTTTTTTCGTTTATATTTTTATTGTTATGGAGCAATTTATTTGATGTTACAATCATTTATAAAGTTTAATTTAGAGTATTATAACATCGCTGTCTTAAATTTATTTAGTTAATAATTGGTATTGTCTTCTAGAAAACAGGGTTTGATTACTGGGTTATTTTCTTCGGTTATTCTTCGTTTAATACAATTGATCAAATAAACCATCAAAGATTAGAAACTCGTCATTCAACACGGATATCGATTCGGATATAGGACAGAAAAGGAAACAGCAGATCGCTTGGGTAATTTAAAATTTTATAAAGACAATGCAATGGACTGAGAAAGATAAAGAACAATGACCTGCTTTGAATTGCATCAAGTCCTGAAATTCGCCTAACCCTTGATAGCTTATTGCTGTAATCGTAATAATGACGACTAGTTGGGCGCCTACTCACAATTTCCACCTTTTGCTTTTCGTGGTTATTTAAAGATACTTATTAGGTGTATGTGATAATAGTTCTTTTGTGAGTAAAATCAGTAATTGTTTTAAAGTAGGGATTATGATTAGATCCACAGTTATTAAAATCCAAAATTTAAAAATGAGATAAAAAATACCAGGACTTCTGCCCGAATTCGCAACGTAAAAGGAAAAATTCTGTTTGAAAATTGTTTATTGGTCATGGGCAAAACAATTGGAGAAATCAGATGGCCCTTTTCACCTATGTCGACATTAAGACACATAGGCTAGTTGCTAACAGGAACTCTAGGTCACAAATATACCAGATCACGAAATAGCTTACTTCTATAACAGTAAAAAGATCGTTATTTTGACACCCATTCTCACTTATGACGTTGTGCTCACCCCGATATTTATTGAAAAGAATTGATAAAAATCTTATGAAATGCTAGGCTGATTGTAAGTAAGAGCAGTCTTGATTTAAGAGTAAGTTCATCGGAATTAGCGAACAGGCGCTATAGGTCCATTTATAAAAATCTTTTGTGAGTGCTCTCACAAATATTTTTGCGTAAAACCGGCACACCCGTCAGAACCAATATTTTCCCCTTAACATAGCTGGCGAGTAGCCTAGTCGGACGACGGCTGCAGAGCCACCTAGTTCGTTTATAACAAAGATCAGCGATTCGCGGCCTATTTATCTTTTTTCTAATTTCCGCGATTGCATTTCCAAAAAGGGAACCTGTCTCAAATAAGTAAATTTGCTTTGTAAGAATAGTTTATATATATGTATAGTTGCTGTAATTTGTCGCTTTGTTCTGCCGTAATTATTTTGTTCGTAAATCTGAATTGTTTTGAGTCCATTTGATTTTATATTTCGGCTGTTTTTCGCAAAAGACCTTTTCTCCTTCGCATTGAGATTTGTAACACAGACGCCTCTTCTTAGGTCACAATGATTGATCACGTGTTTAAGTTTTGGAGCGATCGAGTAGATTTTTTGTTTCTTCTCGAAGATTTTTGATTGCGGATTACGTAATTTATTAGTGGCGCTTCTTTCTTTGTCACGTGATGTTGTTCCTAAATTTTCTGGAATCGCGTTCCATTAATATATAAGCCGGCGAGGTTTTTACGCATAGAGCGAGTAGTAGTAGTAGGAGAGAAAAGAGTGTTTAGAGCAAGGGTTTTTAACCTGAAGTCCATGAACCCCTAAGGGGTCCGTAAAGGTGCTCTAAGGGGTCCGCTCGATTGGTCACAACCGCAGTCATATATGCACCACGACTACTCTAGAAAAAGGCAAAATTGCATTTGTAATGTAATCATACAAAACGATTATGTCATAATAGAGTGAACCAAAAACTGCACACTTGCATGCTAAATTGGGCGCTTTAGAAATATTTCATTCCTGCTAATGAGTTTTCTGTTACAAAAGGTTGATAACCAGGAAAGGTAAATAAATTAAAAATTTTAGCCATTCAGAAAATGTCAAAAAAGATGAAGTACAGTAAAGACTATGTAGCTTTTAGTTTTACCTTTTTGGTTTTACGTTACTGATAGTGATGGCAGTGAAAGACCGCAGTGTTTTCTGTGGGGTAAAGTCCTTGCCAATGCAAGTTTGAAACCAGCAAAACTGAAGGAGCACCTCACATCTATTCATGCTAAAAATACGCTGGATAGTGTTGATTTTTTTCGTTCTAAGAAGGCTCGATTTGAGAAAGTTGGGACTTTGCCGAAGTTCGGATTCATCATGACGCGGAAGCCTTACCTCAAAGCATCATATAAAGTTGCTTACCGCATTGCCAAGGAAAAGAAAGCACATACGATCGGAGAGACATTGGAACTATTGTGTGCTCTGGAAATGATTGAACTGGTTTGTGGCACAGAAAAAGGAAAGAGACTTGAAGATGTTCCTATCTCAAATGACACCATAAGCTCCAGAATTACAGACATTTCTAATAATATTCTGGAACAAGTAATGGAGGAATTGAAAGCTTTACCATTTCCATTTAGCGTGCAACTGGATGAAAGCACAGATGTCTCTCAGTGTGCCCAGCTTCTTGCTTGTGTTCAATATATGCATGCCGATGCAATTAAAGAAGAATTCCTATTTTGCGAATCCCTTTCTGTATTTACTAAGGCTGCAGACGTATTACAGATAGTAAACAATTTCTTTGCCAAGCAAGACTTCAACTGAAAGAGAAATACTGGTAGTTTATGCACCGGAGGAGCACCGGCAATGCTTGGGAAAACCTCAGGATTTGCTTCTTTGGTAAAGAAAGAAGTTCCTCACATCATTGCGACTCATTGCTTTATGCATCGACATGCATTGGCATCAAAA
This sequence comes from Trididemnum clinides, assembly GCA_963675345.1. Classification (NCBI taxonomy): domain Eukaryota; kingdom Metazoa; phylum Chordata; class Ascidiacea; order Aplousobranchia; family Didemnidae; genus Trididemnum; species Trididemnum clinides. The sequence continues at coordinate 38,501,023 of OY776284.1, read as the reverse complement.
ACTCTATCATCAACTTCAAGAGAAATTTCTATTACTTCCAAGAAAATCGTCAACTTTGTCAGAATTCCAGTTTTGAACCATCGTAATTCAAAATGCTTTGTCAAGAAATGGGTGTGCAACATGAAATTCTTTTGTATCATACAGAAGTCAGCTGGCTTTCGAAAGGTCAAGTTTTGAAGCGTTTGATAGCACTGAGAAAGGAAGTTTCATTTTTTTAAAGGAAAAACAAAATTCTCTTTCATTGCAATTTGATTGTAAGGATTTTCTCTATGGCTTAGCTTACTTGGCAGATATTTTTGTCACTTGTAAACCTGTCAATTCAAGGACCAGATCTAACGATCGTGGATGTTACCGAAAGATTGCAAGCTTTTCAAGCAAAGCTTTCTTTGTGGAAAAGAAGACTAGAGACAGACAATTTTGTTGACTTCTCAATGCTGGAGGAAGTAATTTCTCATAGCCAAATCGATAATACTGAAACCCTGGTTCCCTTTCTGCGCGGAAATATGTGCGAAAATTTAGATACATTACCGCAGTCTTTAAAAAGTTATTGCTTAGATGATGTGAATTTTGAATTGTGGATTCGCAATTCATTTCTTGCAGATCTAAATGCTTTTAGTGATGACGATCTGGCAAAAGATGACCTCATGGAATTGAGGACAATGCAAATGCTAAGAAGCGATTTCAACTCAAAGAACGTAGCCCAATTCTGGTGTTCCTTGACACAAGCTTGTCTTTGCCTAATAAAGAGAGCCATGGTTGGTCTTATTTCTTTTGCTACAACCTATTTTTGTGAACCGGGATTTTCGGCTCTTCTTGCGATCAAAACAAAACAATCAAATAGGTTGGTAGCTAAGGATGACATGCGTGTTGCCTTATTGAAAAGCATTTCACAGCTTTGTGTTCTTGTTGAAAATAAGCAACAACAATCTTTCGCATTGAAATAAAATCTTAAAAACTTATTTGTGTTAAACTTATTTTACGAGCTTTCTCAGCTGCTTCAACCATTTTTTTTCTGATTGTTTTTTTACAAGAGTTTTTTGGTTATTTTACGAGTATTTTTCTTTCTGATTTATACTAAAAACAAAGGTTCTGTGTGTTTATTTTTGTATAATTTGATTAATTCTGGATTAGATTTATTATCGACTGATATTTGTTAAATTATTAAGCGCTATGTTTGGTCTACAAACCTTTTGACTACTAATGCGTTGATTATAGTTAATTCTGGCAATTGTGGTCTATTTCTTCTAAAGTTCTAAACTAAAGAGGTCCATAGCTTTCGAAAAAATGTTTTAGGGGTCCGTGACCCACAAAAGATTAAGAACCCCTGGTATAGAGACTAAAAAGAAAGAGCGTGTTGTTTTGTGGTGGTTTGGTGGTTGTTGTGACAAGAATCAAGTGGTTAATTGATGGATTTAGCTTTTTGGTTGATTTTTAATTTAGATACTAAAGTACTTTAGTTTCTGTGATTGACGAGCGAAGCAATTTAAAGTTTCAAAGTATTTTGTGATTATACTGTATTTGTTCTGTTCTTGATCGAGAAGTGCGTGGTTGAAAATATCTTAGTAGAAACCAATCTTCACCTAGCTGTAAAGTTGCAGTCAGACTTAATAAATTCGAGCGATACTATAAGTCGCCTCAATTTTGGCAAAAAAATTAAAGATGAGATAGAACCAAAATTCTATTTACGCCGCAAAACCAGTAATGCATATAAATACTTGGCATTCAATTTAATTGATGGTCAAAATAATGGTGACCGTATTTATTTGTAACTGTAACTGCTGTAATTTTTCATTCATGTTACGCTTAACAAGAAAAGCGCCTATTAAATGCAATAGATTTTTCTCAAGCTGAAGCCACCGAAGAAAAAATTGGTCATGAATGCAACACAAGCTACATGTATTTATCGGGTCTAACCAATGAAAAATTAGGTATCTTTTTATTTTTCATATTAGCGGTCCAGATAACGTCGAAAATGTTATTTGAAGAGCTACTTATTCTGGAAAACTGCAAAAATCTTTTAGAAACGAATGAAAAAGATTATAGAAAGGCATTATATAGATATTATTTTAGACGTAAATAAAGCACGGCACAGGAAGCATGGCCTTGAAAATTTTCCATTCTTGTATTTGCAAGTATAATTAGAAGAAAAAAAACAACATATTTTTTCCCTTGACGTGATCGCTGGCGGGGACATTATTATTTAAAATTTTCCTTGATGCACTTTGCAGGTAATATATTCACATAGAAATTGTTGTAAGTATCAGTAAAGCCTTTCATTCAACTCTAGCCTATTTAAAATGTATCTGAACAATATAATCAACAAACGTGTATAACAGCAATCAGATTTTGGACAAATTTTTAAAGAGAGCAATTTTGAAACAAATTTGTTTTGCACGACATCAAATCTTTTTTTGGCAAAATTTTTAAAATCATCTACAAAAACTGCTTCAATTAGATTTTTTAATTACAAACGTAAAAATCAGCAAAAAATAATTTTCGTGTTACTCTTGGAGTGAATTTTGCTCAATGGTATAAAGCGTACTTTTCAGGAAATAATATGTAACATTGATACAGTTTGTTTTCTGGTCGAATAGATTGTTCGGCTTTGATGCAGTTTTAATTTGATAAAATAAGTTTAATTGTTTTTTTTCATCCAAAAGCTTGCTGACCCCTGGTATACAATCAACAAAATGTTGTTGCAAAACATCGCTGGCAACTCTCTTTTAAAATCAATGCTTTATCTTCAAATGTTTTGTATTAAAAAAATCGAATAAACTCAAAAAATTTATTTTACAATAATGAAATCTTTTCCATGTTATTGACACTTTTTCAAAAAAATTATATCCAATAAATTACACGCACTTAAATATTACGAGTGAATTTGACCACTCTGCTTTAATATGTTTTGCTACGTTTTTAGTTTGTTTTAACAAAAGTTAGTATTTGCGCCGGTGGTAAGTTTTTTGTTTTACTTTTTTTGATAACCAAATTTGTTCAAAAGTTTTCTTTTTGCTGTAAAGCAGGCTTCACCAAACGTTTTTCACACTGATCCAAATAACTGAAAGAACTAAAAATTTCGGACCGGATACTCACTTCGCTCGATGCTATACAATGAAATCAATACAAACTGCTTGAAAGTGGTTGCCCATAAATTAGCCAATAGAAAATGGTGCTTCCCTATAAATTTTATCTGCTTTCAAACCAGAGTCTTCAAACAAAAAAATGATAACGCTATTAATAAAGTGTGTGATATACAAATCAATTTTAGCAGAAGGCAAATCCAAACAAATAACTTGAAAAGCAGTTCAATTTTTTTCAGAGATTCTATAAAGTAACGTTAGGGCAAAATCAAAAACAGCAAACTTTAATTCAGTTTGTTCAATAAATTTCCCATCTTACGTTGCAGAATGGATTTGACGGCAGCTAATAGGCTTATTTGATTTGATTCCAGTATTTAATATTCACAGCAATAGGCTAATCATTAACGCACATGCACCGACGGTGCAAAAATGCCAGTGTTCATAAATAAACGAGCTGACAGACTTCTTGGAGACCAAACCATTCAACTTTTGATCAATAAATATGAAGTAACAGTTGTATTTTTGATCACTTGTGGCACAGTGCGGCGGGCCGTAAAAATCACTCTTTCTAGTATAAACAAACCGCCGGTTGTAGTTTGGTGATCCATGCTGTAAATAATTATGCTTTGCCAAAGAATCGTATTGTTCATGGTTTTCCATTAAGATTAACCAAATGTTGGCTAGAAAAACACCTTTTACTGTTTAGAACCATTGCTTTTTATTGCGTTGGCTTGATTTTCCAACAAAAACAACGCCAAAAAATATTAACTCAGTGGAAATATGCCGCGATATTTTCGCAGGATTTAGCAAGCCTGGTTGCATCACTTAAGTATGTTTAGGAGTTCATTCAATCTAATATACAAAGCGCAATTCTGTCTGTCTGTGTGCCTGTTTTAACTCCTCACAAATTGCTATAGGTGCAAGCATCAAACTTGCCATGATTGATTACCACCCCGTGGTAAGTGTCATAAAGGTATTCGTGACGTCATCATGACGTCATAACCCAAAATAATTTTTTTAGAATTTACATTACTTGACAGAGGACAATCGCTGTTTGCTCAAACAAAAACCAACTTCCGACATACCACATTTCAAAAACTTTCATTTGCTTGGGGTCTACAATGACGTTACAACCAACGGTTCATTGAACAATGTGTTTTTTGTTTATTCTCAAAAAGTAGTCATCGCACAAACGCGATCAAACGTTTTTTAGGAGATATTGATAAACTGCTTTTGATAAAAACAACTTTACAACAATTATGTTTATTTGATTATGCTACGAGCAATTCTTTATTTAAGCACTTCAAACCCAATAAGCATTTTTTCTTCTCTTTTTTTGCTTGCACGCTTAAACTGGGTCTATGAAGACATAACATGTTTCGTACGATTAACACAAATGTTGTTGTTGTTGTTGTTTACCTGACCCCTTCTGAGGGATGGGGACATGGCAAATGACCATGGAGGCCTAGAAGCCGGGCAACTCTCCAGCGCCTGGACCAGAGTTCATACAGAGACAGAAAGTCTCCAAAGAGTGAGTGGCACAAAGAGTCCATAACTGGACAGTACAGAATGATATGAAAAGTGCAGTGGGGCGAGTGTCCACAAGCGCTGCAACAAAGATTCTCAATTCTGCCAATCCTAGAGAGATAAGAACTTAACAGTAGGCTGTGTCCGTTCCAGCATAGACGAGAGAGAACATAGCAAGCATGATGAAGGAGCACAAGTTCCTTGGAGGAAATCGAGGGAACCTGTGTGTCAAAGAATTTTGATGAGACAGTACGCCTCCAGACTGAGAAAAGACAAGAATGGATACAAGAGATAAGACAAGAGAGACTACAAGGGATAGCGTAGGGTGCAAGTAGCACTCCCCGATCTGGCCAGTTCATTATCCGCGTCATTTTGTGGGAAAGAACGAGTGTCCGGGGATCCATTGCAGCCTGATAGAACAGGAGAGAGAGGACAGTTCCTGCCAGATCTGCCACAGAGTTTGAGGTAAAAGGAAAGATGGAAAAGAGGACAGAGTGACGAGGACAGAACGAGAGTCAGATAGGGGAAGAAGAGAAGAGAAAAGAAGTGGCAGGTTTGTTGGTGCTGATGAGACCAGCAAAGAGCATGCAGAATGGTGCAGGCTTTAGCGGAAAAACTTGAACATACTGGGCCTGCTGAGAAGGAAAGAGTGGTCTCAGTGCCACAGAGAGCGCAGTTGGCAAGTACGCCAGAGCCGCTTTTGCCAAGAGGAGAAGAAACAAAGCCGTCTGTCCAGAGTACCAGATCATGAGTGGGGAAGAGTCAAGGTGGGCGAGAGCTGCACCTTGGCGAGAGAGAGGAGGATCAGAGCGGGAGCATAAAGAGAAAAGGGCGGACTTCACAATGAAGGAAGGCAGATTCCAAAAAGGAAAGAGAGGGCAAGCAAGATAAGTTTCCCTAAGAGAGGTAGAAGGAGATATGAGCGGGTGAGTGGATGCAAAGGCTCTCTAGTAAGATCTGCAGAGTCTTGGTTTCACTCCAAGTCTGGCCAAATCTAAAATAGGAAAGGAGGTTGGGAGACGAAGAGCATGCTCATAAGATAAAAGAATGAAATGAGTCAGAGTAACTCGTAGGGGAGGCAAAAAAGCCTTGGAGAGAAGAAGTGGGATAGGGGAGGACGAGAGGCAGCCGGTGAAGGCGCGACTGTTTGCTCGATGGAGGCGTTCCAATTTGGTGATATTGGTAACGCTTGAGAAAGGAAACCATCCGGATGAAGCATAAGTGAGAAGGGGCCAAAGAAAATTTTTATACAGAAGAGAAAAGGACTTCTTAGAGGGGCCCCAAAAGAAAGCAGAGATACAGTGCAAGGCCTTGAGACGAGGAAAAACTTGGCCTTCAGCAAAGATACATGCTTAGAAAAGGAATGAGTGCGGTCAAAGGTGACCCCAAGAAAAGTTGGAGTGAGATTGAAATGGAGGTGAGAGCCAAGTAAGAGAAGGTTGGGTTGGAGGTTAGCCGAGCTCCTTGTGAGGCCTCCACCGCAGTGGAGACCGAGGGGCAGGAGGACTAAATGGCCAGATTGTCAGCGTAAAGTGAGCAGCTGACGGAAAAAGGCGGGGAGAGAGCATGGGATCAGATTCAGAAAGAAGAGTAGACGGGAAAGAATGATGTGTTCAAAAAGTTTTTATACGCATATAGTGAGAGAGATAGGCCGGAAGGAAGCAGGAGACTCGAGAGGCTTTCCCATCTTGTGGATGGGAATAATGGAAGATGTATTCCAGATGGAGGGAAAGGAATGCAAAGACCAGGGAAGATTGAAGATGTGAAGAAGAAAATCCATGACAGAGCGAGGAAGATGCTTTAGCATGGAATAGGCAACTTTGTCTGGACAATGAAGAGGGAAAGGTTGGAGGCAGCTGCAAGAAGTTCAGCGGAGGAGAAAGGAGAGAAAAAGGACGAGTGAGACTCCTCCGGGCATGTGGCACGGCGGAGCTCAGAAAGGTAGCCTCTGGCTCTGCTACGCAGGGTCTTTGGCTGAGAAACAGAAAAGTAAGATCTCATGTAAGCGGCATAGACCGAAGCCGATTCCCTAAGAGAAGAACAGTTTGGGAAAATAGGAAAGGAGGAAGACGAGCAAGGAGAGCCAGTGATAGAGCGAAGAAGAGAGTGCACAGATTTCGGGATTGATTTAGGTAAAAGAGAAGAGCAAGTCGTCTGCCATGCCTGGGCCTTGGCCTTGGCGATGACTGACGACGCGCGTCGAGAAGCGGAGATGTAAGCCTGGTGATCTTCATCACTTCTGTGAGCGGCAGCGAAAGCCTTGCGTCTTTTGCTGACTGCACCTTCCACCTCAGCAGACCACCAAGCTTTAGAATGGCGTTTGATGCGTCTGAAAGAAATGGAAGATTTGGCTGCATTCAGTGCCAGAGAGATATAGAGAGCAGCAGCAGAGGAAAGGGAAGAGACGAGAAGTATTCCTCTGCAGAAGAACAGTAAGAGTCAAAATACAAGGCAAAGTCATCCCAGCGAGCTTTCTGAAAGTTGAAGAAAGGGGGGCGCTCGTTGGGGTGAAAGACCAGAGAAAGAGAAACAGATAGAAGAATTGGCAGGTGGTCAGAACCCAGGTCGTGAAGTATCTCCCAAGAGCAAAAAAAGACTAGAGAAGAGGGAGCAAAGAAGATTTCAGGTGAGGAGCGACTGCCAGAGGAGCGATCGAGAAGGGTAGGTGTGTCAGGGTTATTGAGAGGGAGGAGGTAAGAGGAGATGACCTAGTCCAATACTTCTTCCCCGCGTGGGTCGGAAATACCTCTTGAGTCCCAGAGGTGGTGATGGCAATTGAAGTCCCCCAGAATGAAGAGATTTCTGGAGGAGGGAAGAATGGAGGGAGAAAAAGAGTGGATTCTGCCATTCATTGGAGAGGAGCAAATAGGGGGGATACATATCAAGAAATGAGAGCGAAGAGGAGTTGTTAAGAGAGATATTGATCCCTACATACTTAGAGTAGGGATTGAGCGAAGAAAGAGAGGGGGTAGAAAGTTCAAAGGAAGATAAGCTCTGCCTGACAAAAATGATGACACCGCTGCTAGCGTACCTGGCATCAGGAGAGAGAATGCCAGATCGGGAGTGGGTGCGATCAGAACGCAGAGCAGAGAATCCAGGAATCTGGAAAGAGGAAGATGAGTTAAGATTGGATTCCTAAATGCAGATAAGGTCAACAGGATGGGACGAAAGAAAGTGAGGCAGTTCAGTGCTCCTGGCTTGAAGACCTCCAGCATTCGCTTGGAAAACCCTGAGAGAGTCAGGGGTGGGAGAGGAGGCAGGAAGCGTAGAACCACAACCAGAAGTAAGGGCGGTGGTGGGAGGGCAGAGGGAGAAGATACAGAATGAGCTGATGGGGGATAAGAAGTTTGAAGACGAGGGTGTGGAGGGAGTGAAGCATTAGCAGACGAAGGGCTAGGTTGTACAGTGGAGGTATACATGTCGGAGGAGTCCGAGGAGGAAGTCACAGTGTTACGAGTGGGGACACAGCAGGGGAAAGCTCCAGGAGTGAGAGCTGTCAAGAGTTCTGAATTTGGAGTGGGAAAGTTGTGAGCACCTTAGATGGACCCATTTGGAGCAGGTACAGCATTGCACTGACTTGCCCCGCCAGTCACATTTCCAGCGCACACAGAGCAGGGAAAGATAAGACCAGGGTTTGGATGAACGCTACCGCTCATCAAGAGAAGAAGAATAAGGAGACGAAGACGGGTAAAAGAAGAGCAGAAGAAAAGAGAAAACAAGCGACCGATTTTAAAGAAGCTGTGTGCTATCTTCTGCGGTTGTTCAGTGGGCAGCATAGCTAACAAATAAAGGGGAGTGCCTGGGGTAACTGGGACCCTCGGGAAGTCCAACAGCCATTTTAACCCAACCCAAACGGGGTCGGGGACCGCATCACCACGTTGAGGCGGCTGTTGATTGGTGCAGAACACAAATCTTCGCTACCGCTGTTCATAATACCAAGATATTTTTAAAAATTGCAACCTTTTTGCAAAATCAGTTTATTTAAAAACTGATGTAGCCTACTGCTAGCAAATCACTTGGTGATCACCCGAGAAAAAGACGATGGGGTAAACATGGTCCTTTCTTATCGTTTGCAACCAAATGTAAGTGTCGAGCTACATATGATCTAAATTCGGAAGCAATTTCCTTTGCAATTGGGCAAAGCTGTGGCAGCAGCCAGCTGATTTGATGTTCGTAACTACGACATTATCAAAGGGGGCCCCCGCTACTGCTGTAACTCAACTGTGAGTGCTTCATTTCGAGTTAGTTTGCTCTTTGCATGGCGGCGTTTATGCCAGGGCCAAGGAACATGTACGCAGTCAGAGACGTTAGTTCATATTAATTCGCCTACAGTGACGAAGAAGTGGTAAGTAGCAATCTGAATAATAATGGCTCAAAACGCATAATGAAGTCATAATGTTAAATGCCATCACAATGCTTACCACTATATATTGAGAACAGCAGTAGGCAGCAAAATTATCCACTATCATTTTGAGAGTGAACATAAATGGTAAAGCCCATTACTGATATTTGTAATTGCAAGGATAATCTTATCGGACATCGGTACGAAACACTAATCTTCATTTAAAAATAGAGAGGTCTGAATTAGGGGCAAAGTTAAATGTAATAAAATCCCAAATTTAAGAAAAGATCAAAATTAAATAACAATAGTATCAATCTATAACACTGGATTAAGAGGAAATGCTTTTGTTTGAAAAGAGCTTAATAGGTGCCTATTGCAATAGGTTGGATGACTTAAAGGAAAGACAGAACTCCTTTCATGCTAAGGGCGAATTAAAGCAAACAGCGCAGGCAAAAATCTTTGTTACCTGTGACTGCTGCTATTCCAGTCACACGGTTTGGGGAAGGTCTTAGCGCACAGCGCAAACTCAATCGCGGTATCAAAAGGTACTTTTGATGATTGAATCAAATGTAATTCAGAAACGAAAAAATCCGATCTATCATGTACGAATGGCGTCATGCGACAGGTTTTCTAGAATAATTAAACAATTTTAAGTAAATAGCCAAACCTCACACTTAATTTAGGCACAAAACATAGGAGAATAGAAAGAGCAAATAGCGACAGCATTAACAGTACGACGATAAATAATAATAATTATAAGAGAATTATGAGAAACTCGTTGCTAATACTACGATAAATTACAATAGCTTATAATATATACACTTACTGACTGTATGCGACTTTCCGAAACGATTCAACTTTATAGCAGAGATTATACTTCATCCTTATTTTGATTTTGAGAAAAATGCCTAGTGACTAGGGTGCCACGGTTATATAGTGCTGCAAATTTACGAAATTCTTACGCGAGCTCGTGGAAATAGACAATAAAAACTTCATAGAGATGGCTGTCCTAGATCTTTTTTCTTAGCATTGTTAACAGCACAAAAGACACTAATTATAACAGTAGGTCTCCAGCAGCTATAAGTAGTTGATATAGAAAGAGGCCCTGCAGTTTTATCAGGGATAGAAGCAGTTTTAATTAAAATTTTATGGAAAGATTTTGTCTGTAACATTACCAATATTGATACAAAAGCGGGCCCAGCAAATCTTCGAGCATGCCTACCACCAAACAGCTCATTTCTTAATGAGTCAAAACGACCACCATTTGGGATACGCCATCAATTTTGGTTATGTTTCATCTCCCCCTCTTATTCTTTTAAAAATTACGAATGGTAGTTTGTGTCATCATTCTTTGTTTTTGAATGCTTCATGTCTTCATTAATAAACCAACATAATTACCATTACATGTACAGGAGCTATTGCTTATATTTAGTAAAACATCTCGTTGTGGCTCTAACAAATGTTTGTGCGGTGAAGCTGGCGCAGCTGCATTAATTGATATCTTTTAAATCGGCGCGGGTGATAGCATGGCCTGCCGGGGTTAAATCGCACCACGCTTGGGAGAAAATTTTTTTCTAATTTGCTTGATAATAGCTTTATAGAGCTACCGGAATCAAACCTGAAAATTTGGGAAAAGCAAGAACTTATTTAACTTCTATGAGCATACTTAAGCAAGGAAAAACAAATATGAATCACAATGCGTAGCCAGCAGGGACTTAAGAAAGTTTGAGGCGAAATCAAAATTAACGTCACTGAGTTAAATTGCACTGCATGAAACATATTATTGGAATTTTGTTTTATATGCTTTATAGACCTACCGGGTTCAAACCAAACATTTGAGGAAAAGCAAGGACACTTTAAACTCCCCAGGGCACATCAAGTAGGGAGAAGAAAACATGCTACATAATGCGTAGCCAGCGAAAACTTGAGAAAGTTTAAAGAGAAATCAAAAGAAAATAGTATCACTGTGTGAAATCGCACGACACGAAAAACATTTTTGTTGTTTTGCTTTAGAATAGCTTAATATCAGAAAAGTAATCCCTACTTCCAAACTACTGAAAACGCAAGGCTTCCTTGGGTTCGTTTCAGCAATGAACAGACCACATAGACCAAAGGCATAGCCAGGATCTTGAAATGAGATATTCTATTAGGAAAAGGAGCACAAAAAGTCGTGAACATCTTATGTGCAGAAAACACATAAACGTTTGTAAATCTTCATCATGAAGCCGGCTTGGCCAGCTGAACCGACACTCTCAATCCCGACGTTACTGACGGGGTCTCTGCCGGTGACGCCGTCATATATACTATAAAGCAAGCATTTTTTCTTATGCCGATATGCTGCCTGTTATGGTATTTATGTCATTTGTGTCTACACTCTACAGCATTGTAATAAAATTGCAAGTTTAAGAAAAAATCAACATAAAACCATAACCACAACAATTTGTAAAACTAAATATAGAGAGAACAATCGCCTCATTTGTCGATATGCCGGAAACAAGACCAATAGCGTAGCCAAATTAGGAACTTGATACCACAAATATAAGTAGGAAAGCGGCAGCACTAATTGGCAAAATAGGGTTACCATTGAATAGTATTTTTCTTTAATTGTGAAAGCAACCACCATTTCGCCGCTACAATCAGTTTTGATTATGTACAGTCCTTGCTCCCTCGCAAGTATTAACGATAATTTGTGGCAAGATTCCTTGTGAGCATTGCCAGTCATGATTAAGAGAATATGATGATCACAATTTTGTGTGCAAGAGTTATGAAAATTTATTAACTTTTCGCTGCTGCTCACACAAGAGCCAGATGGGTGAAGCTAGCGCAGCCGGTTGAACCGAAATACTAAGCCCAGACATTACTGATGAAGGGCCTCTGCCGAGCGACGCCGGCAAAGACGGCTAGTTATATTTAAATAGGAAGAAGTTCAAGTTTTATACCCGCAGAGATTTTCGTTCTTCTAAAGCCACTACATATGATATAGCATTTTTCAACATTAGGTTTTTTGTCATTTGCTGTCTGCATATTATTGAAAAATAGCCTATTTAGTTTAGCTTGCTTGTAAACAATCGGAACCTACACATTAGACAAAGCCACGAGTGCTTGCAGATGCTGATTTTTTTAAATTTGGGTTGTGTAATATAACGTTTCGAATCATAGAAATTTTTTTTAATAAGCATAGCTAGATTACACTACACTGAAAAAATTCCGCATACGTTTACTTGCGATAATCTATGGTTCACAGAATTTCGTCAAAGGGTGTTAAGAGGCTGACCACTGGCCTTATACTAAAGTGTTTGATGGTAAGAACCAGAGGCGAAGAAGATGAATTCTGTTGGGGACGGCTTGATGCACCCTATAATTGAAAGTTGAAGATCTTTTTTGTGAGAATTCAACCTTTAGAAATTGAAAATTTTGTAGATTTTAGAGTTAAAGACGTGTTTTGGAAATGCATCCAGTATTTTAAAGCAATTTTTTGCCTTTTTGTCGGAGAGCACAGTAGCTGACCTCACAAGGTTTTCAAAAAGTTTCTGGTCTGTAAGTACCCATGAACTTTCCTCTCGAGTCTTCCTGCTCATGATTAAGATAACCTAATGAAAAAGGTGGCATGTTATATTTAATTTGGCATCCTGGATGAATTTTGTTCTCTTATATTTTTAATTTGTTGCAGATGGCTTGGAAAACAAACGCGAGTACTTGGAAAAGTATTTGGTTTCTGAACTGGAAGGTACAATAAGAGTTGCGAAACTAATAATAGTGACGTCATATTAACTAACTTGTGGACGAGTTGACTCAGTATAGTTCATTTTTTCGTTTCACCAAATGATTGCATAATAGATATAGTTACGTAGAAACAACTGTAAATACAGCAAAAAAACGCAGCAGCAATCGAGATATCGAAACATAGAAAATCTGAGTTTTATAAAAATTGTGAAAGATCAAGCGCACAGTCACGTCATTAACCTATTAATGATTTTTATCTAAACGAAAAGCGTAAAAACGAAAACAATAATTAAGTAGTAATGCAAAAAAGCCTCTAGCTTCTTGTAGGTCACCAACTGCACCAAAGAGACCTAATAGGTCGAAACAGTGTCACTGTCTGCAGTTTGCTAAGTGCATCGCTAGCCTCTTGCATTATTATAAGAGCTTGTGATCACTAGGCTGTGACAGCAGTAATGTTCTAGCAGTTGTTACTCTTAGTGCACCTACGACAACCACCACTCATTCACGAATGATACGACTTCGCAGAGTACTGACTGACCATCCACTACAGTAGACCTAGTATAGGTTCCACAAGTGTGACGGTCTAAGCTATGCTTTAATAAAAGCCTCTAGCTTCTTGTCGGTCACTAATTGCACTGGAGACTTGATAGATCGAAACAGTGTCACTGTCTGCAATAAATAGGTACATAAACAAAATAAGTTATTAAGTACAACGGAAAAATATATGCTATTGACTAAACCCAAGGCAGCGAACCAGCTGACTGCTAATTATCGACAATTCTCAATTTTGAAAGAAGATTAACAAAACATATTGACTTTAATTACTTCTCAGCATCCTTTTGCCCAGAAACGGATGCCATCTTAAATGAAATTTTAAATAAACTGTCGTTTCCTGTACAAAAATACAGTGCACAATCACAGTACAAAAATACAGTGCACTGTTGCTGCAGCAGGCGGATGCCATAGTTTGAAATCAAATCTTCATCTTGAAATCAAACTGCAGTTTCTGTCGGGAATGGCATGTGTACGAGTAACTTCACGCTTCTAAATGTTTGATACGCAGTTTTTCGAACACAAGTTTGATTGCAAGTCCAACATCCGTACATACAAGTGACTAAATCAATTTTGAGCTGAATTTGAATAAGTTTTATCCTCATATATAGACTAATGCATCACGTTTAAAACTGAGGCTGCGATGCTTTCGTATATAAATACATTAATTTTCTTCCTTTAAAACCTTACGAAAATACTTTGAGCCGCATTAAAAATTTTTTCAAAACTCAGAACTATTTTTATTGTCTCTGAATTAAACTTTTGTTCTAAACTAAAAACGCACCCAATTATCCTTAATTAGGTCAAATTCTTTCTTGATCACATTTACGAATTTGCTTAATGTGGCCACTATTCTGCTTTTGTCACAAAACAAAAATAAGTAGGCCTATTTGTGATAATTAATTTGGTAAAGCATGTTGTTTGCAAGCAAGATGGTATATTTGGTTGAATTAGTGGCATCATAAGAGTTCGTGATACCCGCAGGGTAGTTACAAAAATGTCACTCGGTGTCATCTCAAAGCATTGCCAGTAACAATTTTCCCTGATATCAAGAGTGCTCTTCAAAAAAGGCTTAAAAGATATAAAAAAGGTTTTATAAAAAGTTTTAACCTCTAAATCACTTCGAGGTTGAGGCCATGGAGTCTGGCAACTCTTTATTCTTTGAGCCAGATGCCGCAATGAGACAAAAGGTTACCGAAGAGCGCGGTATAACGATCTCGCAGCGTAGCAGGCAGGACTAAATTAAATGAGAAATATCTTGAGTCGAGAATGCGCAGATACTACTCGAGAAAATCGTAATTCTGGATAATTTGGAGTTAAAAATAAGGTGGTGTCTGTTGCAAGAAGACGAGAGGAGGACACAGCAAGCATAGCGAAAAATTACAGGGAACCATGTAAGCCTTTAGTTAGAAAGAGGAGCGATTAACTATTAAACAAGAGGTAGCCGACTTGTTGGTCCTGCCAGGGTGAAATCAACGCTCCAAAGAAGAGGCGCAAAGAAACATTTTGTTAATCAACAAAATAACCAGATGGCCGGCATAGTGTTGTAATGGCTAATGCGTCCTCTTTGCAGTTGGTAGTTTTGGAATTATTTCCCTTGTCAAGTCATACCAAAGACATTTAAAGTTGTTTTCACCGACCTCCAAGGTGGAACTCAGCAAGTAATGCATAGAACCAGATACGAAAACAAATTTAATATAAAAGTAATGTAGAGAACAAAATATAAAAGGAAATTTAATCAGTCATCCTTATTTTCTTTTTGCCAAAACAAAACAAAACAAAGGAGCAAGAACCCTTGCGAAGCTCTCAAAGCTCACCAAATCCCTTTGAATATTTAGGCAAGCACTGGAGTTCGACGAAACCTCACTTAAAGAGCACTAATGTAGAGAAAGAAATATCAAACGGAATTTAATTATTCACAATCTATCAGAGTGCAAAGGGGCTTCCTATGGGCTGAGCACATAGTTTTAATTGGTACAAGAATAATAACAATAGAGATGCGGTGGTCGAAACGATTTTAGTTGAAATGGCCATATTCCAATCTTCAGGCTTTACGTAGTGTAACACAAACCAATGAAACGCTTGCTGTAAAGAATATTTATTCTTAAGTAATTGCAATTTATAAGGCAACATCTTGTAATTTTCAGGTTAGTAAATAAAATTACGTTACTGAGTATTCTTAATCAAACTAGAAAAATCTAAACAAAAGCATTGGTCATACGCTCATTTAATCAATGCTCCTACAATACCTGCTTCTGAACGATGATTTCTCTCGCCACAGCGGTCTTTTCACGGAATGGGACTATTTGGCGCCGAATATTAAGGTTAGAGTTAGATTTAGGGTTAGGGTTAGGGTTAGGAATAGGGTTACGGTTAGGGTTAGGATTAGAGTTTGGTACCAATAATTTCCTCAGAACGGTCGAGCCAAAACATCGACGCCAAAAAGTACCATACCCGCCTTTTCAATAGCGGAAACAATTTCTCAAGGCGTTGCATCTTTGTCTCAGTTCACGGCAACATCTAACCAATAAATGCAGTAAATCACGTGGGCAAATTGTGTTTAGAAAAAACAAACCAAATTGAAATTAAATTTTAAAAAAGCTTAAGATTGATATATGAAAGAAATTAATCACACTGATGTTGTTGTCGTTACTCAATTCTTTTTCTGAATGGGGGCACTGCTAAAGACAATGGAGCTCCAGGAACCCAGCAGCCAGGACCAGAGGTTGTGTACAGAAAAGGATTTGCCAAAAAACGCTCTGGCGTATTGAGTTCGTAGTAGAACAGAACAAAATAAAATGAGAAATGCCCTGAGTCGAATGGCCGTAGACGTTGCATGACGGATTCTCCATTCTTCCAATTCTAGAGAAACATGAATTTAACAGAAGACTGCCTCTGTTGCAGTAAAAACGAGAGAGGATGCAGCGAGCGTGATTAGTAAGCACAAGTTTTTAGTTGATACTGAGAAAATCTGCGTGATAAAAACTTTGATTTGGCAGTACGCTTGCAGTCCAAAAGGATAGGTGAGGGGTGTCGAGAGATCAGAAAAGAGCGGCTACAAGGAACTGTAAAGGACTCAAGGAACGGCTACAAGGAACACTTCGTTTGGCCAGCTTATCGGTCGTGACATTACTTGAAGTAAATGGCTGACCGAGGACCATTGCAGTCGGATAGAGAGAAGGATAGAGTGGATAGTTCCTGCTAAATGTGCCAAAGTACGTGAAAAAGAAAGAAAGATGAAAAAAGAAAAGTGTAGTAAACAAAAAAGAAGAAATAAGAAATGTGGCAGACTAGCTGGTGCTGTCGAAACACACGGTGAGCTTAAAAAATAGTGCAGCATTTAGGGAAATCTTGAACTCTCTGAACCTGCAAGTGAAGAATAAGTGAGAACGGGATAAAGAAAAGTTTTGCATAGAAAAGACAGCGACTCTTTGGAGGGGGCTCAAGAACTAGCAGAGATACAGAGTAAGAACTTGGGGCGAGGAAAGAACTCGATCTTCCGCAACGACGTGTTTAGAAAAAGAAAAAATGTGGTTAAAGATGACTCCTAAATAAGTGGGAATAAGATCAAACCGGAGAAGGTGGTTGAACAAGAAGAGGAGGCGCCGGAGATTGGCATGGTGGGTATCCACCAAAATGAAGAAGGCTTTATGTTTTACCGAATTGAGATTAAGAAACCAGCGCTGTAGTCGAATTAGGGATCCTTGTGTGAGGAGCAAGGAGACCGGATAGCCAGGTCTTCAGGATAAACATAGCAACTGACAAAGGAAGATGGAGACGCAGAGAGATCGTAGGCAGTCGATTTTACGTCAATTTTTGCTGATTCAATGTATGTCTACCATTACACCCTCGCTTTCAAACCAGACTTTTGCTGAAGCATCACAACTCTTTAATTTCCGAATGCTTCTCCCGGCGAATACCAATGAGGCATTATGAAATTTGAACTCCAAACCCTTCGATCAAAAGCCCTGAAAATTTCCACTACGCCATGGCGGCTACTGTGAGGGAGATGCTAGATAAAAAAGAGATAAAAACTGGGGCCAAGATCGCCTCCTTGCTAAACACCTCGGCGGATTTGCAAGGGCCGACTTTTGTAATTTTGAATAACCACACAAGCGCACATGTGAAAAAGAACATATTCATTCAATTGAACGAACAAAAGAAGACGAGAAGCCAAAAGAAATAAGCTTGTGGAAAAAATTGTGGTGTTAGGAGAGACAACAGCCTTGAAAAATCAATAAGTAAAAGAAATGGTCTGAGAACCTGAATTGGGTTTGTTGAACTCATCCGAAATAAACTGAGAAAAATAAAGAATTTGATCGAGAAGAAATCGGCCAGGGCAGAAACCGCTTTGCCTGGGAGAGAGAGTTTGGAGAAAGACTCCAGAGAGAAGAGTAGACGAGATAGAATGATGTGTTCAAACAGCTTTGAGACGCAGAAACAAAAGAAAACAGATGAGTCAAGAGATTTTCTTATTCAGTGAATGGGAATAATAGAGAAAGCCCTCCCAATGGAAGAATAGGAATGCAAAGACCAAAAAAGATTGAAGATACCAAGAAGAAGATTGATGCTGGTTCAAGGGGAGTGCTTCAGCATGGGATAAGCGACTCTGTCTGGTCCGGAACGGGACGTTTTGGCGTCAATTTTTAAGATTCTATAAGGCAGATGGTAAAAAGAAGAAGAAATCGATTGAGCCTCGCTCCTCCTAATCTTGCTGATGTTTCTGAAATAGTGATTCCCGATGAATACAAGCAATATATGATGAACAGTGGTGAACGTGAAAATTTTCTAATAGCTGACAGTGATCAATCATACGATAGAATTTTGATTTTCGAAAGAGAAAGTTGAACTAAGCATTTACTCGATTCCGGTAAGTGGTATGCTGATGGGACATTCAGATTAGCTCCTCCGCTATTTACCCAGGTGTATGTGATTCTGGAAAAGAAACATGGAGGAGTTCATCCAATATTATACGCATTACTACCAAATAAAAGGCATGCAACATATGTGCACTGTTTCCTCTAAGATTTTAGTAAGCGCGTAACCGCCGGCGCGAGTGCGAAATCGCTAGCAAATGTACGAAAATCGCCGGACAAGTTTTGGCGGACATTGCTGAGCAAACAGTTACACCAGCCTTAGTAACATATTTTGAAGAAGTAAAAACAGATGCTTGCTGTAGCCTACTGTTATTTAGTCAGTGTATACGCTAAGCTAACTTTGCATAGCTTACGGTTTGCCGATAATGTTGGTTGGCGTACAACAACATTCTTCATTTCTCCTCAGATGTACTTTGATCAAGAAACTTTTTATTAGTTCAGTGCTTTTCAACCGCTTTTGGCATTCGGCCCATTTTCGAAATGCATAGGGGCATGTGGTCCGGTTATACATTTTCTCCGTTTTCATGAGTGTTTTTGGCATTTAGCCCATTTTCGAAATGCACAGAAGCATGTGGTCCGGTCATATTTTTTCTCGTTTTCATACGCAACCTCACAAAAGTTATCAAAGTAAATTTCAGAAGTGCTGTCCAACCAAAATAAAAAACAAGTCAAGAAAAATTTTCCTTTCCAGAAATTGATAAAGGCTACACTTCAACAAAAAACGTGTTTAAAGAAATTGAAACTGCACTTATATTTTTTCTTCTCGTTTCAAGGCTTATTATTTCAATCATGGCTGGTAAATTATCACAGCGCATGGCTGCCAGCTGCATTTTATTAAAAAAAAATTTGGAGGGAATTTAAAACAAAAATTGGTTAGAAATCATGCTCTTTTTTCACTTTTAGTTTTTATAAATAGCAAGTGAGAGGTTATTTATTTCTAATTTACAAAATGGCGTTTTGTACGCTAAAGTGAAACCGAGAGCCATGCGCCTTTTGATCTTAACAAGCACTATTGAAATTAGCGTTGAAACGTAGAGAAAACGTATGTTAAGCAATTCCAGTTTCAAACTTCCCACGAAAACTAATGTCTTGTGTTAAAGTGAAGTTTGAGAGCTACTTGCTATAACTGCTTTTTAGCTACGATAGAAATTGGCCGGTTTACTTTATGTTACTTGCTTTGGGGTTGATTTGTGATACAAAAGAAGTTTGGCAACGGCATGAGCGATATTTTAAGTCGCCGTCACTCTTGTGGCGTTATAGCCGGGCGATGTTTACGCTAGACGTTGCATTGCCCTAAAAAAGCGGCTGTCCAACCTTTGATTCCCATTTACTGTCTCCCCCGCATTGAACAGCATTTAATTCCCACGTATTTAAAAATTGCAAAAATTTTAACAAACAGAAAAAGGTACCAAAAACCGACGGACTTTTATACGCACTGTTGAATTTTAACTGCGAATCCGCCGGACATAATTTCGCGAACTCGCGCTTTTTTCGCGTTTAAAGGGAACAATGCATATGTGTGCATGTTTCAGTTACTCCACGACAAAGTCCTCGGATTGAATTCAAGATCAATTACTTGTAGCTTTGATCAGGCAGCTATTTCGGCAATGGAGAAATGTTTTCCAGGTGCTACAATTGAAGGATGGTTTTTCCAATTAGTTTATAATGTTCATAAACAACTTAAACAGATTGGAATTCAAGGTTTATACAATAGTAACCCTGATTTTGCTTTAAGTACTAAAATGATCGCAACCTTTTGTTTTGTCTCTGTTCCTCAATTGGATACCTACATCGATGCCCTGCCAGACAACTTACCATTAAAACTTTACTCCTTAATGAATTGGTTTGAAGATATTTACGTGGGACGACCAATGAAAAGAGGCGCCGGCAGGTGTTCTCCACTTTTTTCCGGGAATGTGGAACCAGTACGATCAAACCGTCGCTGGAAGAGACCGAACTAATAATCATGCAGAAGCAGCACACAGGAAGATGCATACGGAATTAAAAGTATTCCATCCCATTATATGAAAATTTATTGATGGCTTGAAAAAATTTAAAAAGGCAGAGATGTATACTATGAATAATTGGTTGCTGGTCATGCTTCAAGACAAAAACTCTCTAAGTTTGTGAAAGCTGACGACCGCATTTTGCATATTGTGCAACTATTTCATGAAAAAGAACTGTTGTAATGTTTGCGTGGTTTAACCCACAATTACGAGATGCATTCGATAAATAACTTTATTCAATATTAGTGTTGATGTTATCTTCTTAACTATGTGAAAGTTGACGAGCACATTTTAATATTGTGCAACTATTTTAATGTAGTTTTAACATGTTATTCTGAAATAAAAGCTTTTATAATAATTTGATCTAGTCCATATATCCTGTTTCAATTTCAATTGGCGATAAAAAACAAGGCGCCAAAAAATCGATGCCAAAAAATCGGCGCCAAAAAGTACCGCACCCGCCTGGTCCGGTGGCAGTCGAAAGAAAAAGATTTGCGGCCATTGCAAGACTGAAGGTGAAAAGAGAGCAGAAAGAGAAATGAGACTCTTGAGGACAGGATGCATGGCGGAGGTCACACAAGTAGCTTTCATTTTTGCTATCCAAATTCTCTAGCTGAGACACGGAAAGGTGAGACGTGAGGTAGTTGGCATGGACCGATGAGGATTAGCTAGGAAAGTAGTAGTTTGGCAAGCTAGGAAAACAAAAAGAAGGAAGAAAGATAACTCGCTACAGATCCAAGAAGATAATACACAGATTGAGGAAAGCGAAAAGAGCAGGTTTTATACCACTCCTCGGCCGCAATCAGCGCCATAAAGGTAAAAGGCGTAGCTTTAGAGAAAAAAAGAGAGGAGTATTTCTCTGCTAAAGGGCAGTGAGAGTCGTATAAGGGAGCATAGCAATTTCATCGAACTTGCTGTAGATTGAAAGAAGGTGGGTGCTCATTGGGATGAGAGATTGAAAAGAAATGAAGAGTGAGAAGAATAGGAAGATAGTAAAAATCTAAGTCCTAAAGCACCCTCCTGCGAGCAGGAAAGGGCAAGAGAAGAAACAGTAAAAGAAATATCCGGTGAGAAGCAGATGCCAGAAGTGCGATGATAAAAGTACGGGTGTCAGGTTGAGGTGACGTTAACACATATAGCTAATCCTGTTACGGCATCAATTTTATTAACAAACCAGTAAAAGTATAAAATTAGCACTTACCAACAACTACTCTTCACCATTTTTTGACGAGTCAAACAAATGCTTTGGAATGCAATTCCTATCTTTTTCGATCTTCCCCATTCCAGTTCTGGAAATTGTTCGCATCATCTGATGCGCATGCCGAGCTGGCATCAGACGACTGATACAATCGCTCAGGTGTGTTACTTATTGACAACTTAATACACAACTACTTTTAATCTATTAAAATTATAAAAAGTTAGTATTACGCAACTACTTTTAATCATTCAACTCCGAAACGTTCACTGCAAGAAAAAACAACTTATGGCTTTTTATAATGGTCCAATGGCAACACAGCTACAACGTTTATCGCAGATGAAGTGTTGATTATAGGTTGGCATACACCGAGCACTTCAAATAAAGTTGTTGACTGTTACTTTTGCCTTATGCTAAGTATTGGAGCGCAGAGTAAAAGAAAAAGAAAATATACATTTTATTTAACATTTGCGCAACAAACACAACTCGACCAATGCCATAAATTAAACCAGGGAGTAGCGATGAACTTTTCAGTTATTGCGTCAAGTTACCCACTCCCCTCAGCAAATGTAGAAAACATATCTACGTGAATAATGGCGAAGTAAAATCATCTTTTTTGCCACATAAGCCATCGCTCATTTTCTCTATTCATTCATCACGGCTCATGATATCAAAATAGTAACACATAATTTACTCACCATAATTTCTTTAATTGATTTTTCGTTAATTGTATTGTTCATGACTTTAAGATCGTCAAACAAATTTGAAGGCAATCTAATAGGTTCCAGCACTTGCTCTACAAATTTATTTTTTACTTACCAGTTTGCCAATGCCTTATAGTAATTTCAATGGCTTATAACTTTATTTTAAGCTTTCGTCATTTGTAAAGTGTTCATTCCATGTAAGTAGGCAGTGCGTCGCCTAAAAATACATTGCACTTGTTTCCATATTGCTATTGCAAAAGATGTGACTTGACACTAGGTAGCACAATATTTGTAAAGCTACAAGCAATTAGAATACGAGTGGTGGAAAACAGTTTAGCATGACGTCATATGCTCAAAACGAAAATAAATTGAATAGGGATAGGTTTACCATTAAATGAATACCACAAAAACTCCCGTTCGTCGTGAAATTTAACCCAAAAAACATTTTATGCCAATGGTTACACAACCCTTGCATGCTTTGGTAAACTCAACTCCAAGAAATCAACCTTTGCGCTGGACTGCAGAATTGAAAAAATTGCTTTATTCAAAGCGAAACTGTCCTATCACATGTAACACAACTAGCTTTCCTGGATATAACCGCTGCAACAGAGTAGTTGGTCATTGCAAGTGACATGAACATAGGTGCCGTCCTTCAGCAAGTCAAAGATGATTCATGTGCGTCTCTCGCATTTTGGTTGAAAGACTTGACCCCCGCTCAACATGGGTGATCAACATTTGACCAAAAATTTTTTGCATGTTTCACAGCCATCAGATACTTTCAATACTATAATGATTCAAAAGAATTCATTCTTTGTTCTGATCACACATCTTTAGTTCACAAATTTCACAGTTTAACTCTCTCTGCCTCGCCATGTCAACAACGCTACCTTGACTACATAGCAAAATTCATAAACAAATTTGAACACGTCAAAGGTAAGTAAAACATTACTGAAGCAATATTACGCCCCAACAAATTCATTGGTGACTTAAACAGTGTCTTACTAACAACGAAAGGCTTAGATTATCATCTTAAACTAGCATTGGCTCAGAGAACATTTGATTTCCCGATACCTACGGTTTGGCGTTTTTCAGCAGTTTCATTCTTGTCATATAATGGTATCAAAACTGGTGTCAAACTCTTTGGCGACAGATCTGTCTGGACTGCCATGAGAAAAGGTATTGCTAATTCACCAAGACATGTCAACAATGTCTTCGAGCCCAGATGTTGCAACACAACCTCACACCTTTGAGGCCCCCCTCCGACAGAGCGTTTCAGCCACGTAGGCCCTATATGTGGATTGACAGGTCCTGTCAATGAGTCATGTGGTTATCGTTTCCTCATAGTAATAATTGATTATTTTTCTCAATTCATACATGTCTTACCTTTAGTTGGTATCTCTTCCGAGGAATGTGTCAGTGCTTTTATTCACAACTGGGTGGCATTTTTAGGTTGTCCAGAGAAAATTTTTTGTGACTAAGAAACTCAAATGACCTCCTCCTTATGGCATGAAATGTGTCCACTTCTGGGTTGCCAAACAAAGCATTCAATTGCTTATTATCCATAGGCTCAAGGTCTTGTCGAAAGACTGAGCCGTTCATTAAAGATAAGCCTTCAAGCTTATGAAGAACCGTCTCAGTAATATCGCAACTTACTTTGGGTCCTCCTTGCTTTATGCAACACCGCCAAACAAGATCTACATTCTCTCTCACCTGTCAACTTTGTCTTTGGTGGTCCTGTTTGCCTATCAGGAGAATGTTTTGAACCCCAGGCAGACGCTACTACACCAACACATGACCACACAAGCATTTTTTCCAAGTATATAGACAACCTTACTTACCATCAGTCTAGAGCTACCCACCGTCATTCAGACCTAGATTTCACACTTTTCACTTTCCAAGGCACCACGTTTACATCCGCACAAACACACACAAACCCCCCTGGCTTCCACTATCAAGAATCATTTCTTGTCATATCCAAAAGCGACAAATACATTGTCTTTTGAAGCTTAAAACAGTCAAGCAACCGTTATTTATTCTACGCCGCCTTTAGATAACCACTTGATGCCACCAACTCCACCGATCTTTGAAAAATCTCATCTCATTTATACTCGCCACAAAGCAGATATACCTTAACATAACTGCATAAGCCTCCTACATTCTCTTAGACATTTTTTTGATGGGACTCGTGTCACCACATACTCACAACATGAACTGCAAACCAAAAGGGGACGTCCGGTTAAACTTCTAAAAGGTTTACCTGATTTCGTCTAAACATGTAAATAAAACAATGAAGTTTTGTTTATTTTTTTACATATATTTGTGTTAAAGTCACTGCTATATATCGTGCTGTTATGTATCGTCAGTGATTCGATGTTTTGCTTGAGGGGTTCCATTTACGTAGGACTTCGGACACTCCTTTTTTTATGTCAACCAGGAGAGCTGTCATCTAACATTCATTATTACGTCACAGCAAACCCTGTGTATAAGTGCGTTGCTGCCACGTTTTGCTCTGTTTTTTACTGTGACTTTTGTGTAAGCTTGTCTTCGGCTTGTAAGAGAATTGTCAACTGGGAATGAAATCAGCCCAAAAGTACCATGCGAAGTTATATACAGCATCCAAGCCAAACGAAGCGCTAGAAGCTCATGCATTCCTTGTAAGCATTGTGTCAGACTGGGTCATTGCCAAGTCTGTAGTGCTTCCCCCCAAAATCTGTTTGTTACATAAAGATTGAGGTAACCCCTTAAGTGCCTCACACAAAGGCACAACAAGCTGGTCAAATTAGTAGTGTTCAATCTTAAGATGATTCAATTTAAATTTAGGAAAATGGGAGTTACTCTAGTTTAGAAAAACTAAAATCACTTAATAAAGCGTCAGCTTTATTAATGGAGGTAATTCACAAATGAGAATTTGAGTGTACCAGCTAACAATTACACAGAGCATAAAAAATTTAATAAAAATGTTTAGCCAAAATTTTTGGCATATCAACAGCTTACAATTATTATAATAAAAAAATCAAACTCACAAATATCTGCATTATACCATAGCTATTAAAAATGCGAAGAAAAAGTTAACTAAAAGCCACGCTACAACGATCAATCCAAACAGTTTCCTAATACACCGTGCAGTACAAAAAAGTTAAGAAATTAACAAAGTTTGACACACTTTTTTATCGCAAGATTGGCATCTACTAGTCCCCTATAATCTAGACATTGATGTGACCAAACTTGACACAAATTGTCTTCAACAAAAATTTTTTAACACCAAAGTTGCCGACCGAGTTCGTAGTTTTTGGAAATTGTTGAGAAATGTGACAGCATCTTGGAAAAATAGTTCAAATTAAGAATAATATTATCGCGAAAAAACAGAAAAGATTTCAGCACGTTTTGCCTGTTTCTGGGATAAGGTCTCGCACCCATTTTGCCACTTTGGAACAAAAAAATACGGCAAAATTATAGCATTTACTTCGTATGGCAATTTACTTAACTCATCATTTCTAGAGTTTCAGTTAAAAAAACTCTTTACAAATGGTGCATTCAGCACTGCATCAATCAAACTACAAACTCTAGAAAATCTTAAACCAAATAAAAATTTATCACATTACTTCTAAAAATAAAGACAACATCAAACAAAAAAATCTTTTAATCACAACAACTTTTTTAAAAACAACGTGCAAAACAAAACTTAATCAAAATTCAAATATTTTAATGATCAAAACCAAATTACAGCATTAATAAATATCCTCATAACAAACCAAGCTTTTAATTGTTATTGCATGTTTAAGCAACCTAACTAGCTCACCACGCCAATTCCAACTTGCCAGTTTATGAACTCCGTTTGTGTTATTGCATTGTCCAGCTCTATGGTTTACTGATCAAATGATCATGTTCCAAACGATAAGAACTATTCCATAACCATAATGTAACCTGTTCGTTATCAGTTTGAATTGTTTCACTTCGTTCAACATCATAATTACTGTTTCATGTTGAATCTACTCCAAAACATCAGTTCGTAAGTAAATTGTTAGTTTATTGTTGAATAATCGAAACATTATGACATATTACAAGTACATGTTGATGATTCAAATAGATGTAGGCAGTGGCTATTTTGCCATCAACGTCATTTTGTTGTTGGAAAGTAGTTTGTCATTCGACATTTTGTCATCATTTTCAATGACGGATTGAACGTGTGACATTTGATTAACTACCACTGATCAATATCTGTAATGATATAATGCAAATTGTTGCCGCGTGTACATTTCCTCATAGATTCACACATCGTGTCCCACCATCCAATCTACACTGTTGTATATTGGATCTCTGCCACTGAACATTCGAGCATGCCACCATTGTTAATGAAACCAGCTGCACTAACCAATATACCACACACCACATCCTCACCACTCGAATAATACTAAACAACACTTCTATCTCAATACACATCAATGGTGACAACCAATCAGTATCCAACAATCGATTGGTTTGTACGACTAAATAGAATAACCAAAGTTTCAAACTGTCATTGCATGTTTGGGCGATCCAACCAGTTTACCACGCCAATTCCAACTTGCCAGTTTATGAACTTCGTTTGTGTTATTGCATTGTCCAGCTCTATGGTTTACTGATCAAATGATCATGTTCCAAACGATAAGAACTATTCCATAACCATAATGTAACCTGTTCGTCATCAGTTTGAATTGTTTCACTTCGTTCAACATCATAATTACTGTTTCATGTTGAATCTACTACAAAATATCAGTTCGTAAGTAAATATGTTAGTTTATTGTTGAATAATCGAAACATTATGACATATTACAAGTACATGTTGGTGATTCAAATAGATGTAGGCAGTGGCTATTTTGCC
Organism: Trididemnum clinides; assembly: GCA_963675345.1. Lineage (NCBI taxonomy): Eukaryota > Metazoa > Chordata > Ascidiacea > Aplousobranchia > Didemnidae > Trididemnum > Trididemnum clinides. The sequence goes on along the minus strand of OY776284.1, from coordinate 38,474,156 downwards.
ATCAACGTCATTTTGTTGTTGGAAAGTAGTTTGTCATTCGACATTTTGTCATCATTTTCAATGACGGATTGAACGTGTGACATTTGATTAATTACCACTGATCATAATCTGTAATGATATAACGCAAATTGTTGCCATGTGTACATTTCCTCATAGATTCACACATCGTGTCCCACCATCCATTCTACACTGTTGTATATTGGATCCCTGCCACTGAACATTCGAGCATGCCACCATTGTTAATGAAGCCAGCTGCACTAACCAATATACCACACACCACATCCTCACCACTCGAATAATACTAAACAACACTTCTATCTCAATACACATCAATGGTGACAACCAATCAGTATCCAACCATCGATTGGTTTGTACGACTAAATAGAATAACCAAAGTTTCAAACTGTCATTGCATGTTTGGGCGATCCAACCAGTTTACCACGCCAATTCCAACTTGCCAGTTTATGAACTTCGTTTGTGTTATTGCGTTGTCCAGCTCTATGGTTTACTGATCAAATGATCATGTTCCAAACGATAAGAACTATTCCATAACCATAATGTAACCTGTTCGTCATCAGTTTGAATTGTTTCACTTCGTTCAACATCATAATTACTGTTTCATGTTGAATCTACTCCAAAATATCAGCTCGTAAGTAAACTGTTAGTTTATTGTTGAATAATCGAAACATTATGACATATTACAAGTACATGTTGATGATTCAAATAGATGTAGGCAGTGGCTATTTTGCCATCAACATCATTTTGTTGTTGGAAAGTAGTTTGTCATTCGACATTTTGTCATCATTTTCAATCACGGATTGAACGTGTGACATTTGATTAACTACCACTGATCAATATCTGTAATGATATAATGCAAATTGTTGGCGTGTGTACATTTCCTCATAGATTCACACATCGTGTCCCACCATCCATTCTACACTGTTGTATATTGGATCCCTGCCACTGAACATTCGAGCATGCCACCATTGTTAATGAAACCAGCTGCACTAACCAATATACCACACACCACATCCTCACCACTCGAATAATACTAAACAACACTTCTATCTCAATACACATCAATGGTGACAACCAATCAGTATTCAACAATCGATTGGTTTGTACGACTAAATAGAATAACCAAAGTTTCAAACTGTCATTGCATGTTTGGGCGATCCAACCAGTTTACCACGCCAATTTCAACTTGCCAGTTTATGAACTTCGTTTGTGTTATTGCATTGTCCAGCTCTATGGTTTACTAATCAAATGATCATGTTCCAAACGATAAGAACTATTCCATAACCATAATGTAACCCGTTCGTCATCAGTTTGAATTGTTTCACTTCGTTCAACATCATAATTACTGTTTCATGTTGAATCTACTCCAAAATATCAGCTCGTAAGTAAATTGTTAGTTTATTGTTGAATAATCGAAACATTATGACATATTACAAGTACATGTTGATGTAGGCAGTGGCTATTTTGCCATCAACATCATTTTGTTGTTGGAAAGCAGTTTGTCATTTGACATTTTGTCATCATTTTCAATGACGAATTGAATGTGTGACATTTGATTAACTACCACTGATCAATATCTGTAATGATATAATGCAAATTGTTGCCATGTGTACATTTCCTCATAGATTCACACATCGTGTCCCACCATCCATTCTACACTGTTGTATATTGGATCCCTGCCACTGAACATTCGAGCATGCCACCATTGTTAATGAAACCAGCTGCACTAACCAATATACCACACACCACAATCTCACCACTCGAATGATACTAAACAACACTTCTATCTCAATACACATCAATGGTGACAACCAATCAGTATCCAACAATCGATTGGTTTGTACGACTAAATAGAATAACCAAAGTTTCAAACTGTCATTGCATGTTTGGGCGATCCAACCAGTTTACCACGCCAATTTCAACTTGCCAGTTTATGAACTTCGTTTGTGTTATTGCGTTGTCCAGCTCTATGGTTTACTGATCAAATGATCATGTGCCAAACGATAAGAACTATTCCATAACCATAATGTAACCTGTTCGTCATCAGTTTGAATTGTTTCACTTCGTTCATAATCATAATTACTGTTTCATGTTGAATCTACTCCAAAACATCAGCTCGTAAGTAAATTGTTAGTTTATTGTTGAATAATCAAAACATTATGACATATTACAAGTACATGTTGATGTTTCAAATAGATGTAGGCAGTGGCTATTTTGCCATCAACGTCATTTTGTTGTTGGAAAGTAGTTTGTCATTCGACATTTTGTCATCATTTTCAATGACGGATTGAACGTGTGACATTTGATTAACTACCACTGATCAATATCTGTAATGATATAATGCAAATTGTTGCCGTGTGTACATTTCCTCATAGATTCACACATCATGTCCCACCATCCATTCTACACTGTTGTATATTGGATCCCTGCCACTGAACATTCGAGCATGCCACCATTGTTAATGAAACCAGCTGCACTAACCAATATACCACACACCACATCCTCACCACTCGAATGATACTAAACAACACTTCTATCTCAATACACATCAATGGTGACAACCAATCAGTATCCAACAATCGATTGGTTTGTACGACTAAATAGAATAACCAAAGTTTCAAACTGTCATTGCATGTTTGGGCGATCCAACCAGTTTACCACGCCAATTCCAACTTGCCAGTTTATGAACTTCGTTTGTGTTATTGCATTGTCCAGCTCTATGGTTTACTGATCAAATGATCATGTTCCAAACGATAAGAACTATTCCATACCCATAATGTAACCTGTTCGTTATCAGTTTGAATTGTTTCACTTCGTTCAACATCATAATTACTGTTTCATGTTGAATCTACTTCAAAATATCAGGAAGTAAGTAATATGTTAGTTTATTGTTGAATAATCGAAACATTATGACATATTACAAGTACATGTTGATGATTCAAATAGATGTAGGCAGTGGCTATTTTGCCATCAACGTCATTTTGTTGTTGGAAAGCAGTTTGTCATTCGACATTTTGTCATCATTTTCAATGACGGATTGAACGTGTGACATTTGATTAACTACCACTGATCAATTTCTGCAATGATATAACGCAAATTGTTGCCATGTGTACATTTCCTCATAGATTCACACATCGTGTCCCACCATCCATTCTACACTGTTGTATATTGGATCTCTGCCACTGAACATTCGGGCATGCCACCATTGTTAATGAAACCAGCTGCACTAACCAATATACCACACACCACATTCTCACCACTCGAATGATACTAAACAACACTTCTATCTCAATACACATCAATGGTGACAACCAATCAGTATCCAACAATCGATTGGTTTGTACGATTAAATAGAATAACCAAAGTTTCAAACTGTCATTGCATGTTTGGGCGATCCAACCAGTTTACCACGCCAATTTCAACTTGCCAGTTTATGAACTTCGTTTGTGTTATTGCGTTGTCCAGCTCTATGGTTTACTGATCAAATGATCATGTGCCAAACGATAAGAACTATTCCATAACCATAATGTAACCTGTTCGTCATCAGTTTGAATTGTTTCACTTCGTTCAACATCATAATTACTGTTTCATGTTGAATCTACTCCAAAACATCAGCTCGTAAGTAAATTGTTAGTTTATTGTTGAATAATCAAAACATTATGACATATTACAAGTACATGTTGATGTTTCAAATAGATGTAGGCAGTGGCTATTTTGCCATCAACGTCATTTTGTTGTTGGAAAGTAGTTTGTCATTCGACATTTTGTCATCATTTTCAATGACGGATTGAACGTGTGACATTTGATTAACTACCACTGATCAATATCTGTAATGATATAATGCAAATTGTTGCCGTGTGTACATTTCCTCATAGATTCACACATCATGTCCCACCATCCATTCTACACTGTTGTATATTGGATCCCTGCCACTGAACATTCGAGCATGCCACCATTGTTAATGAAACCAGCTGCACTAACCAATATACCACACACCACATCCTCACCACTCGAATGATACTAAACAACACTTCTATCTCAATACACATCAATGGTGACAACCAATCAGTATCCAACAATCGATTGGTTTGTACGACTAAATAGAATAACCAAAGTTTCAAACTGTCATTGCATGTTTGGGCGATCCAACCAGTTTACCACGCCAATTTCAACTTGCCAGTTTATGAACTTCGTTTGTGTTATTGCATTGTCCAGCTCTATGGTTTACTGATCAAATGATCATGTTCCAAACGATAAGAACTATTCCATACCCATAATGTAACCTGTTCGTTATCAGTTTGAATTGTTTCACTTCGTTCAACATCATAATTACTGTTTCATGTTGAATCTACTTCAAAATATCAGGAAGTAAGTAATATGTTAGTTTATTGTTGAATAATCGAAACATTATGACATATTACAAGTACATGTTGATGATTCAAATAGATGTAGGCAGTGGCTATTTTGCCATCAACGTCATTTTGTTGTTGGAAAGCAGTTTGTCATTCGACATTTTGTCATCATTTTCAATGACGGATTGAACGTGTGACATTTGATTAACTACCACTGATCAATTTCTGCAATGATATAACGCAAATTGTTGCCATGTGTACATTTCCTCATAGATTCACACATCGTGTCCCACCATCCATTCTACACTGTTGTATATTGGATCTCTGCCACTGAACATTCGGGCATGCCACCATTGTTAATGAAACCAGCTGCACTAACCAATATACCACACACCACATTCTCACCACTCGAATGATACTAAACAACACTTCTATCTCAATACACATCAATGGTGACAACCAATCAGTATCCAACAATCGATTGGTTTGTACGATTAAATAGAATAACCAAAGTTTCAAACTGTCATTGCATGTTTGGGCGATCCAACCAGTTTACCACGCCAATTTCAACTTGCCAGTTTATGAACTTCGTTTGTGTTATTGCATTGTCCAGCTCTATGGTTTACTGATCAAATGATCATGTGCCAAACGATAAGAACTATTCCATAACCATAATGTAACCCGTTCGTCATCAGTTTGAATTGTTTCACTTCGTTCAACATCATAATTACTGTTTCATGTTGAATCTACTCCAAAATATCAGCTCGTAAGTAAACTGTTAGTTTATTGTTGAATAATCGAAACATTATGACATATTACAAGTACATGTTGATGTTTCAAATAGATGTAGGCAGTGGCTATTTTGCCATCAACGTCATTTTGTTGTTGGAAAGTAGTTTGTCATTCGACATTTTGTCATCATTTTCAATGACGAATTGAACGTGTGACATTTGATTAATTACCACTGATCAATATCTGTAATGATATAACGCAAACTGTTGCCGTGTGTACATTTCCTCATAGATTCACACATCGTGTCCCACCATCCATTCTACACTGTTGTATATTGGATCCCTGCCACTGAACATTCGAGCATGCCATCATTGTTAATGAAACCAGCTGCACTAGCCAATATACCACACACCACAATCTCACCACTCGAATAATACTAAACAACACTTCTATCTCAATACACATCAATGGTGACAACCAATCAGTATCCAACAATCGATTGGTTTGTACGACTAAATAGAATAACCAAAGTTTCAAACTGTCATTGCATGTTTGGGCGATCCAACCAGTTTACCACGCCAATTCCAACTTGCCAGTTTATGAACTTCGTTTGTGTTATTGCATTGTCCAGCTCTATGGTTTACTGATCAAATGATCATGTTCCAAACGATAAGAACTATTCCATAACCATAATGTAACCTGTTCGTCATCAGTTTGAATTGTTTCACTTCGTTCAACATCATAATTACTGTTTCATGTTGAATCTACTCCAAAATATCAGCTGGTAAGTAAATATGTTGGTTTATTGTTGAATAATCGAAACATTATGACATATTACAAGTACATGTTGATGATTCAAATAGATGTAGGCAGTGGCTATTTTGCCATCAACGTCATTTTGTTGTTGGAAAGCAGTTTGTCATTCGACATTTTGTCATCATTTTCAATGATGAATTGAACGTGTGACATTTGATTAATTACCACTAATCAATATTTGTAATGATATAATGCAAACTGTTGCCGCGTGTACATTTCCTCATAGATCCACACATCGTGTCCCACCATCCATTCTACACTGTTGTATATTGGATCCCTGCCACTGAACATTCGAGCATGCCACCATTGTTAATGAAACCAGCTGCACTAACCAATATACCACACACCACAATCTCACCACTCGAATGATACTAAACAACACTTCTATCTCAATACACATCAATGGTGACAACCAATCAGTATCCAACAATCGATTGGTTTGTACGACTAAATAGAATAACCAAAGTTTCAAACTGTCATTGCATGTTTGGGCGATCCAACCAGTTTACCACGCCAATTCCAACTTGCCAGTTTATGAACTTCGTTTGTGTTATTGCATTGTCCAGCTCTATGGTTTACTGATCAAATGATCATGTTCCAAACGATAAGAACTATTCCATAACCATAATGTAACCTGTTCGTCATCAGTTTGAATTGTTTCACTTCGTTCAACATCATAATTACTGTTTCATGTTGAATCTACTCCAAAATATCAGCTCGTAAGTAAATATGTTGGTTTATTGTTGAATAATCGAAACATTATGACATATTACAAGTACATGTTGATGATTCAAATAGATGTAGGCAGTGGCTATTTTGCCATCAACGTCATTTTGTTGTTGGAAAGCAGTTTGTCATTCGACATTTTGTCATCATTTTCAATGATGAATTGAACGTGTGACATTTGATTAATTACCACTAATCAATATTTGTAATGATATAATGCAAACTGTTGCCGCGTGTACATTTCCTCATAGATCCACACATCGTGTCCCACCATCCATTCTACACTGTTGTATATTGGATCCCTGCCACTGAACATTCGAGCATGCCACCATTGTTAATGAAACCAGCTGCACTAACCAATATACCACACACCACATCCTCACCACTCGAATGATACTAAACAACACTTCTATCTCAATACACATCAATGGTGACAACCAATCAATATTCAACAATCGATTGGTTTGTACGACTAAATAGAATAACCAAAGTTTCAAACTGTCATTGCATGTTTGGGCGATCCAACCAGTTTACCACGCCAATTCCAACTTGCCAGTTTATGAACTTCGTTTGTGTTATTGCATTGTCCAGCTCTATGGTTTACTGATCAAATGATCATGTTCCAAACGATAAGAACTATTCCATAACCATAATGTAACCCGTTCGTTATCAGTTTGAATTGTTTCACTTCGTTCAACATCATAATTACTGTTTCATGTTGAATCTACTCCAAAATATCAGGAAGTAAGTAAATATGTTAGTTTATTGTTGAATAATCGAAACATTATGACATATTACAAGTACATGTTGATGTTTCAAATAGATGTAGGCAGTGGCTATTTTGCCATCAACGTCATTTTGTTGTTGGAAAGTAGTTTGTCATTCGACATTTTGTTATCATTTTCAATGACGGATTGAACGTGTGACATTTGATTAAGTACCACTGATCAATATCTGTAATGATATAACGCAAATTGTTGGCGTGTGTACATTTCCTCATAGATTCACACATCGTGTCCCACCATCCATTCTACACTGTTGTATATTGGATCCCTGCCACTGAACATTCGAGCATGCCACCATTGTTAATGAAGCCAGCTGCACTAACCAATATACCACACACCACAATCTCACCACTCGAATGATACTAAACAACACTTCTATCTCAATACACATCAATGGTGACAACCAATCAGTATCCAACAATCGATTGGTTTGTACGACTAAATAGAATAACCAAAGTTTCAAACTGTCATTGCATGTTTGGGCGATCCAACCAGTTTACCACGCCAATTCCAACTTGCCAGTTTATGAACTTCGTTTGTGTTATTGCGTTGTCCAGCTCTATGGTTTACTGATCAAATGATCATGTTCCAAATGATAAGAACTATTCCATAACCATAATGTAACCTGTTCGTTATCAGTTTGAATTGTTTCACTTCGTTCAACATCATAATTACTGTTTCATGTTGAATCTACTTCAAAATATCAGCTCGTAAGTAATATGTTAGTTTATTGTTGAATAATCGAAACATTATGACATATTACAAGTACATGTAGATGATTCAAATAGATGTAGGCAGTGGCTGTTTTGCCATCAACGTCATTTTGTTGTTGGAAAGCAGTTTGTCATTCGACATTTTGTCATCACTTTCAATGACGGATTGAACGTGTGACATTTGATTAACTACCACTGATCAGTGTTTTTGATGATGTACTGCAAACTGTTGCCGTGTGTACATTTCCTCATAGATTCACACATCGTGTCCCACCATCCATTCTACACTGTTGTATATTGGATCCCTGCCACTGAACATTCGAGCATGCCATCATTGTTAATGAAACCAGCTGCACTAACCAATATACCACACACCACATTCTCACCACTCAAATAATACTAAACAACACTTCTATCTCAATACACATCAATGGTGACAACCAATCAGTATCCAACAATCGATTGGTTTGTACGACTAAATAGAATAACCAAAGTTTCAAACTGTCATTGCATGTTTGGGCGATCCAACCAGTTTACCACGCCAATTCCAACTTGCCAGTTTATGAACTTCGTTTGTGTTATTGCATTGTTCAGCTCTATGGTTTACTGATCAAATGATCATGTTCCAAATGATAAGAACTATTCCATACCCATAATGTAACCTGTTCGTCATCAGTTTGAATTGTTTCACTTCGTTCAACATCATAATTACTGTTTCATGTTGAATCTACTACAAAATATCAGATGGTAAGTAATATGTTAGTTTATTGTTGAATAATCGAAACATTATGACATGTTACAAGTACATGTTGATGATTCAAATAGATGTAGGCAGTGGCTATTTTGCCATCAACGTCATTTTGTTGTTGGAAAGTAGTTTGTCATTTGACATTTTGTCATCATTTTCAATGACGGATTGAACGTGTGACATTTGATTAACTACCACTGATCAATATCTGTAATGATATAATGCAAATTGTTGTCATGTGTACATTTCCTCATAGATTCACACATTGTGTCCCACCATCCATTCTACACTGTTGTACATTGGATCCCTGCCACTGAACATTCGAGCATGCCACCATTGTTAATGAAACCAGCTGAACTAACCAATATACCACACACCACATTCTCACCACTCGAATGATACTAAACAACACTTCTATCTCAATACACATCAATGGTGACAACCAATCAGTATCCAACAATCGATTGGTTTGTACGACTAAATAGAATAACCAAAGTTTCAAACTGTCATTGCATGTTTGGGCGATCCAACCAGTTTACCACGCCAATTCCAACTTGCCAGTTTATGAACTTCGTTTGTGTTATTGCATTGTCCAGCTCTATGGTTTACTGATCAAATGATCATGTTCCAAACGATAAGAACTATTCCATAACCATAATGTAACCTGTTCGTCATCAGTTTGAATTGTTTCACTTCGTTCAACATCATAATTACTGTTTCATGTTGAATCTACTACAAAATATCAGGAAGTAAGTAAATTGTTAGTTTATTGTTGAATAATCGAAACATTATGACATATTACAAGTACATGTTGATGATTCAAATAGATGTAGGCAGTGGCTATTTTGCCATCAACGTCATTTTGTTGTTGGAAAGTAGTTTGTCATTCGACATTTTGTCATCATTTTCAATGACGAATTGAACGTGTGACATTTGATTAACTACCACTGATCAATATCTGTAATGATATAATGCAAACTGTTGCCGTGTGTACATTTCCTCATAGATTCACACATTGTGTCCCACCATCCATTCTACACTGTTGTATATTGGATCCCTGCCACTGAACATTCGAGCATGCCATCATTGTTAATGAAACCAGCAGAACTAACCAATATACCACACACCACATTCTCACCACTCAAATGATACTAAACAACACTTCTATCTCAATACACATCAATGGTGACAACCAATCAGTATCCAACAATCGATTGGTTTGTACGACTAAATAGAATAACCAAAGTTTCAAACTGTCATTGCATGTTTGGGCGATCCAACCAGTTTACCACGCCAATTCCAACTTGCCAGTTTATGAACTTCGTTTGTGTTATTGCATTGTCCAGCTCTATGGTTTACTAATCAAATGATCATGTTCCAAATGATAAGAACTATTCCATAACCATAATGTAACCTGTTCGTCATCAGTTTGAATTGTTTCACTTCGTTCAACATCATAATTACTGTTTCATGTTGAATCTACTCCAAAACATCAGTTCGTAAGTAAATATGTTAGTTTATTGTTGAATAATCGAAACATTATGACATATTACAAGTACATGTTGATGATTCAAATAGATGTAGGCAGTGGCTATTTTGCCATCAACGTCATTTTGTTGTTGGAAAGTAGTTTGTCATTTGACATTTTGTCATCATTTTCAATGACGGATTGAACGTGTGACATTTGATTAAGTACCACTGATCATAATCTGTAATGATATAACGCAAATTGTTGCCATGTGTACATTTCCTCATAGATTCACACATCGTGTCCCACCATCCATTCTACACTGTTGTATATTGGATCCCTGCCACTGAACATTCGAGCATGCCACCATTGTTAATGAAACCAGCTGCACTAACCAATATACCACACACCACATCCTCACCACTCGAATGATACTAAACAACACTTCTATCTCAATACACATCAATGGTGACAACCAATCAGTATCCAACAATCGATTGGTTTGTACGACTAAATAGAATAACCAAAGTTTCAAACTGTCATTGCATGTTTGGGCGATCCAACCAGTTTACCGCGCCAATTCCAACTTGCCAGTTTATGAACTTCGTTTGTGTTATTGCGTTGTCCAGCTCTATGGTTTACTGATCAAATGATCATGTTCCAAACGATAAGAACTATTCCATAACCATAATGTAACCTGTTTGTTATCAGTTTGAATTGTTTCACTTCGTTCAACATCATAATTACTGTTTCATGTTGAATCTACTACAAAATATTAGTTGGTAAGTAATATGTTAGTTTATTGTTGAATAATCGAAACATTATGACATATTACAAGTACATGTTGATGATTCAAATAGATGTAGGCAGTGGCTATTTTGCCATCAACGTCATTTTGTTGTTGGAAAGTAGTTTGTCATTCGACATTTTGTCATCATTTTCAATGACGGATTGAACGTGTGACATTTGATTAACTACCACTAATCAATATTTGTAATGATATAATGCAAACTGTTGCCGTGTGTACATTTCCTCATAGATTCACACATCGTGTCCCACCATCCATTCTACACTGTTGTATATTGGATCCCTGCCACTGAACATTCGAGCATGCCATCATTGTTAATGAAACCAGCTGCACTAGCCAATATACCACACATCACATTCTCACCACTCGAATGATACTAAACAACACTTCTATCTCAATACACATCAATGGTGACAACCAATCAGTATCCAACAATCGATTGGTTTGTACGACTAAATAGAATAACCAAAGTTTCAAACTGTCATTGCATGTTTGGGCGATCCAACCAGTTTACCACGCCAATTCCAACTTGCCAGTTTATGAACTTCGTTTGTGTTATTGCATTGTCCAGCTCTATGGTTTACTGATCAAATGATCATGTTCCAAACGATAAGAACTATTCCATAACCATAATGTAACCCGTTCGTCATCAGTTTGAATTGTTTCACTTCGTTCAACATCATAATTACTGTTTCATGTTGAATCTACTACAAAATATCAGAGGGTAAGTAAATTGTTAGTTTATTGTTGAATAATCGAAACATTATGACATATTACAAGTACATGTTGATGTTTCAAATAGATGTAGGCAGTGGCTATTTTGCCATCAACGTCATTTTGTTGTTGGAAAGTAGTTTGTCATTCGACATTTTGTCATCATTTTCAATGACGGATTGAACGTGTGACATTTGATTAATTACCACTGATCAATATCTGTAATGATATAATGCAAACTGTTGCCGTGTGTACATTTCCTCATAGATTCACACATCGTGTCCCACCATCCATTCTACACTGTTGTATATTGGATCCCTGCCACTGAACATTCGAGCATGCCACCATTGTTAATGAAACCAGCTGCACTAACCAATATACCACACACCACATCCTCACCACTCGAATGATACTAAACAACACTTCTATCTCAATACACATCAATGGTGACAACCAATCAGTATCCAACAATCGATTGGTTTGTACGACTAAATAGAATAACCAAAGTTTCAAACTGTCATTGCATGTTTGGGCGATCCAACCAGTTTACCACGCCAATTCCAACTTGCCAGTTTATGAACTTCGTTTGTGTTATTGCGTTGTCCAGCTCTATGGTTTACTGATCAAATGATCATGTTCCAAACGATAAGAACTATTCCATACCCATAATGTAACCTGTTCGTCATCAGTTTGAATTGTTTCACTTCGTTCAACATCATAATTACTGTTTCATGTTGAATCTACTCCAAAATATCAGTTCGTAAGTAAATTGTTAGTTTATTGTTGAATAATCGAAACATTATGACATATTACAAGTACATGTTGATGATTCAAATAGATGTAGGCAGTGGCTATTTTGCCATCAACGTCATTTTGTTGTTGGAAAGTAGTTTGTCATTTTACATTTTGTCATCATTTTCAATGACGGATTGAACGTGTGACATTTGATTAACTACCACTGATCAATATCTGTAATGATATAACGCAAATTGTTGCCGTGTGTACATTTCCTCATAGATTCACACATCGTGTCCCACCATCCATTCTACACTGTTGTATATTGGATCCCTGCCACTGAACATTCGAGCATGCCACCATTGTTAATGAAACCAGCTGCACTAACCAATATACCACACACCACATCCTCACCACTCGAATGATACTAAACAACACTTCTATCTCAATACACATCAATGGTGACAACCAATCAGTATCCAACAATCGATTGGTTTGTACGACTAAATAGAATAACCAAAGTTTCAAACTGTCATTGCATGTTTGGGCGATCCAACCAGTTTACCACGCCAATTCCAACTTGCCAGTTTATGAACTTCGTTTGTGTTATTGCATTGTCCAGCTCTATGGTTTACTGATCAAATGATCATGTTCCAAACGATAAGAACTATTCCATAACCATAATGTAACCTGTTCGTCATCAGTTTGAATTGTTTCACTTCGTTCAACATCATAATTACTGTCTCATGTTGAATCTACTCCAAAATATCAGTTCGTAAGTAAATACGTTAGTTTATTGTTGAATAATCGAAACATTATGACATATTACAAGTACATGTAGATGATTCAAATAGATGTAGGCAGTGGCTATTTTGCCATCAACATCATTTTGTTGTTGGAAAGTAGTTTGTCATTCGACATTTTGTCATCATTTTCAATGACGGATTGAACATGTGACATTTGATTAATTACCACTGATCAATATCTGTAATGATATAATGCAAATTGTTGCCGTGTGTACATTTCCTCATAGATTCACACATCATGTCCTACCATCCATTCTACACTGTTGTATATTGGATCCCTGCCACTGAACATTCGAGCATGCCACCATTGTTAATGAAGCCAGCTGCACTAACCAATATACCACACACCACAATCTCACCACTCGAATGATACTAAACAACACTTCTATCTCAATACACATCAATGGTGACAACCAATCAGTATCCAACAATCGATTGGTTTGTACGACTAAATAGAATAACCAAAGTTTCAAACTGTCATTGCATGTTTGGGCGATCCAACCAGTTTACCACGCCAATTTCAACTTGCCAGTTTATGAACTTCGTTTGTGTTATTGCATTGTCCAGCTCTATAGTTTACTGATCAAATGATCATGTTCCAAACGATAAGAACTATTCCATAACCATAATGTAACCTGTTCGTCATCAGTTTGAATTGTTTCACTTCGTTCAACATCATAATTACTGTTTCATGTTGAATCTACTCCAAAACATCAGCTCGTAAGTAATATGTTAGTTTATTGTTGAATAATCGAAACATTATGACATGTTACAAGTACATGTTGATGATTCAAATAGATGTAGGCAGTGGCTATTTTGCCATCAACGTCATTTTGTTGTTGGAAAGTAGTTTGTCATTCGACATTTTGTCATCATTTTCAATCACGGATTGAACGTGTGACATTTGATTAACTACCACTGATCAATATTTGTAATGATATAATGCAAACTGTTGCCGTGTGTACATTTCCTCATAGATTCACACATTGTGTCCCACCATCCATTCTACACTGTTGTATATTGGATCCCTGCCACTGAACATTCGAGCATGCCACCATTGTTAATGAAGCCAGCTGCACTAACCAATATACCACACATGATATCCTCACCACTCGAATGATACTAAACAACACTTCTATCTCAATACACATCAATGGTGACAACCAATCAGTATTCAACAATCGATTGGTTTGTACGACTAAATAGAATAACCAAAGTTTCAAACTGTCATTGCATGTTTGGGCGATCCAACCAGTTTACCACGCCAATTCCAACTTGCCAGTTTATGAACTTCGTTTGTGTTATTGCATTGTCCAGCTCTATGGTTTACTGATCAAATGATCATGTTCCAAACGATAAGAACTATTCCATAACCATAATGTAACCTGTTCGTCATCAGTTTGAATTGTTTCACTTCGTTCAACATCATAATTACTGTTTCATGTTGAATCTACTCCAAAATATTAGTTCGTAAGTAAATTGTTAGTTTATTGTTGAATAATCGAAACATTATGACATATTACAAGTACATGTTGATGTAGGCAGTGGCTATTTTGCCATCAACGTCATTTTGTTGTTGGAAAGCAGTTTGTTATTCAACATTTTGTCATCATTTTCAATGACGGATTGAACGTGTCATTTTTGATCGCTCCTGATTGGTCATTGTTTGTAATGATATAACGCAAATTGTTGCCGTGTGTACATTTTCTCATTAACTCTAGAACTCCCAAAGGGGTCAATTGACTCTGTTTGCTTTATTTTTTCTAAAATAAACAAAACATAGATAACATTGGAGGTTGAAATTTTTTGACTTTTTTTTATTTGGGTTATTACACACTCCAATTGAATAACACAAAAATTCGACGAAATAACAGTGCTTTTATATCCAGTTTTACGCCAACTACCAAAGGGGTCAATTGACCCTCACGGCTACTTTCTTGCACAAAACTCCCAAAAAGTTTATTCTTGTTCCAGATTGATGCAGTCTTTGCACATTGGTGTTGAGCATGTGCCGCAAACATAGCGAGAGCAGTTTTCACACTTCGTGCGAGTTTTGTTAGAATTGCAAATACTGCACTTCGTTCTTTTAGTCGGTGGTAAATCTTCATCAGCTCTATCGCAAATTCGTTTGAATCGAAGCAAATGGGGCATTTCATGCCGGCGACTCCGTTCTGAAGCACAAAGCTCTTCTCCCAACTTAATTAAAAATTGACGTCGGTTTTGGGCAGACAAGGTAATATCCTTACATATCAAGTACGTATTTAGTGACACAATATCCAGCAGATTGAAAAATGCTGCCAAAGGCCATCTCCTAGATGAAGTTTTACTAGAATATGACCGAAGCATTTCATCTGCAGTGTCAACTCCACCTTTGTTTTTGTTGTAGTCCAAAATTGCTTTTGGCTTTCTCTTCTCCCCCTCATGAACTTCTACTGTCTTTTGTTCAGAGGAAAGCAAGAATACTACCTTGTTTTTCTTTGCTTTGTAGCTGAGTATCATGATGCTCTCTGGTGGCAATGTAAAGAAAAAATTGGATGAATAAAGAGCAGCATCTTTTTCAAAGCGGATTTCATTCGGAATTTCTCTTCGATGTCCTCTGATGGTACCCACTATTGTTGTATGTTGTTGCAAAAGTTTTTTTGCAAGAGACAAGGATGTAAAAAAATTGTCACAAGTTACATTCAGACCTGCATTTTGGTAAGGCTCCAATAACGACAATGTCACAAATTCACCAAGCCCAGTCGAAGCTCGATCTTCTTCTTTGCCGACGTAAGGGAAAGCTCGTAAAACGTAGTACGTTGTGGCATCACAGAGCATCCAGAATTTTATCCCAAATTTTGCTGGTTTTTGGGGTATATACTGAATAAACGGACACCTAAAAATCAAATAGCATCATAAAAATTGTTTTCGTATATAAAAGAGACATTTGTAGAAAGATTGTCACTGGATATTTCAAGTTGTATTTGTCAATAAATTAAAATGAATGACTATGCGGAGATGATAATAACAATAATAATAAATATTGTTTATCAAAAATACGGACTAACCTCGATCGACATGGAAAACGTTGCTCATCTACTGTTACATCAGCATGAGGAAAATACGACTTCTGGCAATTATCCATCACTGAATTCCATAATTCTCGAATTGCAGCAAACTTGTCTATTCTTCGGCGAATTGGTCTGGAATTTTTATCATCAAATCGAATGTATCTAAGAATAGATTGAAACTTATTTCTTGACATTGTTTCACGAAAGATGGGTCGTCCATGATCTGATTCCCAAAAGCTTGATAGTGGCTCGTTTCTTCCTTTGAATACCCCACGAAGAAGACAAAGCCCAAAAAATGCATCTAATTCTTGCTTAGAGATAGAAAATGTAGTATTTCCCTGCCTAAGAGCTTCAGCCTTTGTGAACCGTAAAATGCATTCGAAGTTTTGGTGACCCCACAGTTCTTTGAAAACATCCAGCGCCGTATCAACTCTATCAAGAATAAATTGTTTTGTTCCTGGTCTGGTTCGAATAATGTTACGCCTGCTGGTTCTGGCATTGGCATTCGGCGGTCGATTTTCCCAAATAGTTCCGTCCCTGCTCAATATACTTTCGCTGTTACTGTTTGGTGGGTGAAGATTTTCGTTTTCCAGAGATTCATTTTCAGCACACTCATCCTCATCATCTTGAGAGCTGTTCTCCTGTTCTGTTATAATAAAGTTGCTTTCATCAAAATCTTCTTCGTCAGAATCAACATCTGCTGCAAGCAATGTCAAAACTTCTCTAGGGTCATAAGTTTTGCCAACTTGAAATATATTCGATATGCTGGCCTTGGTTGTGCTGCAACAGTTTCTAAAAGCTAAAGGAATATCAATTTATGTTCAAATTAGACTAGGTTATTCTTTATGCCAATTTCTACAAAGGTTATTGTTTAGCTTATACGCCTATCTCTACCAACATGGTCTAACCTAAAATGAATGAATACTGCCACAATGCTACACAATAGCTTTTGACATGGTCGATGCGAGTTTACTACTTTGTGACAACCCTGAATGCTATCTTTCCTGTTTTATCTGAGAATCAATCTGTAGCACTTCCAGCAGGTAATTGCAAGCATCTTATTCTGTTTTTCAGTAATTCTTTCCCTGAGTACGACCTATAGCCAAAAGCACCGCTTACAAACCTTCTTTTAATAACTTTTTTTTCAATAAGATGTCAACTAGCAATTCCGTCTAAAGAGCTAATTAAATACCGTTTTATCATGCAATTGAATTCCTTTGTTACAAACAGATTTCAGATACCATTAAATCAGGATTATTTCAAAAACAAAGTGTACAGGAAATTGTTTTCAAGCAATATTAAGTGCTAGGGTCAATTGACCCCTTTGGTAGTTCTTGAAGAAAAAATATCCGGTATTTCTAGGGTTAATGGCACATCGTGTCCCACCATCCATTCTACACTGTTGTATATTGGATCTCTGCCACTGAACATTCGAGCATGCCACCATTGTTAATGAAGCCAGCTGCACTAACCAATATACCACACATCACATCCTCACCACTCGAATGATACTAAACAACACTTCTATCTCAATACACATCAATGGTGACAACCAATCAGTATCCAACAATCGATTGGTTTATACGACTAAATAGAATAACCAAAGTTTCAAACTGTCATTGCATGTTTGGGCGATCCAACCAGTTTACCACGCCAATTCCAACTTGCCAGTTTATGAACTTCGTTTGTGTTATTGCATTGTCCAGCTCTATGGTTTACTGATCAAATGATCATGTTCCAAACGATAAGAACTATTCCATAACCATAATGTAACCTGTTTGTTATCAGTTTGAATTGTTTCACTTCGTTCAACATCATAATTACTGTTTCATGTTGAATCTACTCCAAAATATCAGTTCGTAAGTAAATATGTTAGTTTATTGTTGAATAATCGAAACATTATGACATATTACAAGTACATGTTGATGATTCAAATAGATGTAGGCAGTGGCTATTTTGCCATCAACATCATTTTGTTGTTGGAAAGTAGTTTGTCATTTGACATTTTGTCATCATTTTCAATGACGAATTGAACGTGTGACATTTGATTAATTACCACTGATCAATATTTGTAATGATATAATGCAAACTGTTGCCATGTGTACATTTCCTCATAGATTCACACATCGTGTCCCACCATCCATTCTACACTGTTGTATATTGGATCCTTGCCACTGAACATTCGAGCATGCCACCATTGTTAATGAAACCAGCTGCACTAACCAATATACCACACACCACAATCTCACCACTCGAATGATACTAAACAACACTTCTATCTCAATACACATCAATGGTGACAACCAATCAGTATCCAACAATCGATTGGTTTGTACGACTAAATAGAATAACCAAAGTTTCAAACTGTCATTGCATGTTTGGGCGATCCAACCAGTTTACCACGCCAATTCCAACTTGCCAGTTTATGAACTTCGTTTGTGTTATTGCATTGTCCAGCTCTATGGTTTACTGATCAAATGATCATGTTCCAAACGATAAGAACTATTTCATAACCATAATGTAACCTGTTCGTCATCAGTTTGAATTGTTTCACTTCGTTCAACATCATAATTACTGTTTCATGTTGAATCTACTCCAAAATATCAGCTCGTAAGTAATATGTTAGTTTATTGTTGAATAATCGAAACATTATGACATATTACAAGTACATGTTGATGATTCAAATAGATGTAGGCAGTGGCTATTTTGCCATCAACGTCATTTTGTTGTTGGAAAGTAGTTTGTTGTTATTTATTGAAGTTTCAAACAGTCATTGTATGTTTGGGCGATCCAACCTGCTTGCCATGCCAATTCCAACTTGCTAGTTTATGAACTTCATTTGTGTTATTGAATTGTGCTGTTTTATGGTTTATTGATTTAATAATTTTTGAGATGATATTTCACAATGATATCGTACTTTGCACTTTAACTGTAGGTTTGGCTGTTGATTTGATTGTTGATAACAACGTTATTTTTATTGCTTTGTAGATGATTTTACCAAGAGTATTTGGGTGTGCTTTTGATTTTGATTAGGTATTCGATTTTTAAAATAATTGCAGGTTTTTTGGTTCTTCAGTAGTCGATTGAAGTAGGTTTTTTTAATCACCAAATCACGATATTGGTTTTGGGAGGAGGCTCAGTATGCAGCTTATTCCACTGCTTGATATTTTTTCTGATATATGTTAAACTTTGAAGGAAAAGAGGTTACTTGTGTGAGTTATGTTGTAATTTTCAAATAACAAAACGGATTTTTGTCAGAAGCGTATAATTTTTTCCAGGTGAATTTATTTTAGTAAAACGAATTCCTTCATATAAAAATGTATCAGGCCAGAGCTATGGCTTTTTTGCCGTGCTGTTTGTGAAGTATTTCTTTAGGTGTCTAGATGATTATTGCTTTTTATATTTCCGAGTAGGTAATACTATTCTTTGATTTCGGTTGATAATATATTTCCTTCAAGGCTCTTCTAATGTCAGCACTGCTTTTCCTCTCCCATAAATTTTGGTAAAGCACTGCCCGGATGCTGTTGCGCCATTACCATATAACGACAACCATTGCTATTTGGTAGTGGCCCAGTTAGGTTTAATCACCATTCTTGAAACCTTCCGGGAGGTTCTTAATTTTGATGTGCAGGAGCTCTGCTTTGTCGTGTGATTTTTGATTGTTGACAAGTTACACACTGTCTACATTTCTCTCTTATGTAAGCACGCATGCTTTTGTGCTATAAAATTAATTGTTGCTTTTGCGCCACCATGTAAAAGAGAGCTAAACTTTTGAAAAATTAAAGTCTCGAAAAGTTGTTACTCTGGGTCAAATATTCCCTTTTGGAAGATCACCTAACATTGCGTTTGTGGAGTTTTCCAGTTGCTTTTTTTTAACCTTATTAGGACCGCGGGGAGGGCGGGGTCGATTTGACTCACAGCAAATTAAAACTGTTGTAACTTAGTGACCGCTTGAGATAAATGTTGGAAATTTTTTGGATTTTTCTAAAATTTATCTGGCTTTTGATTGATCATAAACAGTCAAAAATATTCACTGTAGTTTTGATTTAAGCATAGTAATTTCGAAACCTACTCGGGAAAATTTCTTCATCGATTGCTTTTATATATTAAAGAAAAAAGGGGGAAAGAGCGCACGCACAAAACCGTGACGTGCTACGTAAACCATAGAATTTGTTTGAAGTAGCGCAATGATTGTAATGTTGTACAATTTCTCAGAAATCTTTCTTGTCAAAACCTTTTCGCTGTGAATAGCAACTCTTAACTTGACAAGTCAAAAACATCAAAGTGTTTTCAGATACACAGCTATTTTGTAACGTTTAGTTAAATAAATAATACCTTCTTTACGCTAAGCCATAACCTACTAATAAAGTAATGCGAGAAAATATTTCGCAATTTTGATACTTGGCAAATGCATCTAAGCAAAAAGAATTGTTTCGAAGCGCAAAGCTAGAAAATAAATTTGGCGGCGTGATCATATAGTTTATGCTTTTCATAATGATTTATAATGTTTTTTACCAGTTAAAATTGAGGACTAGTAGGTGGGAGAGCAACGAGCGCACTTACAATTCTTATTGGATGGAAAATATTCAGCAGTGGCAAATTAAGGGACGCAGGTTCCGTTGCTTTACAAGTAAGCTGTTAGTAATTAATTAAATACCGAATTTTATCAGCAAATACCAATCCAAAACGCAAGAAGCCAATCGTGAATCACAAAATTCAATTTTTTTTTAAGGGGAAAAGGAACTGTGAAACATTTCCAATATTTGTGACCAACACCAAATTTTTTTTCTGCTGAGCGAAAGCAATGTGTTTGTATTCTACATCTACACACTTCTACGAGCAAATGAAGATAGTTTTTCTTTTCGTGGTCTTTTATCCACTTTTATAAAAACTCCTCTAGTAAAAGTATTACGTTGCCTGCTGCATGGCCGAGCAGAACAGCATTTGCATTAAAGCTGACGTTTCAAGTTCAAACTACAGCTTGCGCCAACTACCACAACACTATAAGGTTGAGTGCTGACTCAAATATCGTCTTGTCATTTCAAATCTTCTAAACCAGAGATGGACAAACTTTTTAGTCGGAGGGCGGCTTTGACCATTCAAGAGTTGGCCGAGAGCCGCATCGACCTTTAAGAATTGGTCGAGGGCCGGTGCTTAAAATCTTGCAATAGCTGCATGCAATGCAAGAGCTTAAAAAAGCTTAAAATCTTGCAATAACTTCTTGTAAAGTCTATTACAGGGCTTTGATAATGATGGCGTCCAAAAACAAAGGTCATTACTCATTATTTAGACAAAAAATGCGTCAGTTCAAACTAAGAATTGCGTAGCGGTTCTTTTAATGATGGCTTCTATCGTTTTTGGCTCTTCAGTGCGGCCAACTCTGTCCTATTGAATTAAATTCATTAAAGTTTGTATAAGTTTGGGGGTCCGCACAAAATGCTCTGGCGGGCCGCAAATCAGTAGTTTGCTCATCCCTGCTCTAAACTACGTTCATGTTACGTTTGATAAGTTAAATTTCTGTTTTACTTCAATACAGGAATAGCTAAGAAGTCAAAAGCAGCGTCGAATATGCTAGATTGCATAATTGAAAACCGAGCAGCTACTTTTTATTATTTAAACAGCAGATACGCACTTTTAATTAACGAAAACTTTTAATTGACGTTATGACATTGGGAATGCAGCCACTACATTTTAGTTCTATGTTTGAAAAGTTCAAATTGCTCATTTTCACTAAAATTTAAATATTCTGCTGGTGTATAAGATTATGATAACTTCATGATATTTAACGAGTCTATACGAAATTTTCTTCTTTCAGACATATAAATGTCGCAAACACAACTAGTAAAAAATAGCCAATGTCAATGTAAGACCTGAAGAAGTGTTAAGCAAAATTTTGAATGAAGTATCTGAGGAAAAAGACATTGAAGACATAGCCTCTTTAGCTTCCGGTAACTATAAAAATTGTAAAGACCAAATAAATATCATATGACGCCTCCAGAGGGAAACAAAACTGCCGTATTGGTGTTATTACGGGGGAGAGGACAAAAGATAGGCTACATAGACCAATTGTTGTTGCACAAACTTGATATTAAAAAGAATTAAAGTTTAGAATCGTTTAATATAACAGGTTTTTGTGGCAAATCCAAAACTTAAGTTTGCTTGAGTACTTTTTGTATGCAACTCGTCACATACGCAGACTTGGACCACTGATTAATTCTAGTTGGCTATACAGCAAAAGGTCGCTAATTCTAATCTGATTTGAAAAAAACTAAAAGTCTCTTATTCTAGTGTAATTAGAAAAATCCCTAATTTCAATTCCAATCTAATTTTAGAAAAGCTTTTGATCGAAGAGTCGAATCTGAAAAATGACAAGACCTTTTTTTATTATGAATCACCTGCATTTGTCAAAAGTTTGACCAAAAATCAAAATCAAAATTAGGTAATCTCCAAAAAGAAAAAAGGCCTTCACAATAATTTGATGGCAAAAATGAAAAAGATTTAGAATTGTCGCAAATACAAAATGGTTTTACAAAGATGTTCAAATGACATCAAAATTCGCTTAGCAATTAAAACTTCAAACTAATTTTAGAAAAACTGGAAAGCTCTAATTCTAATTCCGATTCCACTTAATTTGTGATAGTCAGAAAAGCTCTCATTTTGTTCTACTTTAATTTGAGAAAACCATTAATGCTCTAATTTTAAGTTTAATTCAATCTGAAAATGCTAAAAAAATTCTAATTGTCCAAGTCTACATAAAGAATCGAGGGGCTTAAAAAATGTCGTATTGTGTCGCATAAAGGAGAGGAAAGCATAAAAGAGTCATATGATTCGTGAGCATTCCTTAATTTGAATGAGATTTATGTCTTGATCAATAAAAATATTTATTCGTAATGAACAAGCATAGCTTGCATTTTTTGTCTAAATAAAAAGAGTAATCATTTCATAAAGTTAAGAATTTTTTGTCGTTAAAATATTATTTCACACCCTGTTTCACATTTACAAACAGTCAATTCAAATTACAAAAATCTATCTACAGAGTAGACACTTGGCATATGGCAAGTAGTCCAACATAAGAAATAATATACAAACATCACGGCTAGGAAATTTCTCGGTAAAGAGCAAAATGGCAAATTGATGAAAGTTGTTGAATTTTTTACCTGGTAGCTGACATTAATAAATTGCGCTTTATTTTAAATGACAGTCAAAAATCTAAAAACTAATGCTGTGCATTTAATTTGCAATAACTTGAACGCTATTAATCTGATCATAACCAAAAGTATATAATTAGATCGAAAAATAAATTCTGCATCTATCTGAGCAAATACGGAATTACTATTGTAAGCGGTTTAAAAGTTATTAGCTGCCAAAGTGTCGGGTCAAATCGACCCTCCCCCCCCCCAATCTAAATTTGCAATCCTCCAAATTGGTTTTTCAGCTGCAATCCAGCAGCATCTGTTTGTTGGTCAATAGCAAATTGTTTACAATTAATTCCGAAATCTGACACTTGCGGTGCATTGATTTCTAAGCAAGAAAGTGTATCTACTACTAGGCTATGTATTTCTGTAATGTGTGTGAATGATTGACAGAACTGAGAAATATTGTTTAACTGACGAATTTGACAGCGAGACATTGTTGATGACATATTTGTCATCGCAAACGTCAAGGGCTTGTAGACTGTAATGAGGGTGACATCTCGACCTAGAAGCAAATCCAAAAATGAGCAACTAATAAAAACATTGCCAGCAATTCTCCATCATATGAAGAAAAATGTTTTTGGCAAGGATTTATTGCTTTAGAAAAGAAAGCTAATGGTTTTCAAGTCTTTGATTCAGAATCAAACTGATTGACTGAGCTACCAATCGCTCTATTCCTAGCATCACAAATCAAATGAAGTTGCGCATTTACAGTAGGATAAGCTAATTGGCATAACTTTGTCAAGCTTTCTTTGCATTTTTCAAATGCATAACATGCCTCTGGTGTCCAAACCAAAACCTGTTTTGACAATTTGCCATTGCACAACAGTTTAGGCAACGAAATAAGCAGCTTTGCTTCTCGTGAAATAAATTTTTGGCAAAGATCTACAATTCAAGAAAGCGTCGCAGCTTATTTACCTTTTTTGGCTTAGGGTACTTACAAATCTATGCTACCTTATCTTGAAGTGGTTAAAACCCATCTTGTGTGATATTATTTCCAACAACATCTAGTTCTTTTTTAACGAAAATACATTTTTTTAAATTAAGAGGCAATCTATAATCATAGAGGCGTTGAAAAAAGACTTGCAAGCGTTTCTAGTGATCTTCTTCAGATTCACTGTAAATTATTGCATCGTCCAAGCAAGCAAACACATTAGTTAAGCTATGCTTGACTTCGCTTATTAGTCTCATAAAAGTAGAAGGTTCACCACAGAGACTTAAAGACGTCATGTTAACACAATAGATTCCGAAAGGTGTTGTGATAGTCGTTTTATCTCTACCAGTCGAAGTAACCGGAATGTGGTGATAAGTTTGGCATAAATCGATTTTTGAAAATATTTTTGATTCTTTCGGATTGCCTGCAAAACTAAATAAATGGGGAATACTAAATGCAGGCCGTATTGTAATACCATTTAATAGTTACCACAAGGGCGATAAGGCCCGTCTGATTTTTTAACCACATGCAATGGACTGGCCCACTTTGAATTTGTAAGTGAAATGATGCTAACTTGTGACATTGAATAGAATTTAGTTCAAACTTGTTTTAGAATTTCCAGTGAAAACCGGCGTTTTGTACTACAGATTGGAGGATCGTTAGTGCATATGTAATGACGTACAGAATGTTTTGGTGGCAAGGTTGCAATGAACGTACTTGTTAGTTTTGGAAAGTTGCTGAGAAATAAATAGTAGACATTTCTTTCATCATTATTTGCTTGTTTTATGGCTTGCTTTGGGACTTTTACATTGGGATTTCCCAGCGACAAAAGCCTAGTCGAGGGCGTTTCATTATTTATATCAATTACCTCTTCTATCATATTGCTTATTTGGCCTGACGAAGAGAATTTAAAATTTGATTAAATATTTAGACGCTGTCTCAATGAGGAAGAGACCAAGCACTTGTTTTTTATATCTACCGTTTAAGAAATGTGAGACATAAAATCAGCGCCTTGAATGGGCTGACGCAGTAATTTGCACACTAAAAATGTCCACAGACACTGGTTATCTCTAAAAGAGACTTGAAGAGTAACTGATGGAACCCACAAAATATTTGACGAATTTGTAGGGCCATAGACTTTTTCAACAAACCATGTATCGGTTTTTATGAGCTTCAACGGGATGGCGGTAATCGCAGAACCAGAATTCACATAAAAAGTTAGTTAGCTGGCAATATCGAAAACAGTACAGGTGTGCCAAGCAGCAGCCCTAATTAGTTTATTTTTCCCAAGCAACATTTATTGCTAGGAGAAGTTGTCCGGTTTACGGATTAGAGCAAGCACAAAGAAGTAAATATTTACGCGCATTATATCTAGATGTTGAATGGTAAAACAAATACAGTCGATATCATCCAATCTTTGGTTAAGATTCTGACGACTGCCACCTGTGCGTTGTTGTTGCATTCCACGATAATTAAAATTTTGTTGTACTAGCGTAGAATAGTTACGACCAGAGCGCGGAGTAAAATTTTGTCGCCTTTGGAAATGTCGGCCTTCGCATGCTGCGTAATCCAGTTATGCCAACGTCATGAAGAACTTCTTAGCAAACCACAAAGCAACAAACTATGTTGAATTAGTAGATATCATGGAAAACAACTTTCAAGAACTCGGTGTAAAACGAGAATAAAGCTACACTTCTTATACTGTTGCTCAACCCTAGAACAGGGTTTCTCAAACGGAGCCCTCTGCCCCTCTTGGGGGCCACGGAACGGTTCTCCGTGGCCCACGAGCAAAAGTCTTTACTATGTAGCTTTGCACAGACCTGCACTAGTTAACTTTGTAAAGGCTTTCTCTAGCATTGTAAAATCTAAGTATCACGATATTAAGTATCCAGTATTCGCCAGTTAAATTTGTAGGCTTCATTATTAGTCGTAGACCTCCATCGTGACGTTTGATGACACATTTTTCCGGAACGTTTTTGAATTATTCGATACATTATATCTTTGTTTTTAATCTGTGGTATTACATAACTTAAATGATTAAGTATTCATAAATAGTAATGAAATCTTGTGATAGCAAGTTGCAGTTGTGGCATAATCTTGTTTACAACTTTAGAACGTCTGAATTTGCTAAATCTCTGTTGCGAAATAGTGCGTCTGGCAATTTCAATTCTGCTCGCTTTATATATACGAGTAGGCTACTATGGGGCGCCATTTGTTCACCGCTCATTACACATGTTTTAGCACAACATTTATGACTAAATCAAATGCATTTGTTTAAATGCACAAATCGATTTGATTTAGTCATAAATGTGCTGAAAAATAAATGCATTTGTTTAAATGCACAAATCGATTTGATTTAGTCGTAAATACATATATCACTCAACCATATCGATTGTTCTTTCAAGGGAATGTACTGCAAATAACACTTTTCCGACATATTTGGTCGTTGGAACATCACGTGACTGGTTTGCGACAGACTCGTTTGAAATGAGCGACAGGCGCGACATAGTTAAAAATTTTGAAACATGTGGTCTGCAGTAAATTAAACCACCAACAGCAAAAGTCCGAGTCTCTTACTACAAGATGTCTGCTGGATAGGATATTGGATGACTGCTGGAAGCAAAAGTGCAACATAGGCTGTGTAGATTTATGCTGTTAGTCAATGAACTCAGTCTGCCAGTTTTTTGCTGAAAATAATGGTGCTTATGAAAGACCTTAAGTCAAGATAGATTAAGCTAGCGTACCGGTTGTTGCTTGAGGCAATGGTTTTCAATCGAGGTTCCGCGGAACCCTAGGATTCCGCCAGTACAGTCCAGGGGTTCCGCCAGAAGTTACACAAATCTTATTTTATTAATTAAATTAAATGCTGTTTTGTTCATAAAACAAACAAATTATTGCTCAGGGGTTCTTCGAGTCATTGGACTGTTTTCTTGGGGTTCCGCTCCAGCAAGAAGGTTTATGGTTATCTGCTTTAAAACTGCAAGCCAGATAGCAAGATAGGTTGAGCTAGCTTACCGGTTGTTGTTTAAGGTAATCTGCCTCAAGACATGTCTCATAACATTATTTTAATGTTATGCATGTGTTGTGTTAAGATACTGTGGTGGATGTATGGTTAAAAATGATTTCAATGTTCTGTTTACGAATTCAGCGCAGTGAAAGATGTAAGAAATATTGACTCAACCAAATCCAGAGAAATTTAAAATCCCTAATTATTTACTTAGAAGAAGATTTATGTTGTCAAATTTAGCCAAGAGTTTAAATAATAATATATCATCAGCAGAGGAAAAGTTTCGCGAATGATAAATCGCTCAAAGATGTTGTAACATATATTCATAAAAAGACTGCTAGTTCAGCACTTATAGTTACATTGCATGTAGCACGGCCGAAACGAGTCGGCATTTACAGTAAATTGATTAAACAAGATAATAAAGAAAATATACATCATAGGATATAAAATTAAAATGGGGGTTACTTATGCCGCACCCTGTGTACTGGAGTAGTGGCTTTAGGTATAAGCCAACTGGGGAAATGCCCAGGGCTCTCCACATAATTTGTCGCGCTAAATGGCTCCCCACTTAAGTTCTCGCCTTAACATGTCTATAAAAGTGTTGTACATAAAAATTTAAGAAACATATTTTGAGGCCAAAATAACCAAACTAGCCCCCTCCAGTTACTTACTCAGATTTTACAGCAAAATTTTTACAGTTATATGCCTTGGCTTATACCATTACACTTTTCCATTGATTACCGGTAATGCCTCTTATGAATAGCAAATGTGCTTCCGGTGCATCCAAAAGAAAGAAAAAAGAGAATGGAAAAAACTGAGATAAAGCTAAATTGTTTTGTCCTGGGCCCCCATAGCCTACTGAAGGCCATCACTGATATAGTGATGTTAATTTATGAACTTACTGTACTAAGTAAGAGACGAAAATGATATTTAATATACACTTACTGAAGATGAAGTCGACATCTTGGCAACAGTACGAGAAACAAAGCAAAATTATTCAAAGAATTCAGATGCTTACTGTCTTGAGGCAGTAAACAACAACCGGTACGCTAGCTTAATCTATCTTGACTTAAGGTCTTTCATAAGCACCATTATTTTCTGCAAAAAACTGGCAGACTGAGTTCATTGACTAACAGCATAAATCTACACAGCCTATGTTGCACTTTTGCTTCCAGCAGTCATCCAATATCCTATCCAGCAGACATCTTGTAGTAAGAGACTCGGACTTTTGCTGTTGGTGGTTTAATTTACTGCAGACCACATGTTTCAAAATTTTTAACTATGTCGCGCCTGTCGCTCATTTCAAACGAGTCTGTCGCAAACCAGTCACGTGATGTTCCAACGACCAAATATGTCGGAAAAGTGTTATTTGCAGTACATTCCCTTGAAAGAACAATACGATATGGTTGAGTGATATATGTATTTACGACAAAATCAAATCGATTTGTGCATTTAAACAAATGCATTTATTTTTCAGCACATTTATGACTAAATCAAATCGATTTGTGCATTTAAACAAATGCATTTGATTTAGTCATAAATGTTGTGCTAAAACATGTGTAATGAGCGGTGAACAAATGGCGCCCCATAGAGTACTAGCCCGTTCGCATTATTTAAAAATGTTAGCGAGTTCTGCACAATGAAGAAAAACAATGAAGCGTTTGCCACGAGGAGGATCATATCCACACAGCATAAGTTTCCATGGCTAAATTACGTGAGCTGAAGTCGCAATTACTTCCTCATCCTGCTTATAGCCCAGATCTTGCTCCAAGCGACTTCCACCTATTTGGGCCACTCAAAGATCCTCCTCGTGGCAGAAGATTTGGGTGTAAAAATGAGTTGAAGTCAGCAGTAAATGAGGTGCTTTAGGCCATGTCAAAATACTGGTTTGAAGAAGGAATAAAGAAGGTTGCAGAGTGTTGGAGAAAGTGCATTGACTTGCAAGGAGATATTGTTAAAAAATAAACTTGTTTTATTATTTCGTGATTCTTTGTTCTAAAAATATAACAGATTATGCAGAACTTTTGGTATGCCCCTCGTAGCTTCTTTCCATGTTTATGAGTCGCTTGCACCTGGGATGCCGTACCTGCTTTCCTAGCATCAAATTAGTCAATCTTGCTTCTAAATAAGATGAAAATATTTCCACCACCATGCGCACTATCTGGCAAGGATTGAATGCTTTGTATCTGCAAAAACATAATATATATTTATATTGCTTACATTGGCCGTTTGTATCATTTTTTGAGCTGTTGCAACAAGATTTCCAACGTTTATGGTAATAACAATTTGTTGCAAGAAATGTTATGTAATGACATTACACAGCTTCCGAGCAAGAAAGCTTTGTAATGTACAAAGAAATTTGCTCCCAAATAACTTTCCGACAACATACATGACGTTTAAACTAGCTGTTGCTCATCTTCAATCAAAGTCAATGTGATCAGCTACTATTATCTTTGCAATCGTATTAGTATTCCTGTTTTGTGAGTTACTGTTCACATTCAAATGGAAAAGAGGTAGCAGCTTTTTGAAAGGACGGAAATTGATTGTTTGACAAGCTATCTGCCGGCAACACAGATTTATCTGCATGTATTGCTTTAAAAAGGAGTTGGCAAGAACACGTATTAAAAAGCAGTTTATGCTATACCTGTTGAAAACTACTTCTTTGACCACTTTGATAGTAGCTTCGCATTGATTGTTGATATTGTTTCCCCTGGTGATGAGGTCTTTTCGATAAGCCAGAACCCACTCTTCTTTCTGTGACAATAGGCTTTCAATGTAGCTGCAATGAAACGCAATTTTTTTAAGACGAAACCAATGAATCATGAACAAACTGAAGGGTGTTGGATCACAAACACAAACGAGCGTAATACTTACTGCAAATGCTTAGTGGCATTCAGCTCAGCACACAGTTCTTTCAACTGGTGAATACAGGACTGCATTTGTTCGGTTGTGGTACTGTACAAAACTTTTTTAAATGAAATCATCAATGCTTGCGTGTCATCTTTCGATACTCCGTGTTTTGCACCGATTAACCATCTCCTAGCAGCCTTTACACAAACAATTGTATAGCAAAAGATGACTTGGTATTGATTAGCGGTTGCAAATTTGTGGTTATATTTTTTGTTAGCGACGTTTCAAGTAGGCTTTAGTGCCGTATTCCTTCTACCGCAATCCAATAATTGTGCATTATAATCATGGAACAGAAAGTTGCAGTACCCTCGAGAAAGAGCTTTTGAATTTCACTGTGATATGTTTTCTTCATATGTATTTATCCTATTTTACCGCAGCCAAGAAAATGTAAAACCTGCAAAACGTGAAAAACACAAAGCAATTGCTTCTTTTCAGTCCATGCTTTTTTCATTGCATTTTTTCTGCCAAACTGTCATCCGTCATTAGAATTTTTGGTTGCGATCCATAAAATGACGTTTCGCCAAGCATTTCTTCAAGAAGCACAAAACCTACAAAATATACATCTACTTAACAAGAATTTTTACTATGCCTGAAACGCTTCTACTATAGCTTACAAATTTACCTTGATAGTAGCAGTTTTCAGTCTGGTTGCTTGTTATAATACACGCGAGTGGCAAGGTCCCCACAGGACTATCACACAGCATCATCGTGAGAGCAGAATTTGTTTGATAAATATGTGAGGTAGTGTCGACGAAAACTATTTCGTTTGCTTGACTCACTTCGCTGTGCACACGAATCATGAAAGGTGTCAAAATTACACACGCAAATGAATCATCATTTAACTTTTTGATTTATATTTTTCCTGGAACAGTTTTAGCATATGCTAAAATAGCTTCTAACATTTCACTTCCAGTGTAATTGCCAAAATTATTTGTTTTCCACAAGCTCCACTGGTAATAAAGAGAAGACCGTTTTGGATAGTAATGGTTGTTTGCCATTGATGTCAGATCTCCAGTAACCATACCCACTTGTAACCATTTATGGCAGTGGTTCTCAAACGGTGTGCCGCGGCACACTAGTGTGCCGTGAGAGATTTCCAGGTGTGCCGCGTAGGTTTTTGGAATTTTGGAGTACAAGCGCTTAATTCAATTAAGCTTAACATCATGCAATATACTAGTAAGTTTCTTTCTTGTAATCTTTGTTTAATAAGCTGAAGTAAACGTTTTGACGTAGTCTATATTTATTATTTTCTATTATGTTCAAAATTTTTGTTAAAATTGTACTGTAGACTAGTTATTGGTAACCCAGTTTGTAGTTTCAAGGCAACATCATTATATTATTGTCTACTCTATAATTATGATTCGTGTAAGCGTTGTGATGTAATAGTTAAATTTTTCATTTTGTTTCAAAAATTTTATGCTAAGAAGATAGCAGTGTTGTTATTGGTAGGCAGGCTAGCTAACAAGTCTTTGACATTTCTGATAATGCTGGTAGTCAGGTCCGGCAAAAATGCGCAATAAACTTTGGCGGTGTTTAAAACACAGTATGCAAATTTAGTTTATTAAAGTGTTTTATTATATTTTTTTATTCAGAAGTTTTTTAGAATTTGGTATCCAAACATGGATAAGTATTTAAGGAAAACCAGTTCATCCAAACAAAAAGAGACTGTCCGACAAATCAAGCGCAAATACAGACAAGATTATATTCAGTACGGATTTATTGCTTCGGGACCTGAGGATCACCAACAACCTTTATGTATTATTTGCAATACGGTCTTAAAGAACGAATCGCTTGTTCCAAGCAAGCTTATGAGACACTTGAGCACAAAACATCCCACATTGAAGGATAAGCCTATAGAATTCTTCGAGAACTGGAAAACGCAAACTAACAAACAGGCAAAAAAAATGGATAGCTACCTTAAGCTTTCGGAAAAAGGGTTAATCGCCAGCTATAAAGTGGCTCACCTGTTAGCTAAACGTAAAAAAGCACATACTGACGCAGAATCAGTTATTGCACCGGCATTAGCCATTGTTGTAGAAGAAATTCTTGGAACAACTGCTGCACAAAAAGTTCGCCGAGTTCCACTGTCAAATGATACGATTTCACGAAGAATAAAAGACTTGAGCACCGATTTACAAGATCAAAATCGCGAACACTTTATTGTGACAGAAAATGAACTGTCTGTATTATGGGCTTTACAAGTTGATGAATCTACAGACCGGACTGGGAAAGCTCATTTGCTTGCTTTTATTCGATTCACAAAGAATCTTAAGTTGGTAAATGAGTTACTGTTTTGCAAAGAGTTGGACAGCACAACTACAGGTGAGGACATATTTGAATTGGTGAATGAAAATGTTTTGCTTTCTAAGTTGAAATGGAGTAACTGTGTGAGCGTTTGTACCGACGGTTGCCCTTCAATGCAGGGAAAAAACAAAGGATTTGTTGCATACGTGCGCCAAAAAAATCCAAACGTGGTAATTGTGCATTGCATGGTCCACAGAGAAGCACTCGTGGCCAAATCTTTACCCAAAGATTTACAAACTATTATGAATCAAGTTTGCCAGGTTGTAAACTTTATTAAATCTCGGGCGCTACGAAATCGACTTTTTTCTCAACTTTGCAAAGCTATGGATTCTGAGTACGAGTGTTTGCTTTATCATACTGAAGTACGTTGGTTATCCAAAGGAAAGGTGTTAAAGCGCTTGGTCCAACTGAAAACTCAAGTTCTTTCATTCATGGAAACGCAGAAGAAAGACTTCGGATTTTCTTTCAATGACGAAATGTGGTGGCTAAAAGTTCTATTTCTTTCTGACTTGTTTGAAAAACTAAACAATTTGAATTCCAGTCTCCAAGGTCCTTCAGAAAATATAATCACATCAACATCAAAGCTACGATCATTAGACGAAAAGTTGACGATGTGGAAAACTAAAGTCTCAATGGAAATCTTTGATTCGTTTCCTTCAATTATTGAATCCCCTCTAAAAAAAGAGATTGTTCCTGATATTATGTGCGCATTGAATGGATTACAGCAGTCTCTTCGAAACTATTTCCCCGAGTTTGCTGTAAACAACTTTGGATGGACAGTTAATCCGTTTGGAATAAACAACACAAACAACTTTTCTACCGAAGAAGAAGAGCAGCTCATAGATTTACGAAATGACGTATTTTTTCAAGCATTGTTTCCCCAAAAAAGCTTGGATGAGTTTTGGCTATCTGTTTACAAATCTTATCCAACGATCGGTACCAAAGCCATCAAAATATTGCTACCATTTGCATCTTCGTGGCTCTGTGAATATGGATTTTCTGCTTTGACAGAAATTAAAAGCAAAAAACGAGAAAGACTTCTTGGAATTGACGATGAAATGCGGGTATGTTTGACAATGATGGAACCGCGTTTTGATCTCATTTGCTCTCAGAAACAGGCGCATTCATCGCATTAAACTCGATTAAAGTTTTCAGAGTGACGTTTTTAAGTATTTTGTTGTTTTTATACAGTAGTGTGCCGTGGATTTTTTTAAATTTTTTTAGTGCGGCGCAACCGAAAAAAGTTTGAGAACCACTGATTTATGGACTTGGCCAGCTGATAGACCACTATCAAAGTACTTGTGAAGAGTGGCTTGACAGTTTTTGGTAAGCTTCAGCTATGCAAGTGCTTCTGCTGACGTGAGTGAATGATTGTGTTGCCTTTGAAAGGTAACAATACAGGGATATTGACTTACCAATTTGTCCTTTTTTCTTGTTGACCGTGTGACCAATTTGATTGTTACATGTAGTTGAGCTGGGCACCTAAAATTCACATTAAGGTCGCACCTTACGTTTCTACGTAATTTGACAAGTTAAATAAGTGCGTCCCACCATTAAGCGATGAAAATACAATTGAGGTTTTTAAAGTCTGTTTGTTACTGGCGAAGCAAATACAGAGCGAGTAACAATTGTTAAAGCATACAGACAAAATGATAAAGCAGACACCTGTTATGATGCTACTAAAAATTTCACTGTCCATGGCCACGTGCCTGCACAAATCAAAACGGAGCCCATGTTGTGTGAACTACACAAACGATGTTAAGAATATGTTTCTCCTGCTGCTATATTCCAAAATCACAAAACTTTTCTGAACAAAATGTTTGCTAAGTTTTATTTCATGTAAACCGCTACTGGTTTCATGCAAATTTCGAAACCGCGAGAACTGTAAACTCTGCATTACCGTACCTATTGATTTACTCACTTTCAGACTATCTCAATTATTTGACGAGAACTGATGAAAGAGACACTGATAAGCTTACAACATGACCATGATGAAAATTATCTTTAATAACTGATTTTGTATACAATGACCTGAGTTATATACATGCTAAAAAACATATTCTCATTTAACGGTAGAAATCAGCTGTGAGTTGTTCTTTAAAATTTTGATGAACAAACATGAAAAGCAATTTCGTACAGCCTACCCTTACAAAAAAAATCCCGGTAAAATCCATGTAAATCTAGGTAAAATGTAGGGTATTATGGCCAATTCGTGGTAAAATTCAAGTTTATACCATTAATTGTATAATTTATACCGGAATGGATTGCAACCACATCCCCATAAAATCCTGATATTGCCTGGAGTATTTTACATCATCCATTTTAGTCTCGATAAAATCTAAGTTTTTACCGAAATTTCAAGTTTGCCCTGATGTTTTACAATCAAATGTCAATAAAATTCTTGTATTTTCCGGTAAATATAAAATTACAGGCATCAATCGCCGTAAAATCCAAGTTTGTACCGGTAATTCAAAGTTACCGGTAATTTCTGATAATTATACAATTACTGGTATAAACTTAGATTGACTGGTAATTGGCCATAATACCCTTAATTTTACCTGGATTTTACCGGGATTTTTTTTGTAAGGGTAGGTCTTACACTGCAAAAAGTAATTGAATCCGTTACCAGTATATACTTCTGTAGACTAGATGTTCACATGAAATTGCAATTTATCCTTAGCAAAACAAATTAGCATAAAAATTACGAGATTCAAATAGGAACTGTTTTGAAAATAGTTGCAAAATAGTTCAGTTTGGCATCAAGGAGCCCTTTGAAATAAAATATCTGTGTTGTAAAGGAGCTCTAAACCGTCATTGCACACATCATTGGACATCACAAACATGGACATGTACTATCTACTAAAGTCACTGACAAAGCACATGGCCACGGCAATTATATCTTTGACACTTGTAACTTTATATTTACCTAGTATCAATCTTCCAACCACTGCTCTGTGAGCGATTGGATTGTTGGTGGTGGTGGCAGATCTAGCGCTTTCGAAATTTATACCGTTTGGGATTGGGATAAGTTTGATACACGTTCCAACTTGTAGCACTTAGCTCACAATACATTTTAAGCCATTTATTCCACTCGGTTTCATCAAAAGCGTTCAGACGAAAAATGACTTGTTCATTTGATTCTTCAATCATGCAGACACCAGTAATTTGTTGAACCAAAGTAACTACTTCATTTATTTTAAAATTTTATTTCATTTATACACCCTGCACATTATTTATCTAGATATGATCTTTTAACACGGTGCTGTACCAATATGTTTTAAATTCCTGACTTATTAAAAATAACACCAGTAATAGTAATATTAAACCGTTTCTACAATACAGCAAGTAGGCTAAGCATTTTGGACAAGTTTCTTTAACTAAGAAGGTTATGAACTTAATCATAAATTTATACAATTTGGTTAAATCAAGCCCAAGGTTTTATTTGAATGTATTTTTTACTTGCTAGCAATGCAAATTTATTTATGCCCTTTTCAGTTTTGATAGATATGGTCTAGCAACAAACCATCATCAATTAAATGGCTAGATCTACATAATGAAATTAAAACTATTTTTCACTTAAACATGTCGTTTCTGCATCAAGGATATTTCTTATACTTTATTGTAGCTTATCACAAGTTGTGCCATTTACAATACGCATAGATAAAACTCGGTTCTAGCGTCACGTGACATGCTTCTCAGACGATGATCAAAACTTAATGGCTGGAGATGGCTTTTGTAAAACAAGAAAAAAAGTAGTAACCTCTGTCTCGTTTTGTCACGTGATTTCAACCACCAATTAAAACGCTTCATTGTTTTTCTTCATTGTGCCGAACTCGCTAACATTTTCAAATAATGCAGCCGGTTCTGCCGGCTTCGCCCGGCAGGGGCCCTTCATCAGTAATGACGGGGTTTAGCATTTTCGTTCAACCGGCTGTGCCGGCTTCACGCATGGGGTTTTGTGTGAGCAGTAGCGAAAAGTGAAATAATTTTTATGCACTTTTAAAATTCCTGCACACGAAATTGTGATCATCATATTATCTTAATCATCACTGGCAATGCTCTCAAAGAATCTTGTCTGAAATTATCGTTAATACTTAAGAGAGAAGGGTTTGAGACACAATCAAAACTGATGGTTGCTTTCACAATTACACGATTAAACTATTTAATGGTAAGTCTATTTTGCAATATGGTGCTGCCCCTTTCCTACGTTTATTGGTATGCAAGGGGCTATAGCTTTTCTTTAAATATCGGCGCGATGGTGTAGTGGTTAGAGCGTCCGCATCGCAGTCGGTAGACCTGGGGTTCATTTCCCTTGTCGAGTCATACCAAAAGTCTTTAAAAAATGGTATTCACAGCTTCCCTTCTTGGCGCTCAGCACATAAGGGATAGTGTGGAGAACAAGCCGGCAAGCTTGCTTGTTGTGTCCTTGGGCAAGACACTTAACGGGATGCCTCCGTCTTTGTGTGGCAGACAGATGGTGGGGCCAAGCAGTCTACCCGTCGTGGTGGCCCAGTCTGACGAAAGACATGCAAACCGAGCATGAGCTCATACGCGTGAATGAATGAAATTCTTTAAATGATATAACGTATTGCAATCGGTGCCTATTCCGCTCTTTTCAAACAAAAGCTTTTCCTCTTAATCCAGTGTTACAGATTGATGCTATTGTTTAATTTTGATCTTTTCTTCAATTTGGGATTATTTACATTTAACTTTGCCCCTAATCCAGACCTCTCTATTTCTAAATAAAGATTAGTGTTTTGTACCGATATTCTTGCAATTACAAATATCAGTAATGGGCTTTATCATTTATATTTGCTATCAAAATGATATTAATAATTTTACTGCCTACTGGTGTTCTCACAATATCAGGGGTGGCCAACCCGCCGCTCGCGAGCCGCATGCGGTCTTTTTCTTGGTTTTATGCGGCTCTTTTTCACAAGCCTTGTTTCTTCTATCAGCAGCTTGGTTTTGTGAAAATTTACCAGTAGCTTTGCTAGTTCTGTAGTATTTTTTGTACACGTGGACAAGCTAATTATGTTGCGTTTTTTAGCTTTTCGTATATTTTAGTAATAATGGCGAAGGAAAAATGCACAGCAAAACGAAAATATGAGGATGAACGCAGGGCGTTTTTAACAGAGTGGGAGAGCTTATGTTTTTTTGTTGAATGTAATAGCAAGCCATTCTGCCTTGTATGCTAGGCGTTATTAGCGCATTTCAAAGCTTCAAATCTTCAGCGCCACTTCAGGTCACTCCATGCTAACATCAGCCGTAAATTTTTGAAAGGGACAGAACTTCGCAAGCATAAGTTGATCACTTTAAAAAGTCAAGCAGAAAAGCAGATACAGGTTTTCCAAAAATTCACGAAGCACTCAGAGACTGTAATGCTTGCACCGTATTTAGTGTCGCAGTTTTTTGTGTCGCAGTTCCGTGATCTACACACGAAAAGGCCGCAGATTACGTTTCTTGACGACCCATTTAATTTTGAGACAGACTGTTTGAAAACCCCTCTAGTCTCAGATCAGGCTGCGTCTGATTTGGAGATGATCGATCTTTGTGAGGAAGGCCAACTGAAACCTGCTTAAGAGAAGGGACCACTGAGTTTTGGAAAAGTGTGCCGATGGAAAAATACCCCAATATCAAACGGGTTGCACTTAAGGTACTCTTAATGTTTAGGTCAACATACATCAGCGAGTCTGTGTTTTCTACCCTAAATCACGTGAAAGCAAGGCACCAATTTGTACTAACTGACACCCATGTGAAACAGTTGCTTCGAGTGGCATCAACGAAATAAGGAAGATTGTTAACCCTATTCGGCCCAAGAGATTTGTGTCGTGCTAAGTCCAACGTGGGGTAGTTTTTGCCCCGAAAGTTTAAAGCATTATATCTTTTGAACTGCACCACGTAGAAAAACGATTGAACCTGCATACGGAAGAAGATTGTATTTTATTTTGTATTTGTGTTTAACATGTTTCTGAAATTATTGCTTGTAGAAGAGAAAACAATTAATCTGAAGGCAAGTCAAATTTTGATAGTTGCCGTTAGTTCTCATTTAAAAGAAACAAATATTTCTCATTTACTTCTCCACTCCTGACAGCAAGACAAATTGACTACTTTAGGCTAGTTGCGCTTGGCTGATCACGTAATGTCATCGAACTCTTGTAACCTATGAAGTCCAAGAATAAATCTCCCCTAAACCATTTATAACATTTTAGTAGGCATCTGTAACATTATTTACTGGTATAACAACTACGAAAGCTTAGATTTCGACCCGGGCAGTATCATTTTTTTAGAACTAAGTTTAATGTCTTTTTCACACGAAAGCGTTTTGTTGTCAAGAAACGGATTTGACGCAATTTACATAACACCACAAAAGGCGCGAAAATTCCCTCGCTTGTTTGAAGTCAACAACATGAAACTGGTGTGCTCAGCTATTTCAAAATTCCTTGCGAGTATTGTTCGCCTGCCTACGTTTGCCTCTACCCCCTGGTTGATATCATTGAGATATAGTTTATGAAACCGTTTCTATATTACGATGAGTATGACGTAGATTTCACAACTTCTATTACGATGTGTATCACATAGGCTTTGTATAATAATATGGCCGGCTGCACTAAGGTCATGCGTGGACAATTCTTCTTTATAGTGTTTGTTTTTATTTAACGAATACAACAAAGTAAAACAAGATTGAGGTTGGTGACAAATAATTTTCTTTGTTTGATGATTATACCAATACTAACTTTCTTCACTACAGAAATTATGAGTCAACTATAGTAACTGCTTTATATATATATGACTTTGTTGCAGGAATAAAAGTTCTATGTACACTTTTGTAATTGCAATCCCCTCAACCAAATAGCCATTCAATTGCTGTCATAATAATAGGAACTACTGTTGTTTTTTGTCAATGCGTTGTTTTTGTTTTTTGTCAATGTTTGTCAATGCGAGTAGCAAATAATGCTGAAAAAGTTACCGGTGCTGTGAACACTTCTAATGAACATGCAATAGTATCAAAAGTTGTAGCTAATTTATATATTAGTCGAATGCAACAGCTCAACTCCCCGAAGTGCCAGTGCAATAAGCCAGAACAAGCAGCGATATAACTACAAATTTGAGATAAAAGGCTTTACTTCCAGTTATCAGCTTGAATTTGTCCCCACTAGTGAGCAAATATAATTGTCGGCAAGACCACTGCGCGTGTGGGTTCCAAGCTGAAAGCGAAAGTCAACCGGACCTCGGTCGCTTTCTGGTTCTATCCAAATAAGGTCTCTGTGCCTGCCCTCAAATCTGGCTTCAAATTAGCATGCAGAAATGCAGTGTATTATAAATCAACAAACTAATATGAAACTAGGCCTAAACAGCGGCTAAATACAGTCCTCTAGCCCGATCCGAGCTAGCAGGTCGACTTCCTAAAAATAAGACACAAATCAACTGAAAAACAAAGGCGGCTAACACTAATTCTTGCCTGGCGCGGGTAATACATTATATCCAACGTAATCTACTAGAGAGAGCTAATTACTGACCAAGTCGAAATTACAGCGCGAAAGAATGCTAACGTTACGTGCAATTATATCAAAAAACTACTGTTACTATCTAAGCTACTAAAAGGATACACGAGGTCTAAATCTAAATAAAACCAGAAATCGTGCTTGATCATCAGATCTAACCTAAATAAACGAGGTGAAGACAATGGATATGACGTAATGTATCTAGGTCACAAAAAAGAAAATGGAGAAAAAAGATACCGCGCCGAGCGCCGCGGGAAAGGCAAGAGAAGAGAATGCGGCTATCGCTTACACAAGCCAAAGTCGTTGTTACACTTTATAATGGAATTTAGAGTAGGAAATGACTTGCGTGTAGTCATATGTACACGAGAACCTTGTATTTCTACATGTTCGACGGAGGAAACGTTAATTTTTATAAGTTAGCTACGCACTTTATGCTGCGTAAGTTTAAAAAACACATAGAGCTCTTTACTGGGACACATAATAGAAAAACACCTCAAAAAACATTGCAGTATGAGCACACCATAGAACATAAAGCGTAACACCAACCAGTTACTGACAGGCGCCGCAGAATCTGAAGTAATGCCGTTTGCATACAGCTTTATCACATCTTTGGCATTGGCTAAAAACACGTCCCATGTTATCCCTCTCACGGCCGATGGCTTCAGCTGCGCAAACTTCACACCTGCGTTGCTTGGTAGACTGCACTGGAAATGCACATAACTGCGACGAATCGTAAGATTCTTCTCTGGGTTCACTAAGGGTGATTTAGATTTTGTCTTGAATGCTTTTCGACAAGCCCCATTTTGAACGTAGCGCAACAAATGGGTGTACTAATTGTAAAACCAAAGTTATCTCAAAATCGAATGAATTTGTGTTGCGTGGTTTAATAGACTGATTTAGTGCGATGACTGTGGAAGCGTTCACTCGGCAAGTGTCCAGTACATAGGCAAAAGCAGTCACAATCCAACGACGAGATTTTGCCTTGCAGGAATAAAAATTCATTCGTTGATCAATGATATCTGTGCCTCCTTTAATGTAGTCGTAAAGCTTGTAGATTGCTGGTTTCAATCGTAAATTGTTCTTAGCTGTTCCTAAAATTGGATGCGTTGTGGATAGCAGCAGTACGTTTCTTTTTCCGGAACTTTTGGTGTTCACGATATAGGAATTTAAAACCAATTTGCCAGATTCATCCCAAAAAACTTCGGAAGAGTTTAGAGTCCAGACTGCCAACGTCCTTTACTTCTTCAGAAATACCTTTGCCATTTGCCTGGAGCGTGCCTACAGTTGTGATATTACGTTTCAGCAGCCATTTTGCTAGTGAAATTGAAGTGTACAAACGGTCATACGATATATTTCTGCCAGAAAGTGATGTGTGCTTTTCCAAGTCTGTTACAAGCCTTTTGATTGTATCTTTAGTCCCACGAACATTTGCTAGGGCCTCGTCGTGATAAAGCAAAATCTGACTGTGCAGCTTTCTCCTTGACGTTTTTGGCCATTACTAGCGAAAATTATTAGCTCTTTTAAGATACCATTTATCTTGATATTGCCGTTAGATAGATTGACGAAACGTTTGCAGGTAATTGGGGAAACCATAAAGACATGTTTGAAATAGTAAAACTTTGCGCATTTTGAAATTACGGCACTTGTCTAAGAACTTTTGACTCTCCCTTGTAGACAAGAAAGTGGTGATAACTGAAGAATTTGATCATTTTTGTCACCCTAATAGTTATTAAGCTAAATGTTCAATTGCTACCGTTACATAAAATTTTGGGTGCTGCTATGACGAGAGGTCTACCGACATAAGTCACCTACCGAGATGCAAGGTGAGGTCTACCGCTTGACTCGCACCTACCGAGGTGCAAACCGCCTGAGGTTTGGAAAAGGGTTAGGGTTAGAACCACTGCCGTAGCCCTAACCCTAATCCTAACTTTAACCAATGATTTGTGTCATTCTTAGAAGATGTACGAAGTGTGTATCTTTAGAATAAAATTACCTTTGTGTGTGGAATGTATGTGTGGTGTTTGGAATTATTATAGCTAAAGTAGTAAGTGTGTAGCTGAAGAGGGGTGAGGGATAAATAATTCAGTGATAGACCTCACGCTATAGTAGTAACGGGAGGTAAATCTCACGCTATAGCGTGGTAGACCTCACGCTATAGTAGCACCAAATTTTGTCTTTCAATTTGTAGACTAGCACTTAGTAAAGCGGTATTTATCA
This sequence comes from Trididemnum clinides, assembly GCA_963675345.1. Taxonomy (NCBI): domain Eukaryota; kingdom Metazoa; phylum Chordata; class Ascidiacea; order Aplousobranchia; family Didemnidae; genus Trididemnum; species Trididemnum clinides. Next base: position 38,431,615 of record OY776284.1, on the reverse strand, counting down.
GAAAGTAATTCTTGATAATGGCCAGAAGTTTAATGTGCAAAACAAAAAAAATATAATGTAGCTCTAAAACACTGGTTCTCAACCGGTGGGCCACAGCACGTAAGTCGGGTGGGCCACAGACTTTTGCATTACTTACTTTAATAATCAGTTTGCAAATCGAATGAGGTTGACTAATAGTGGTCCATATGAATTGCCATTCGGACCAGCACTCATGAATGGGAGGCGCAATGACCTTATTTTTCTTTGCAAATCAACTCCGACCGTGGACTGGCCATCCTCGACATTGGGCGGTAATAAATCATTTTTCCTTTTGGAGATCATCTCTGCTGCTATGAGTTCTGACGCTAATCCCAGAAACTTTGTCACTATCACATCACAAACGGAATCAAAGTGGGCCACGGTGCACGGAAAAAGTTGGCCACGGCAAGAAACCGGGCCACAAGGATTCGTGGCTCCTAAAAATGGGCCACGGCACAAAAAAGGTTAAGAACCATTGGTCTAATATAATGTGGCTCTAAACTACTAACAATGTCAACGTTTTGTCAGAGTCCTTTTGGTCTTCGTTAGGCAAACCCTTTTTCAAGCGTTTACTTGACGAAAACTGAAGGACTCTGTTGAAACGTTGTTAGCATTAGAGTTTACACCAGCGTTAGCTGTACAATTTCTTTTCTGTATAAGTTACGCCTGGCACCAGTTCTATGTTTACCAAGATAAAAACGCAAAAAACACTTTGTTTTGAAAGTAGTGGGCTTACGCCATTTCTATCTTTTATAAATCGTTCTACCATAGGCGCACAATAATTGGGAAATCGCCAATCTATGGCTTGCTTTTTGACTCGCAAAGCACACTCTTTAGTATGTAAACAGGCTATGCACTCAGCTATTTTGACAACGCAAGATAGATCTTCAAAGCAAGCATATGCTATTAGTCAACCCAATTAGGTTTTCAAATACACAGCTTTTTGACACACTCACTCATTACTCGCGTTAATAAAGTCAAATAGCTGAATTGAATACAAAATAGTCATTTAGTTTACAATTGATAACAGTTCACGTTTGACATAGATCTTGGCTTTCTCAACTCAATTGTTCGGCAGTGCGTCTATGAAAAGCGAAGTGAGATATTTATACACCATTCGCTATCAAACGTCAAAAGCAAAGAACACACGTGATGATGTAATGGTGGGGACAGTTTTCTACGTAATAAATGCATAGATGCATAAAAACATACTAATTACAGAACAAAGGATGTTGCAAAAACAAGAGTGATAAGCTAAAAAGAAATTTGTTAGAAATTTACGCGATGAATAATCCTGTTGCATAGTGAAATGTCTACTTGACAAATAAGCATAAAAACATGACAGTAACCATTGTTTCCTCTAAGATTTTAGTACGTGCGTAACCGCCGGCGCAAGTGCGAAATCGCCAGCAAATGTACGAAAACCGCCAGACAAATTTTGGCAGATATTGCTGAACAAACGGTTACACCAGCTTTAGTAACATATTTTGAAGGAGTAAAAAAAGATACTTGCAGTAGCCTACTGCTATTTATTCACTGTATACGCTAAGCTAACTTTGTATAGCTTAGTTTGCCGATGATGTTGGTAGGCATACAACAACATCCTTCATTTTCCGCTCAGACGTACTTCAATTATAAAACTTTTTATTCAGTTCAGTGGTTTTCAACCGCTTTTGGCATTCGGCCCATTTTTGAAATGCACAGAGGCATGTGGCCCGGTTATAAATTTTTCTCGTTTTCATGTGCGTTTTTGGCATTTGGCCCATTTTCGAAACACACAAAGGCATGTGGTCCGGTTACACATTTTCTCGTTTTCATGTGCGTTTTTGGCATTTGGCCTATTTTTGAAATACACAAGGCATGTGGCCCGGATATACATCTTCTCGTTTTCTCGTTTTCAGCTGCGTTTTTAGCATTTGGCCCATTTTCGAAACACACAGAGGCATGTGGTCCGGATATACATCTTCTCGTTTTCATAAGCGTTTTTGGCATTTGGCCCATTTTCGAAATACACAGAGGCATGTGGCCCGATCATATTTTTTCTCGTTTTCTTTTGCGTTTTTTTGCATTTGTTGGCTTCAAATCGTTTTTGGCATTTTGCCCATTTTCGAAATGTACCGGAGGCATGTGCTCCGGTCATATTTTTTCTCGTTTTCATGCGCGACCTCAAAAAAGTTATCAAAGTAAATTTCAAAAGTGTTGTCCAACTAAAATAAAAAAAAACAAGTCAAGAAAAAGTTTTCCTTTACAGCAATTTAAAAAAGGCTAGACTTTAACAAAAAACGTGTTTAAAGAAATTAAAACTGCACTTTATATTTTTTCTTCTCGTTTCAAAGCCTATTTCAATCATGACTGGTAAGCTATCATAGCACATAGCTGTCAGCTGCATTTTATTTTAAAAACATTTTGAGAGGATTTAAAACAAAAATTGGTTGGAAATCGTACTCATTTTTACTTTTAGTTTTTATAAATAGCAAGTGAGAGGTTATTTATTTCTGGTTTACAAAATGGCGTTTTGTACCCTAAAATGAAACCGAGAGCCATGCGCTTTTTTATCGTAACAAGCACAATTGAAATTAGCGTTGAAACGTGAAGAAAACATAACTTAAGCAATTTCAGTTTCAAATTTTCCTCGAAAACTAATGTCTTGTGTTAAAGTGAAGTTTGAGAGCTACTTGCTATTACTGCTCTTTCGCTGCGATAGAAATTGGCTAGTTTACTGTATGTTACTTACTTTGGGGTTGATTTGTGATACAAAAGAAGTTTGGTTACGGGATGCGCGATATTTTAGGTGGCCGTGACTCACTGTTGTGTCATAGCCGGGCAATGTTTACCCAAGACGTTGCATTGCCCTAAAAAAGTGGCTGTCCAACCTTTGATTCCCATTCACTGTTTCTCACGCATTAAAACAGTTGGTTGAAAATTGTAAAAACTTGAAAAAACAGTAAAAGTTACCAAAAACCTCCGGACTTTTTTACACACTGTTGAATTTTAACTGCGAATCCGCCAGACATAATTTTGCAAATTCGCACTTTTTTTGCGTTTAAAGGAAACAATGACAGTAACAAATCAAAGGAATGCAGTGTTGCTGTTCAAGGGCAAATGCTGACAAGACATTCCGGAGAATAGCGCACAAATAAATGAATAAGATTTCAGTTGCACGTCACTGCCGGACTTAGCGGTTTGTCACTTTAGAAACAACAGAAAATGCGTCTGTAAACACATTTTGAACTAATAAATTTTTAAGAACGACGATCGAGAGTTTTGTTACTAAAACAGTGAACCTTGTCTATCCAGCAACATGTTTGAAAAAATGACTTGACATCTGCGTAAAATTATCCAAATCAATACTTTTTCATGAACAAGCAAACAATGTTTGCAGCTGTCTGCCCTAATTACAATTGGCTCTTAGGCATTGCCGAAGATTTCAGGCTATTTTCGTATGAATATTGGAAACATGAATTTCTTAGCAATCAGCATAATTTGTAACCTGTTTCAAAATACAAATACAGTGATATATATTTGTTTTTTGTTGTACCGATAAATCATCTATTATTTTTAGTTCTGGTCACACGTTGAAATTTAATTTGGGCGAAAGATATCAGGGGTTTGACGACCTTGAGCTGCGTTGGCTATTCATCGCAAAATTTCATTTCATTTGACAAAACGTCAATTCTAAATATCTATGAAACATTGAAAATGGCTCGTGAACTTGCAATTCAAGCTTTCTAAATTTTTTTATTCTTTTCCCATGAAACATTTTAGCAATAAGTTTTACTTGCTTCGAAATATAGCGTAGTGGCTGAATTGTTTGATCATTGTTTATTACAAAGTTTACACTAAACATACGACTAACTTTGTTTTAGTATTTTTCGGTTTATGGTTTCGTGAAACCGGAATTAGGATAATTGTGGAGAAGCTTTTATGATAATTAAGCCAAAATTGCGAACTAACATTTCTGTGATCTGGACCTAGAGAAAGCTTTGTGAAAAATATCCTTTGCTGTTTTAACACTTTGAATATTATTGCTTAATTAAGTCCGGGAAAATTATATGGAGCCACTAAGGTAGGTCACAATTTGAAAACTTTTATGCTTTCAAATGACCGAATAGGCTTTTTTCTCATTTATTGTGTTTGTTGCGGTATATATTTACACGTGGGCAATTATTTATTGAAGCATTGTACAGAACGAGTTTCCGAAAATTTGACAATTTTTTACTGCGTTACGTTTTCCTGAAAACTACAAAAAAATAACCATACTTTTACATCTGTCTAGCTGTGCGGCAGAAACAGTACCCGTAACAACACGTGTTATGGAATTGCAATTATGTATGACAAAGATTTACTCTAAAGTTAGCAATGCGATGGAAAAGTGGTATTGCTCATCACTCATCGACAGTCACTTTGCTTGTAATGATACAATTCAAGAACAAATGCGTTGTCCGCAAAAAACGCGTTCTCTCTATTTTCTCAAGTCACAGCCAGGCAATAAGTTGCTTTCTCTAGGGAATGTACATACTATATATGGCAATTGACCTTAAGTAGTTTTTCGTGAACTTTGGTTAGCTCTTGTTTACGACTTGCTCGCTTCGCTCTCAGGCTGCTACGACGAGCGCAAAGTGAGGTTACTATCTTCTTTATCTTTCAGCTATATGTCTGCATACAAGGTGGCCCAAAAGTAGGTATACAGTTATTAAAAGTAGGGTTTGGATCCAAAAGTAGATTTGTAGTTCTTATGTAGGCACTTTTAAACCTCTAGAATGATAGTTATATCTTAAATGGAAACTGTTTAATCTTTTTGGTGCTCAAAATGTCCTTCTTTACATCTGTTCAAAACACTCTGACATACCGTGCAGCACAAATTTCAATTTGCATCAATTTCTCTGAATGCGTCATAAATGCAATCTTGTAATTCATTTACTGTTTTGGGATTCTTCTCCTTGTTCTTTACATACTCTTTGTTCTTTACAACACCCCAAAAAAAGAAATCCATTGGTGTCAGGTCAGGTGAGCATGGTGGCCATTCAATGCTACCTGTTCTTCCAAACCAACGCTGTGTAAAGACTTTGTTAAGGTAATCTCTTGCTCTTAACGCATAATGTGGAAAAGTTCCATCTTGCTGAAAGAAGAGTTCATCAAAGTTAGGTTTAGTTTGAAGTTGTGGCACTACCACTTCACAAAGAATTTCCAAATAGTTCTCTCCATTAACTGTATGCCTACTTTTGGGCCACATAAAGTGCACTGCTGGTAACTTCAAAGCACATAAAAAATAGTTTAATAACTGTATACCTACTTTTGGGCCACCCTGTATTTTAGCAGTCGTGTATATAAATTTGTTAATAACTTTCGATGTACAACCAACAGTCAAATCAAATTTTTTCAAATACAAATTGAATTATTTTTAGGAAAAGTCATGAAATCTTGATATTGTAGGGTCATTGTGGACAAAACTGTACTTAAGAGGAAATTGCTCGGGCAATTATTGCCCCGCTTGGGCCGAATAGGGTTAAAGAAAAGGAAAGCCAGAATTCCCAATGACTAAGTAATAAGCTCGATAAGAAAATAGCTTGTAATTTCTGTGATTGTCATGTTCGTGTGTGACAGTTACAATAAATCTAGCTGAGCAAAGGTATGTGTTAATGTCAGTGAGTAAGAGGTAGGGTGATGTTCATGCAATCATTATATCTTGTGTATGATGTGGCTCTTTGTAAAAACACAGAAAGAAATGTGGCTCTTGGTTTCTGAATGGTTGACCACCCCTGCACTATATAGTGGTAAGCATTGCGATGGCATTTACCATTATGATCTCATTATGCGTTCTGAGCCATTTTTATTAGGATCGCTACTTACCACTTCTTCGTTACTGTAGGCAAATTAATATGAACTAACGCCTCTGACTGCGTACATGTTCCTTGGCCCTGGCATAAACGCCGCCATGCAAAGAGCAAACTAATTCGAAATGAAGCACTCGCAGTTAAGTTTAAGTAGTGGGGCCCCCTTTGATAATGTCGAGGTTAAGAACATCAAATCAGCTGGCTGCTGTGGCAGCCTCGCCCAATGGCAAAGGAAATTGCTTCAGCATTTAGATCATATGTAGCTCGACACTTACATTTGGTTGCAAATCATAAGAAAGGACCAAGTCTTTTGCTTGGAGTAGACTACATATTAAAATTTGTAGACTTCATTTTTCGATAATTCGTTTTATATATTTTGATTGATAATGCCAAAGATCCATGCTATCGAGAAAGAATACCCAAAATGCACCAAAGGATTTAGTCTTTCTAGAAACTGCAATTTTGTTAAATGTCGGCACTACAGTTTTGTGTGTTTTTTAACCGGTAGACTACATTTCATAAACATTTAGAGACATCAGTTTTTGATGGATTATTTTGAAACCGTCGACTGATAAGGAAAAAGAACCACGCTTGTGAGGAAAAGTAGTCAAAATGTACCAAAGAACTCTAACTTTGTTCAACAATTGCAACTTTGTTAGCTCTAGTAGGATAATTGCACAACTAAAGATGAAACATCATGTATGGCAATCAAGTTTTGATCAGCCATTATAAACTAATCCTTAGCCTCAAGCAATTGAAATCATATATTGCTGGAAAGGAAATTTCCTAAGCTTTCAAAGGATAATATATTTTAGTACTTTATTATAGCACTTTTGTACTAAAGTCACCTGTTTTTACTGAGATCAACACTTTTGAGAGGGGTGAAAATATACACCACATGTCTTAAAGCTCACTTTTTTTCGGTATAAACACTAATATTAATTGTACATATTATACACCATCGGAATTGTCTTGAAATAACCTTTAATTTGTTGATAAAAGCTTGAAAATCAGTTGAGAAATGAGGTTCTTTGACAAGTTATGCAAATTAAAAAAAGTTTTGAATATGACGTCATCATGACGTCACCAACATCCTTATGACACTCATCACGGGGTGGTGATCAATCGTGGCAAGTTTGATGCTTGTACCTACAGCAGTTTCAGAGGAGTTAAAATAGACAGAAAGAATTGCACTTTATATATTAGACGACCGAATCTTTGCCCTTCACTATTTAGAAGGATTAGAGTCAAAACGTGTTGTGGGGACTAAGGGAAGATCCGTATTCATGATTAGAGTTAACTTAAGGTAAGAGTTATTTGCGGATAGAGACGGAATATTTGCGTTATATTGTTGTAATTTGTTGTTATTACGAAGATAGTAGTTGTAAGTAGTGGAAGGAGTTTGGGGTGTCCTGCTCTACAAAATATAAAATTGATGAAATGCAAAAACAGAGTAATTGCCACTGTTGTATTAATAAAAACTTACTTCTTTGTTTGTATTCCGTTTCCACTCTAGACCTTAGGTTTTACTTATATTTAATTAAACAAGATTTTGGTGTTATGAAAGGTCGAAAATTTGCGAGTGAAGCCAGAGCTACATCTCATTTCGTTTTACAAAAGTTACTCGGAACGGTCGTGATTGTGCGCAGTGTCTTCACTATTGGGTCGTGATGTCAAATGTGTCATTACGATTCTCCAAACTAAAAAACATCGCGATAAAAAGCATCTCTAAAGGAAAGGTGATGACATCGATGCTCCGTCTGCCAAAAGAGTACGATACGACCTGGAAGTGACGCTACCTCATTTGAGATTTACGGTAGAGGAAAAGCCTTCTCTTCAACGCAGCTACAAGGTGGCTTATCGAATTGTGAAGTGTAAGAAGCCGCATACTATTACTGAAGAACTTATCAAGCCATGCGCAGAAAAAATGTTTAACCCTTTGCGGTCCAACTAACCGTCTGGGATGCAAAAACAATTTATGTTGTTTGGTCCAAACTCATGTCACACATGCATTTAGTTTACTACCCTTTTAAGAAGTCCAAACCTATGTAACAAATGCAAAGAGAAGATTGAATAACTTTTTAGGTGCAATGAAAAAAAAGTTGAATAACTTTTTAGGTGCAATGATGCGGAACAAAAATTAATCATAAAATTAACATACACACAAACATCTTTCAAAAAAATCACAAAAAAGAGTTTGGACCTAGACTGACCGAAAAAAGAAATTCAATTGGACCGCAAAGGGTTAAAATATTGATCGGACCGGGGACAAAAACGAAAACCCAGCAAGTTTCGCTCTATAATGACATCATTCGCCGACGTATTGACAACATGGCTGTTAATGCGTGCCAGCAAGTTTGCTCCGAAGTTAAGCAAAGCACGCTCCAGGCTAGCATTCCACTCGACGAGTCTACCGATAGCGCTTTAGAAAAGCCACTTGATCGCTTTCGCCCGATACGAGAAAGATAGAAAGATGAAAGAAGAGTTTTTGTTTAGCAATACACTGTCAGCTACAACAACTGCTGCTAATGTAAACACTCTTGTGGAGTCTTTTTTTGAAGCCAACGAGCTCAGCTGGCAGAACTTCAAGCAATCTGTACTGACAGTGCCCCAGCAATCATTGGCGTTAAATCAGGGCTTGTCACACTGGTGAAGAACGAATGAACTCGTGTGACGTCCTCGCACTGTTCACTGCACCGATAGACTCTAGCATCAAAGACTCTATCCCTACATTTGATGGAAGTTATGAACGTTGCAGTCAAAGTGATCAACTTCATTTCTTCGATGGAAAAAAATCACTGGTTCTTCCAACTTTTGGCCGAAGAAATGGGAGTGCAACATGTGGGACTTTTGTTTCATACCAAAGTCTGTTGGCTGCCGAGAGGCAAATGCCTCTCTCGGTTGTATGAACTTAAAAATGAGGTTGAAATCTTTCTTCGAGAAAACAAAAACAACTTCCGTGTCCTATTTCACAATGAAGATGCTTGTTGTGATGTTTGCGTATCTGCCTAATGTATTTAGCCATATCAACGACACAAAAATGTCTTTGCAAGGCCGTGATGTGACAATCAACGACGTTAATGACAAGCTGGCCGGGCTAACTGCTCGAATGGGAGTCTGGCAAGCACGAATCAAGGTAGGGTCTACCACATCGTTTCCTGTGTTGGCGCCTGAAAATGAATAGGATTGATTTGCCAGTTAACATCAAAACTTGCATCATTAAGCATCTTGCAATTACATCTGCTGAGTTTCAATTATATTTCAATGACGACACGTTGCATGTTTCATGGTACAGAGACCCGTTTAACAGTGAAATTGACCCTAATGCCGAAGAAGCAGAGCAGTTGGCATAGTTCAAAGTTTCAAATGCGATAAAGCTGGCATTTAATAACAAAACTGACGACTTCAGGTTTTGGCTGTCTCTTCATGATTCATATCCATTACTCAGAAAGAAGGCTTCCGTGATTCTCGTTCAATTCGCAACTTCTACCCTTGCGAAGCTGAATTTTCTGATCTGGCGGGCATAAAAACAAAATCCAGAAATCGCTTCAATGTATGCAGTGACATTCGCCTTGCTCAGTTCAAGACGGAGCCGAATATCAAAGGTCTCGTCAGGCGAGTACAAGAACACGCTTTGCACTGACTACGTTAATTTAAAGTAAATTGACTGTGGTTTGTTTAATTGTTTGATTGTAATGCATTTATTCTGTTACGTTCGTTTGTAGGCTTTTTTATTATTAAACGTGGCAAATAAAATAACTGATGGAAACCTGGTAAAAGCAAAACTGGGTATTTTTATTGAAGAGCAGGGGGCCACAAGTGTTGAGATTCTTTGGACGGATCATAAAAGTTTGAGAACCACTGCACCAGAACCACCAATGGGGTCGATATTGACTAATTCAAAATTTGTTCAACTGTTTTGGATATGTTTCATGTGGCTCATTTTCAAAATTTAGTAGCTTTGTATTTATCACTAAATGGTATGCTACGATAAAGTTTTTTGCAAAAAGTTTGTTACATATTCTACAGTTAGTAAGTATACCTACAAAGACCGAAGTGTTAAAAACAACCCCGATAGAAATGTGCATACCAAAATTGCTAAGAGTAGTCTCTAAACAGCATTTATATTTGATCTTAGAAGAATACAGTGAGTGTTCTAATTTTGAAGGTTAATTCTTTGAACGATATAGCACTGTGGATCTGACACTACAAAATTTGGCCAGGATCCAAACAACGAGAATACAGTGTTTTTATTTGCTGTAGCAGCATCAGACGCGCTGACTGTTTGTAGTCGCAGATAACCATGCTACTCGTAATCTATTGATTAGCATCGTGCAGAGGCTAGGCCATATGTATTCCATATGCCTACTAGAATATTTAGTAACAGCATTAACTTAAACCTGTAATAAAAATCATAACGGTTATAGGCATAAGTAAGCGCAGACAGCATGAGCAGGTACAGGTAGTTAGTGGGATTATTAAAAATTTTGCAATACAGAATATTACAATTGTTTTTATTATCAGTGAAACTTTTATCCTGCTGCTGCGGAGTAATTTTTATAAACTGCTTTTTTGCAGTGATGTCACAACGCAACCGCAAAAGATTTTTTACTCATTTTTGACCCACATTATCATTAGTTGCATATACTTTTTGCTGAGAGAAAATTTAATATGCCACAGATAAACTTGTACCGAAGAAGACTCTTGCAAAGTGCACAAAATGATAATTTGTTGCACGTGAGAGCCCGTAGAGAAGTGTAGAAAATAATTAAAATTTATTTTTAGATAAAATGTGAAAAGACAACTTGACTGTTAAAGGGGCCAATTTCGATTCAACATTTTGTTAGAGGCATACTTTTTTCGGTGGATCTAGTGTTAAGTTGATTTCTTGAAAAATCTGGGTGACCTACTTCATGAGCAAGGTGATATAAAGGTTTCGCCAGGATATAAAGGTCATGGAATATAAATATCAAGGGAGATGGAACAAACACATGATGGTAGATTATTACTGAAATCTCCAACGTAATTGTCGTGAATTTGCTTACAGAAGGAAGTCATTCATGCACTCAATCATAAAAGAACAAATTTTATTATGCTTTGCCATTATTTTGTTGATCTGCGTAGAGGGGGTACTATTCTCTTTTATCACAAGTGTTTTTTTGTAACAAGTGCTGGACTTCTTCGGCCAATAAGCATTTGAGAGCCACAATAAACGTGATTTGGTGGTTAAATGCAGCTTAGGAACCACACTTTCCATTTTTTAAGTATGAAGTTAGTTATTATGGTGCTTTTATGTTTATATCAATATTTTCATTTTGTCATTCAATTACAATTTTAGTAAATTTTGCTATTTGCACAGTGGAATATGAAACAATATTTCAAACTAAGTTTGATGTTTTGGAAATAACAGTGTAAGAATGAAAAAATTTTTCAAAAGGCTCTTTGAGCTCTACATATTCTGATAAACAAATAAAAATAGAAAACTGCAATTTTTACAAATTTTGGGCATTTCTGAACCTCAAATTAAAATACCAACAAAAATTTAGAAATCACCAATTGCTTGGAAGAAAATCAAATATTTCGTTACTACAATTCAAAAAATAATAATTAAACACTTCAACAAATAGACAGTTATTACAGTTTCGTTCACTACTTACAACTACTTTTACAAAAGTTAACTTAATGATTTTCAGATGTAAACCGTATGACCATATGCTACAGCTGTCGACAATAACCTGTCGTCATAACAACAAATTACACCGTATAACGCTGATTTTCCCTCTCTATCATCAACTAACTCTGACTTTGAGTTAACTTCAACTCTAAACATTATTACGGACTTTCTGTTCTTTTCCCAAAACACGTATTGACTCCGATCTTTTTGGATAGTGACGTGAGAAATTTTTGTCGCATATATAGTATATACATGTAAAGCGAGCAAAATTGAATTGCACCAATCAACAGCCGCCTCAACGTGGTGATGCGGTCCGCGACCACGTTTGGGTTGGATTAAAATAGCTGTCGGCCTTCCCGAGGGTCCAAGTTACCCCGGACACTCCCCTCACACAAACCATTTTTTCACCGTACAGCCCCTGAACAACCGAAAAAGGGTAGCACGCAGCCTCTTTAAAATCGGCCTGTCCTCTCACTTCTCCTGCCTTTCTCTTGCCCCTCTTCTCATTCTTCTCCTTCTCCTGATGAGCGGCAACGTTCATCCTAACCCTTGTCCCGTCTTTCCCTGTTCAGTGTACGCTGGAAATGTACGGGTGGTCAGGTGGGGTAGGTCAGTGCAATGCTGCGCATGCTCTAATTGGGTTTGTTTAAAATGCTCACTACTCTCCTTTTCTAGAGTCAGAGCACTTGGCAGCTTTCACTCCTGGAGCTTCCCTCCCTGCTGCATCCTGTTTTTCAGAAATTCCACACCTACCAGCACTGTAACTTTTTTCTCGGACTCCTCCAGCTGGTATACCTCCATTGCTCAATCTGGCCCATGTAGCCTCCCTTCTACTAATGCAGCACTCGCACCCCACCCTCGCTTTGAAACCTCTTATCCTTTTTCCACCCACTTTGTATCTTCTCCCTCTGCACCCTCACCATCTCCTCATGTTCCTGGCTGTTTCTCTTTACCTCCTGCTTCCTCTTCCCCTCCCCGAATCCCTCAGGGTTTTTCAATGGAATGCTGGGGTTCTCCAAGCCAGGAGCACTGAACAGCTACACTTTATTTCATCTCATCCCGTTGACCTTATTTGTATCCAGGAATCTAACCTTAATTTATCTTCTCTTTCCGGATCCCTAGATTCTCATCTCTGCGATCCGATGGCACCCACTCCCGATCTGGTATTTTTTTCTACTAATGTCACAGACTCTAGCGGCGGCGTCATCATTTTTGTCAGGTAGGGCTTATCCTTCTGTGAGGTTTCTACCTCCTCTCTTTCTTCGCTTGACCCCTACTCTGATTATGTAGGGGTCAACATCTTTCTAAACGACTTCTCCTCACTCTCATTTCTTAATGTGTACGCTCCCTCTATTCGCTCTTCTCCGAAGGATAGCAGAACCAATTTCTTTTCTCCCTCGATTTTTCCCTCCTATGTTGAAGCGGAAGCGGTGGAATTTTCGCGCTTCCGCTTCAACAGGAAAAGGACCGCTTCCACCGCTTCCAGCTTCCGCTTCCACATCCCTGGATGTCACTATATCATAATGCTCACTGCATGTTTTGATTTCTAATAACAAAGAGTTGCCTTCCTTACAATGTTAAAATTACAAATTTTCACTCATAATTTGAAACGCACTGATGTAGACGTTTATTATGGATTCCTGTAGTGCTAAAATTGATTGTTTTTACATTTATTTGATTTAGTTTCAGCATTTATGTTCATCAAAGTTGGCTGATTGCGTTTACCATTGCCTTCTCCTTATTTTTGAGTTTATAAATCTTTACATACGCTCGTATGGGTTTTGTAGATTATGTTCTCGCTTCTTTTTGCCAGGCCGACACATAGTACCTCAGGATAAATAGTAGTTTCAGTTCGGGGGTCAAAGCTTACGCTCTTTTTCCCTCTTTTTAACCAACCTACAACTTCGTAAAATCTATTACTGTGAGATATATTTTTTAAAACAACGTAAAATGTCATCTTAAATTGAATAAAAATTAAATATATTTGTTCTTGCTAAACTTTTTCTTTAGTTGAAAGAGCATGCTCATTTGCAACGGAAAGCAAGAATCAAGGAATTACTACGAAAGCAGCTGAGGCATTTCCATTGCGCTTGTCTTTAAATGATGATTCCCACTCAACACGGTTGGTGCTAAAGCACGTTCAGAAGCAAATCGAGAGCATTGTTATTGATGGAAATAAAAGCACTGTTTCTTCATGCAATGCAATTGTGGAAATGAAAGGATCGGTAAGTTTACAACATTTGATGTTGCATAGAAATACATTTTAAATTCATTTTATTTAGCTCTTCTGGTAATGTAACGTTTATTTAAGTTGATACAAGTTCTTATCGAGCATGCAAAAAACTTTAATATCCGTCAACGTTTCGAACAGCTATACAGCTGTTCTTCATCAGGACTAATAATAAGCGAAAGCACGAGTGAGGCAATATAAATAGTTTGCTACGCAATCGAAAGAAAAAGGCAAAACAAAAGGTTTGAAGGCGAATAATAAACAACTGTAGATTACGACAAATTATCATAAATTTCAGAATAAAAACAATTTTCTTTATCATTGATTGAATTTTCAGAATTATGAATAAAAAAAGATTCAAGAAATCGGCGTTTGGTAAAATCTGTTTCAAAGGTTAAAATTTTGCTATGATCCCAGTCAACTCGGTGATCTTTGGTGATGACATGCTTGACCAATGCCGTTTTTTTATTAAAATTGTTGTCATCAACTTTTGCCAGATTTGCTGGCTTTAAATCCCTTTTATGTTCAGCCAATCTTGTTTTGTAAGCCCGTCCAGTTTCCCCAATGTAGATACCAGTGCAATCTCGACAAGGAATCTGGTACACTACACCAGGTCTAGACGACCTTTCAACCGAGTCTTTTGCCTTTGGTAACATGTCTTTTAAAGTTAAATGCGGTTTGCTACTAACCAAAATTCCCACGTTTCTTAAAATTTTTGACAAAGCCTCAAAGTATCTAGGAACATAAGGCAGCACAACACGTGTTTTAATTTCCTTTTTATCCGCTAAAGATAAATTTGTTTTTGTTTTCAAACTTCTAACTGTGCGTTTTAGAAACCATTTGGGATAATCATTCTTTTTCAAAGCTTCCATAATTTTTGAAGTTTCTAATGTTTTATTTGCCCGCTTGGAATTTAATTGTGATTGAGCTCTTTTTAAAAGACACTTTACCAGTCCTTGCTTCTAACTCATAGAATGCGCTGAGTTGAAATTTAGATATCTGTTAGTGTGCGTTGGCTTTTTATAAATCTTTGTCATTAACCCCCCACTAGCTTCTCGAGTAACACAGACATCCAAAAAAGGTATGGAATTGTTGGTCTCATGTTCTGTGGTAAATTTTATACTGGCTTCAATGTTATTAATATGATTGTGAAATTCATCAACCTCTGTTTTTTTAATAATAACAAACGTGTCATCAACATATCTCCTCCAAAATTTGGGTGGGTTTAAAAAGGTTGAACTTTTTAAAAATTGGGTGGGTTAAACCTTTTTAAACCCACCCAAATTTTGGAGGAGATATGTTGATGACACGTTTGTTATTATTAAAAAAACAGAGGTTGATGAATTTCACAATCATATTAATAACATTGAAGCCAGTATAAAATTTACCACAGAACATGAGACCAACAATTCCATACCTTTTTTGGATGTCTGTGTTACTCGAGAAGCTAGTGGGGGGTTAATGACAAAGATTTATAAAAAGCCAACGCACACTAACAGATATCTAAATTTCAACTCAGCGCATTCTATGAGTTAGAAGCAAGGACTGGTAAAGTGTCTTTTAAAAAGAGCTCAATCACAATTAAATTCCAAGCGGGCAAATAAAACATTAGAAACTTCAAAAATTATGGAAGCTTTGAAAAAGAATGATTATCCCAAATGGTTTCTAAAACGCACAGTTAGAAGTTTGAAAACAAAAACAAATTTATCTTTAGCGGATAAAAAGGAAATTAAAACACGTGTTGTGCTGCCTTATGTTCCTAGATACTTTGAGGCTTTGTCAAAAATTTTAAGAAACGTGGGAATTTTGGTTAGTAGCAAACCGCATTTAACTTTAAAAGACATGTTACCAAAGGCAAAAGACTCGGTTGAAAGGTCGTCTAGACCTGGTGTAGTTTACCAGATTCCTTGTCGAGATTGCACTGGTATCTACATTGGGGAAACTGGACGGGCTTACAAAACAAGATTGGCTGAACATAAAAGGGATTTAAAGCCAGCAAATCTGGCAAAAGTTGATGACAACAATTTTAATAAAAAAACGGCATTGGTCAAGCATGTCATCACCAAAGATCACCGAGTTGACTGGGATCATAGCAAAATTTTAACCTTTGAAACAGATTTTACCAAACGCCGATTTCTTGAATCTTTTTTTATTCATAATTCTGAAAATTCAATCAATGATAAAGAAAATTGTTTTTATTCTGAAATTTATGATAATTTGTCGTAATCTACAGTTGTTTATTATTCGCCTTCAAACCTTTTGTTTTGCCTTTTTCTTTCGATTGCGTAGCAAACTATTTATATTGCCTCACTCGTGCTTTCGCTTATTATTAGTCCTGATGAAGAACAGCTGTATAGCTGTTCGAAACGTTGACGGATATTAAAGTTTTTTGCATGCTCGATAAGAACTTGTATCAACTTAAATAAACGTTACATTACCAGAAGAGCTAAATAAAATGAATTTATCAAAAATACCTGGTAGCCAGAATAACAGTATATTCAGCTTCATGAAATACATTTTATTCAATAAGAAGCTAGAGGCTTTTAATAAAGCATAGCTTAGACCGTCACACTTGTGGGACCAAATACTAGGTCCACTGTGGTGGATGGTTTGTATTTTCTGCTCAGTCCTTTATAAAAAATGTGACATTTTGAACAAATAGGTTACTAATTATTTATTAGATTCATTGAAAGTATAATTGATAACTTATTCGGTTTTCAGCAAACTATAAGCCAGGTATGCCCAATTTTTTTACGGTTCAAACTGCATTTCTCTAATATGATATCTTGACGGGCGGTATAATGGCAATTTTTTTTTAGTTCCACTGACATAGGTTGATTTTGTTGACCGATGAATTGGTGATTGTTTTTTCTTTTGTCTGTTTTGGAGAAGCCAAATGTTTTGAAAGCATATTTGACAGTTTGTACAAACAAAGATTTTTTTTGATGGGGATCAACATTTTAAACTCGAGTACTGTTGCAGACAATCTTTATCAGATTATAATCACATGCCACAAAAACGTCTTGCGCCGGCAGGTTTTCTGAGCACCCGTGCTATAGGCCTACTAAAACTGATTTTATTCCTAGAAACTGCTGTGAGATCATGCTTGTATTATATGGGATAAACAATTTACGCGATAGCTAGGCCTAATGAATTAGTTTAGCGAGACGATCTTGAGCCAGAGATTTGAGATAATTTCCACAATACAGTAGATATTCATATATTTAAAGGAATTATCAAAACTGTTTGAAAATTCTACCTGAATGATTTCTACTACAAGCATGACGTTGTAAAAAATTTATGAAAACATCCCTAATTGAGAGACAAGAGAAATGTCTAAAAACTGGAAGATTCATAAACGTTGAGCACTTCACACGTTTTTCTCTTGCATTTGTTTTGAAACGGCTGCACATAAACTTTCATGCCGATTTATTAACGCTTATAGGCCGCACAAGTAATTCTTCTGCTTTCTTGTAAAAGAAGCTTTTTATAAGTCCGCTAAATGGCGCTAAGCAGGCATAATCGTAAATTACATTGGCTAGCGCTTTCATGCTTATGTTGCTCTGATGGGTTCAATTAAGCATTCAGTCTTGTCAAATAAATCTTGGTCAAAATGGTTGTTTTCGATCATTGTTGAATTTACACGTATAAATTTTATATAAAATGTTTTGAGTTTTAAACCCGCAGTCTTTCGATTCAAACCTGACACTTAAATTCGTTACGTCGTGCTGCTACTAATAACATTTGAGCCTTTTGCCCGGAGCTTTCCTAAATTTACGTGTGGTTAATTTGAAGACAAAGTCAAAAATGTATGTGAACCAGTATAGTTGAGAATTGACTACGGGGAGAATGGTCGGAAGATTAGTTACTGTTAGAAGATTCGTTTGATATAGTTGTTGGAAATTGTTACTGCTAATTTTGGATCACAAGTATACTGTTACGTCTTGCATATACATTTGGAACGGTTCCGCCATAGTCCGGTAAGCCCAATTTTAATATTGCTTTTGTTACTTATTTTCCCGCTGGATTTTCCTTATAACGATTGTTTTATATCTAAATTATTAATCCGAAGTTGGAGCATAACTTGTAGTAGTCTGATCCCGTTTTGAACCCGTAGTTCCCGTTTTGAACCCGTAGTTCCCGTTTTGAACCCGTAGTTTGATCCCGTTTTTGTGTATATGAACTTGTGTGTAATCGAACCCGCATTTATAATCTTATTTGTGTGTGTTTCACTTGCTAATTCGTCTCCCGTATTGCAGATAACCGTACTTCTAGCGCTCGCCCACATTGATACAGCAACAAATATAAATATTTATAACATCGGGTGGAAGTGAATTCTGGAATACGCGTCAAATTCGGCTATATACACCTGTCTCAGCAGCCTCAGTCTTCCAAAGCTGAATAAAAAGGGCTTCTGTTACAGTCATATTATAAAAAATAAGCCTGTGATATGCTGCAAACCTGCTGAAAATTCCCAGGATATCATAAATCACTTGATTTTGAGAGAAACAGATATCTGATAACCGCATAATTCACTTCATAATTTACCTATTCTTGATCGGCTTTTCCTTTTATAAGAGTCAATGAAGCAGCAGCTCCATGATTTTCGAAAGATTTTAAAATCTCCAACTATATCCGCCTAACTCAATTGAATCAATTTGAAGGTTTGATTAAGACAAGTTGCTTATATGAAACTTACCTATCTAGTTCTTGGGCGCCCCAACAGTCTTTTTCCAGTTAAGTGCCAAAAAAGTTTACGCTCGAAATCGCTCTCTTATGACCATTATTCATAATTCGCATTCACAATTGAGAATAAATAAAACTGATATTGATATGGAATTTTTAGCTTTCTTAAAGCTGTATTTTATGCCAGCGTACCCCATTTTCGTTTAAGCAGCTCTTATTTTTTGGCTAATGATTGTTAAAGCTCTGGTATTACGCTACCTGCATTACCAATTGAATTGTTGAGTTTGTGTTCTGCTTACTATTACTTGTTAATGTGATCCCAAGATACTCGAAATTCTTCACTGCTTTAAAGTTTTTTCCCATAGATTCAAATCTATCTGATTGGTTTACTTGAAAGATGAGTTATCAAAGATGGCGCACTGGTTAGAGCGTCTGCTTCGCACTTGGTAGACCTGGGGTTCAATCCTCTTGTCGAATTACACCAAAAGACTTTAAAAAATGCTATCCA
The DNA here is from genome assembly GCA_963675345.1 of Trididemnum clinides. Classification (NCBI taxonomy): domain Eukaryota; kingdom Metazoa; phylum Chordata; class Ascidiacea; order Aplousobranchia; family Didemnidae; genus Trididemnum; species Trididemnum clinides. The sequence goes on along the minus strand of OY776284.1, from coordinate 38,412,665 downwards.
CATCTTCCCTGCTTGGCGCTTGGCATTTAGGGGATGTTGTGGAGAACAAGCCGGAAAGTTTGTTTGTTGTGTTCTTGGGCAAGGCACTTAAAGGGATGTCCCCCCCCTTTATGAGGAAGACAGGTGACCCAGACACCTCGGAAATGGGAATTCCCAAGCGAGTGCAGACGTCCCGTCCAAAATATAGCGATGCATTTCGCTTTCTCGTGAATGGAGGATAAATATGGTAAATAAAAAAAGACTAATGAAATACTAAAGAAGCGCTCTTGGTGTGGGTCTTTTTCAATCAATACATAGAATTTTGATTTACCAGTGCTTTCGGTCTTACAGCATTCAACAGTTTCAACGCAAAATTTCTATTGGTCTAAGACTTTTGAATATGATGGCAGAGAAAAAAATATTTGCAGAATGTGGAAAGGACTATAATAATTATGTTGGGCTATTGAGTCATAGATTTTAGAGAGTCATAGACCTCCCATGAATTTAGTGATAGAATTCTAATTATTGTCTCCCCACCCCAAAAAGTGATAATGCTGATGTTTTGTTTTCAACTAATATTTTTTCATCAAATGCTTTTTTTAACAAAGTTGTAAGTACAAAATTTTCAATTTAAAGGTCTGATAATTCGAAATATAAGCTTTGTGTTTCGAAACGAAGAGGTGACTTTATTTTTAAAGTTCACTTAAAATATAATCCATTTGATCTAAGTCTGCAACATATAACTTAGAAGATGGGTCGCATGTACGCCATTTTGGCTTTATACACGCCCTGGCTTTTGCAATTGGAATAGATCTCATTTTTTACCTTCTAATATTTGCGTAAATCCCAAAGGAGACCTTGGTTAAGTGATGGTAGATTTAATAAGTAGGCTTAGAAGAATTTAAGACAAAAATGTAAATTCGCGGTTTTCCATAAAGATGGCTTTGGAGTTCCTCACATTGGTTGTGATCTTTTTTTGAAGATCGCTATGTTTTAACCCCCAATGTTTTCAATTTTCACCCCAAGTTTGTTTGATAATCATTTCTGAAATCGTTGTTTTGTAGCCATTGCATCTAAAAACAACTTTCGTTTCTTTATTGGATTAAAAAATTGAGGAAAAACATGGCCACCTTTAAGCTACACTTATGATTAGGTCTATTAATATACTGTAGCACAGCAAACAGGCTAAAGCTTGCAAGTTTGGTTTTTAAAAACCATTCGAGTGCCAATGTCGCTAATTTGCTGTCGGCTGGTTCTCAAGCAAAGCATAATTTTAATTGTTCGACGGCCTACAACCTACTTAATTTAAAGCAGTGGTTTCCCACTTTTTAATATGTCGCTTCCTCTGCCCTATTTCAAGTTATTCTTTACCTCCTTTACATTCACAATAACTGCACCACTACAATAAAGAAATTGAATTATGTTACGTATAATGCCAATAGCAACATTCTTGCCGAAATTTAAATAAGAAAATTTGAATTGAAATAAAAGAAAATTTTGATATGGTGTTCAGCAATGCGAACCACATATCGTGTTTTACCAAAGACTGCAGTTTTTCTCTTTTGGCAAATAACAATCATAGTGAAAAAATAGTCTCGCATAAATTTTTCCTCCTCTATCAGCTTTTGTTCACCACCCAACCCTGTGTTAACCACTGTAGCATATTTGCTACACTGATTATTCGGTCAAAGTGTGTGTGAAGAAAAGTTGTTTTTTTTCTTTTATTAACCAATGTAGCTAATCTACTACATCAGTTTGTCAATTTAAAAAAAGCAGTTTGCAACACTTCCCGTTTTTTGCACGTGACCAAGCTTATAATATGGATGCATCTACATCTGCTGACATGAGTGGATCTAAGGTAAAGTTATTTGGTATTTTTGCATAGATAATGCTGCGAGTTGATATATTTTTGTTGTTATCTAAAATTGTTGTTACCCATAGAATATACATGCGAAAAAAAATTTTTTAAATTGTAACGTTGTTGTGCTGGTAGGGTGGGCTAATTTAGTGTAGCAAATTTGCTACATTGGTCAATGAAGGTCAAAACACAATGAAAGGCTATATCTACTTTATGTAAAGTGAACAGTTGATCTGTATGCTTATTGGTTCATATGATAAGATAGTGTTCTGTAGTGGTTCTTATTCATTTGTAAATAGAACATTATGGTGGGTGGGGGTGGCGGGCAATGACGTCACATTAGATAGAATCTTAGAAATTTTTCGTGTTTCCAGATTACAAGGTACACGTGTATCTTATATTTGCTGTCTTCTTTCCATTTAATGCAGAGTGTAATGCATGCCCTGAGAAAATATTGTTATTCAGAATGATATTGACTTTACAGGTGACGCGTCGAAAATATGTTCAAGTAACTGACATTCTGGATGTAATAAATGGTTCAGAAAGTGAATTTGATGAGTTGTCCAGTTCCGATGAGAATGAAGATGTGTGGCTTAACTCTCATTTTCCTAATGTTGGTGTCATCGCAGCAGACAATGATGCTAGCAGTGACTCAGATGGTGATGTTGATGATGATGATGCTCACTCTTCAACAGCTGATTGGACCCCAGTACGAGGTCAGCAGAAACTGAGATCACAAGTCAAAAAAAACATCTACAAATTTGATAAGCGCAGACCATTCATTCCGCCTGCAAACACTGACTACGTTCACGTTAAACTTGAACCAGAACCAATTGAAGGGGTTACTCTTTATGAATATTTCAAAAGGTTTGTAAATGATGACATGTTTGTCAATTGGGCTACAGAATCAAATAATTATGCTCACCAAAAATCAGGAATCAGTTTACAATCTACTGCTCATGAACTTGAGACCTTCACAGGAATGTATTTTTACATGGGTTCAGTCAAAATGCCGGCGGTTGGATGTTTCTGGGAGACAGACACTCTTGCTATGCACCAGTGGCAGACATAATGTCCAGAAATCGATTTCAAAAACTAACTTCATATTTGCACATCAAAGATAATTTGCTGGTGACTGATTCAGAGAAACAAGATAGAGCTTGGAAAATAAGGCCTTGGCTAAATAGTCTGAATGCTAATTTTGCAACAGTCAGCCCAGAAGAAAACCATTCCATAGATGAAATAATGGTGGCTTTCAAAGGAAGAGCACTTTTGAAGCAATACTTTCCCAAAAAGCCGAAAAAATGGGGCTTCAAATTGTGGGCGAGGTGTGCTGCATCTGGGTATTTGCACATCTTTGATGTCTACCACGGAAAGGATACAGGCATTGGCAATGATGAAGATATTTCTGGCTGTGAACTGGGTGGAAATGTTGTCTTGAAGTTATGTTCTACACTGCCAGAAAAGCACAACTTTCAAATTTTGCAATGATAAAGGAATTGACACAAATGGATCCATTTTATGTTGGCACAATCAACAGCAATCGGCTTCATGGGGCTCCCCTCAAGTCAGAAAAAGAAATGAAAGCCGAAGGAAGAGGGCTGTTTGATTGTGTTGTAGAAACTACCACCAACATTTCACTTGTTTGCTGGCTGGATAACAAGTGCGTCACAGTAGTGTCTTTATACCTTGGATCTGAATCACATGATGCTGTACGCAGGTATGATAGAAAGCAGAAAAAACACATCACTGTTGAAAGGCCATCTGTCATTGGCGTGTACAACGAGTCGATGGGTGGAGTAGATTTGCTGGACATGATGTGCTTATTGTACAAGTATCAGCTCAAGTCCAAAAGGTAGTACTTGTACATCTTCAATCATACTTTGACCATTGCCCTGGTTAACGCATGGTTCGTCTACAAACGGGACTGTGAAGAGTTGAGAGTGAAAAAAATTCTGCCCCTCAGAAAATTCCAGGCTCATGTTGCCACAGCCTTGTGCAAATCGGGAAAGCCATCGCGAGGAAGAAAAAGGAAAGTGCATACCAATATTCGTCCAATCGACGATGTAAGATTTGATCTCATTGATCACTTTCTTGCATATGATTGCAAGAGGCAACGTTGTAAAAATTGCCCAGATGGTTTTGCCTTTGTGAAATGTGCTAAGTGCCAGGTACATTTGTGTCTTAACAAAGCCAGAAATTGTTTCGGTAATTATCATGGCCAATAAGCAGCCCAACATGAAGAATGAGAATGCCTGCTTTGCTTTTCTGAATAAATCTTACTACATCAGGCCTGTCAAATTGCATAATTGTATCCTACTACAAAGAGATTGTACATATATTTGGAAGGATAAAGTGATTGCTAATTATTGATTTTTTTGTTCTAAACTAACACACAGTACATGACTTTGTTTTTCTGAGAGGTGGTGTGTTTCCATAATGACGATATAGCATTCAGTATTTCAAAACATTTAGCTTGAACTACAATTCATTTCAATGTACAGTTTTTTGTGCTCATATTCCGTGTTGAAGTTTTGTATTTATTTTGAGCGACTGTAGGATTCTGGTCAGACAACACGTACCTGAAAAGCCCAAAACATTCTGTTGTAATTGCAATCATTTCAGTTTTACTTGTTTGTGTTCAATTTTCATGTATTTGTGCTGCGTATTTGGTAAAATAAATTTGTGAAAATGACGCTATGTATCTACGTTTTTTGTCCCTTATTAACCATTGTAGCAAATCTGCTACCAGTCGGAAATCTGGGTCAAAGCGGACCACCAAAAAAATAAGTGGCTAGAACCATTTAATGCATGGAAATGAGCATGGTTTTACATGGAAATAATTTTTATTCAAATATAAGTATGTCTGGTTAATATAGGGTTAAATGTAATTTTTTTCTCCTCCAGGGAGATGGGCCTTCCAGGTTATAATAAGCACCATTAATTTAAATTAATAATTTAATCAACATTGAGTCGGGAATAGGCCTACGTGGTAATATCGGTTAAATTTCTATGTGCTACAGTATCAGCTTAGGCTAGATTACCGTATAATTTGTCCCATCCAGTGCCTTTTAAACAAGGGTTCAGTTAATAATCAATGTGTCAGCAAAGCTTGAGAAATGTCTGGAACCGAAGTTAAGTTTTCTATTGACCGAAGTTAGTCTCTCAAAAAATTTATTATTCTTATTATTATAATAGTTTAGAGTAGATGGTAGCCTAAGACTCTGTGCAGTCAATTTGTTTGTCTGGTAACTAGTTTCTATGCAGCTCAGACAGACGCAGAAGTGGTCAGAGTAGCTTAATAAATTACTCAAGAAAGATATTGTCACTTGCTCAAAAATCTGCTGAAGTAATAGTAGAAAGTAATCATAGGTATTTTTAACTCCTTAAATTGCAAATTATTAATTAAGTAGTTGAATTAAAATGTAGTTTTATTTTTTGCAAAGTTTTCTCCTGTTTCGAACCAGTGGTTCTCAATTGGGGGTGCACGCACCACATAAATTGGGAAAAAAAATTTTCTTCCAATTTGTGGCTTAATTTAAATTACAAACCTCGTCTAAGATTTACGTGTTAAGCGCAAGCAATGGCGTCATTAAAAAAAAAGTTTCGCTACGGATGACATTATTTTTTCGACTCTGATTAATGTTTTTAAGTAAAAGGACATAACCTATAGAAGCCGTTACGTAAGTGGTGAAATAACGCACTTAAACAAAAGAGGGAAAAAACCAAAACAATATACAAAACAAAAATAGCTATAAAATCACTTAATCGAGGTCAAGAGCACGTAATTTATATTAATTGTAGCATTTAATCTATCTAGTCACATGCTTTTGAAAATTGATAAAAGATGTTTGGGTGGTTGTTCTACAAACATTACAAAACAGCAGTCGGCAATGTCAGAGTGTATCTCTAATGTAGTTCTGTAGAAGACGTGTCAGTGGTATTATAATTCAGCCTTATAATCAGTATTGTTGAATTTAAATTGATTTCAAATAAATTTGTGGTGGCAACAGGGTTTTGAAAGATTGTTTATAATTTGACCAATATATTGTTTGTGACATAAACGGCATGTAGCCAAGTATGTGCCATAGTTGGCACAATCTAAGGTTCGGTTCAACACAAAGTTTTTCCATTGACTGCTGTAATGGTACTGGTTTGCTGTATATTATAGATTTACATTAGTTGAAATGCCCGCATAGGGCTCATTTCTGACGAGTTTGAGAACTGCCTTTATCAGGATTTTTAGTCGTTGAATAAGCAATCTTTTTGTTGTTGGTAAACGTAATGGCAACGGTAGAAACAGGAAAAAGCCTGGAATTTTTGAATGTCCTTCACATGATTGACAATTCTAACAAATGCGATTTTTAACTGTTAGTTTTGCTAAAGAAACAGCTGCCAAAAGAAAACTTTATATGGCAAATCATACCATCCACTATGCATTCTTAAATCTATTGTTCTCGATGAATTTATAAGAATACGCTGATTAGATGAAACAAATGCGCTGTATTTTAAAGATTTGAAAAAAGCTGAAAAAGAAATGCATAACTTCTTATTTCAAAAAAGTAGTGGAAAAAATCATTAATTTAGAGAAAACACGGACTGATCGTTTTGGACCAAAATCATCGAACTCCAGTCATTGTCATAAATTTAAGATCATCTCAAAAATTAGGAATTAAGCAATAATCAGTATTTATTGTATCAGCAAAGCCAGACTAGTCATACTATGATGACATCATTATAGTCTATTGTCTAACCCAAACTCGTGTAAGAGAATTTAATGCTGATTGCCATTTTGACAGCAGTTAATGCAGTTTTTGAAGTTGTAGTGTGTCCTGAAAAATGGGTAAAAAAGCATCTCTTTTAGCTACTCAGAGAACCCAAATTACTGTTTTGTGGCAGGAAGGTTACTCAGAACTGCATTGCGGCAAAACAGCAGTTCATACAGCAAAAGTAAATTTTATGAAGTATGGAAATTATAAAGACAGAAAAAGAAGTGGGAGGCCACGAAAAAGCATCCCCAAGGATGATAACGTGATGAAAAGGATAGTAGCTCATTCTCCCACTAGTTCTTGCCAAAAAATCAAGACCTATTTGAGTCAGAAAGATGCAGAGATTAGCTTAAAGACAATTTTCAGGCATCTTTGTGACCAGTTTAATCTAAAATTGTATAAACCAGCTCGAAAACCTCGTTTGACCCCCCAGATAAAAATGAAGCGTTTGACCTTTGCAAAAAAGTATGAATCTTGGACTGCTGAAGACTGGGGTCAAGTGATGTTTTCGGATGAATCGACTTTTTATTAATTCGTGGTACAAAAAGGCTATGTTGGAAAACCCAAAGGAAAACAATCTGAGGAAAATATACTATGCCCACAGTAAAGCACACCTCCAGCCAGATGATCTGGGGAGCAATGTCTGTTGATGGAACTGCTGCACAGTACTTTTTACCAATTGGAGTGACAATGAATGGCTCACGATATGTGAACCTTCTTCGAGAGAAGTTGCAATTGCACATGGCGGTCAATCAATGTTCAGTATTTATACACGATGACCCTCCAAGTCACCGATCCAAGGTGGTGCAGAGTTTTCTGGATCAACAAAGAATCAACATGCTGGAGTGGGCTGGAAACAGTCCTGACCTCAATCCGATTGAGAATTTGTGGTCAACGATGGAAAGAAAAGTTGCAGAACAGCAACCTTCCAGTCTCTTAGGGCTACAACATGCCATGAAATAAGTTTTGGTAAAGAATTTGGATGTAGACTACTGCAGAAAGTTAATTTTGAGCATGCCTAAGAGAATCAAGAGTGTCATAAAATGCAAGGGAGGCCGTATGAAATACTGACTTTTACAAATATTTTGACAAACTGGTGTCATATGTGTATGCAGCTGTAACACTTGCTTTATTTAGCGACAATCCGCTGACCATGTTTTGTTGTTCTTGTCAAAAAACAAGATTTTTAGTAAAACTCGAAAAATAGTAAGGTGGTCTTAAACTTTTGACAATAACTGTAAAAGGAAAGTACAGGACCTAGCTGATTTGAGCATCTGCTTTTTCCGATTTGTTATCAATACAAAGCCTAGTACAAGCTACAGTCGTGTATAATTTTCCCTTTCTTTGCCACCATGTTTACCAACAACAAACATTACCATGTATAGTAATGGAAGAGACTAGCGATGCACTTAGCAAACTGCAGACAGTAACACTGTTTCGACCTATTAGGTCTCTTCAGTGCAGTTGGTGACCAATTAGAAGCTAGAGGCTTTTAATAAAGCATAGCTTAGACCGTCACACTTGTGGGACCTAATACTGAGCCCACTGTAGTAGTTGGTCTGTCAACCTCTGCGAAGCCGTATCACTCGTGAATGAGTGACGGTTGTCGCAGGTGCACTAAGTCTAATAACTGCTAGAACAATAGTGCTGTCACAACCGAGTGGTCACAAGGTCTTACATGTATAGTAATGCAAGAGACTAGCGATGCACTTAGCAAACTGCAGACAGTGACACTGTTTCGACCTATCAGGTCTCTTCAGTGCAGTTGGTAACCAATGAAAAGCTAGAGGCTTTTAATAACAACTGCGACAACAAATAATAACAACTGCAACAACCGCCACTCATTCACGAGTGATACGGCTTCACAGAGGTTGACAGACCAACCACTACAGTGGACCCAGTATTAGGTCCTACAAGTGTGACGGTCTAAGCTATGCTTTATTAAAAGCCTCTAGCTTCTCATTGATCACCAACTGCACTGAAGTGACCTGATAGGTCGAAACAGTGTCACTGTCTGCAGTTTGCTAAACATTACCATAATTTACAAATTAATTTACATAAACAAACTTTGTTTTCAACATAATTGTTATAGACTTAATATTTGAATGAGCCACTATGCAGCGTTAAAGCCATTAATTCTTAGATGTAGGAACCTTTAAACCCACACCATTGCTGAACCGGTCCTCCAAGGCCCACCTGTGTTAAAGTAATATGTTTTCATTTGAGGTTGTGTTTGTTGGTATATAAAGGAACATTTACACCCAAAGCACCGTAGTGTAGAAGTGTGTTTCATGTATTTTGATTCCACTGCATAACTTTACGTATAAAATCAGAATAAAAATCCAGTTCAAAACTCACTCTGGTGGCAAGCACGCACTAAAATTACAAGCACAAGTTAACAAATGACTCAGCATTTTACGGACAATTGTTACAAATGATACAACTATGTCCCTTACACACGTTTTTGTTACATTCTTGCATACCATGGCACTTTTACAATCTTTTTTCGAAGGGCAATAGTAGCAGCGTATTTGTTTGGTTACAGGTATCTCTGAAACGGTCCCTACATTTTTTTTCTCTCCTGGCCCCGCATCTTTCCATTGCCACAAGTACAGTTGGCCGTAGGTTTGTAGTCACTCTCAGTCGCCTTCTCATTTGCGGAAATACCAATTCCTCAGCAAGACTTTGTAGAAATAATCTTCATTGTGGGTCTTTCCTACTTCAAATTCCGAGTTTTGTGTTGAAAAGACAACAAATACATTTAGTGGAACAACATCCAGCAAATTGTGCTACATCACTACTGGCCATCTTTTTGTCTGCCGCTTGCAGCTATATGTGCGAATGTTGGTCAAAGGTGTCCATTTCTGCGTTGGTACCATTGTAGTATTGTATTACCTCTGGTTTTTTTGAACTGCCTTTAATGATAGCTTTGTCATGATGCATAGTACTCAGCATTATAACCGCCTTTTTTTTCTTCGGTACATAGCTTACCGTTGTGGTGCTCCCCTTGAAGCCGAACTCAGTGCTGTATCATTTCCGACTTTTGCTTGCTTTCATGATTGGGGGTACATCCGGTTTATTTTGTCGCAGGGTCCGAACTAATGTTAGGTTTTTGTCCAGCAGCGATTCAGCCAATTGCACGCTAGTGAAGAAGTTGTCTGCAGTTACGTTGCGATCACTATGCTGTAAAGGGGAGCACAGTTCATGTGCGATGCTACTTCCTAAGTTTCTTTTCACTTCTTCACCTGGTTGTCTACCACTGTAAACTCTTTCGTTGAACCCATAGTTTGTTACCGAATCACATAACCAGAAAATTTTTACGCCGTATTTTCCTGGTTTGGTTGGAATATACTGGAGAAATCTACATTGTCTCTTGAAAGGCACCAGTTCCTTATCAATAGTAACACATTGATGCGGGCTATACCATTTTTTGCAGTTTGAAATAAAAAGATCCCAAATGTATCTAAAAGCTGTCATGTGGTCTGTTTCCAGACGGAATTCTCTCGTTCTTTCATCATCAAATCTGAAAAAGCGCCGGATGTCTTCAAATCTTTCTACAGACATGGTTGCCTTGTACATGGGGTTTGAGAAATTATTACCAAACAAATGGTGCGTTGATACGTCCCACTACTTTTCAGAGCCAGCAAGAAGTACAAGCCCAAAATAAGCGAGAAGTTCTTCCTTGGATACATTGTTCCACCGCTTTCTTTTACAGTTGCCACTCTCCTTCCTTCCAAGTTTGTGCATTTGCACACCTCTTCCACAATCTCTTCTGATAAAAACAACTCGAACGCAGTGAATGGAGAATTTGTTATCAATGTTCGTTTTGGGCCTGGCTGTTCATGCATAATATTATGCCTCGGGGTTCTACTTGGAGGAGGGGCATCCGATCTCCAATATGTGTCATTGCGACTAGTCCGATTAGCAGTTTTTGTGTGCGGTACATTATCTTCATCAGAACTGTCATCGCTTGATTCCTTTGAACTCTCCGACAACAAAAGTAAATTGCTAGCAATTGGCTCAAAATCTTCATCCTCTGAACATTCTGATTCTTCATCTAGGCTCAAAACACCCTCTTCAATCATATTTTCTACTTCGTCAAGCGTTAGCCTATCAACTTTTCGCTTGTCCATTTTCACTAGAAACAAACTTCAATTCTAACAAGCAAAGTGTTAGCTGGGGGAGTGATGGTCACTACCTCAGCGTTGGTCGGCGCGCCGCCTGTCATATCGGCGAGACGTCGCGACCGACGCAGTTGAGCTTCAGTGACTCAATAACTATGGTTCTTAACTTTCTTTATATTTTCTCTCTGCTATTTTTTCCTAAGACTAGGGCTAGCAACCAACAAAACAAACCGCTAGTGCTTGCGGTTTGTTTTGTTGGTTGCCGGGAGGAGCCATAGGATCGTATACGAGCAATTCTATAACACAAAGGTTACTAACGATGTGTCTTGAGTTTAACTTTTATAGCTACATTTCCAACCCAAGCAAAATCACGTGCAGATCTAAGTAAATGGCCACAAGAGCCAGCAGAGATTTTTTGTTAAAATAAGGTTGCGAAAACAAATAATAGAAATAAGTAGAAAAAGAGATATACTCCAAAAAACATCGGCATAATATTGGAAAGCGATCGAGGCAAAGCACAAAACTGAAAGTCCAAGCGAAACTGGTACTCAAAAATTCAGCATAGTCTAATGAAATGGGTGCCCCTCCCACCAGCAAAGGTTTTTTTCTGCATCAATCCACAAAAGCAATCTAGAATAAGTTGTAGAAGAATACCTGGAACGCCTGAGCTATATGTTAAATAGTGTCAACATAAATTGAAAAAAAATTTTGCCGGGCCTCCCAGACCCATCCCCGCATCTAAAGGTTAAAATATTTTTTTGTTTTACTATCACAAGTGACGATAACGACAAATATCGAACATAAATAATGACTATATTTTTTCTAACAAAGTAAATATACAAATGTCCAGCGAATTTATCATTGAATCATTGGTTTGACCAGAACACAGCTTAGTACAAAAATGCTAAACAACTAAAACATTCATTCATTCATTCATTCATTCTTTTTTTATTCATGACCACCACCATTACACACGACACTGAACAACAATAATAATGAGAGAAATGGAGTCAAGAAAAGGAAGAAGCGACACAACGTCAGACGTTAAAACATGCAAATGAAAACAGTGGATCCATAAAACTAGAGCAATAGTTGCATGGCCGCTAAACCCTAAATTCAACAAAACAACAAAAAAAAACAAACAGAACAAAACAATAACGCAGGAGATTTTATAGTTGTAGATCATATTATTTTGTAAATAAGAAGTTAGAACATTCGAAATAGTAAGGATCAGAAAGATGACCAGTGCGAGACACGGCTACGTAGGTAGTCAAAGGGTGGCGCAACCGGCCTATAAGGCTGTTTTTTAGCTCATCTGAGCATGGTGAGGAAAGAAAAACCACCCTGAAAATGAAACCTCACCGGGTCCGGAAACCCTTTCATTAAGCAACTGGTCGAAAAGAAAAAAAAAAAAAAAAAAAAAAGCACAACACATTTAATATCTACGAAACACATGTACATTATTAACTTACAAGACACGTAGCTTAGCTCATCTCAACACAAAGGTTTTAATGTGTTACCTGAGAGTAACAGTTCATCAATAAGTAGTTCGTCCTACAGCCCCAGTTCTTACGTTTGCATGAATGTTAGTAGTTTGTTACTTGCAGAATTAAAAGAGTAAAATTTTACCTTCACTTCGTGTACCTGTATTTTTGATGAGAAAGCAGTGTTGAGAGGAGCCAAGCGTAAACATACAACACAACAACATAATCATTTAAACAGATGATAATCCTATTTTACATTAAGAGATGATATCTGCAATGCACATGCTATACTTCATTATAATAATGTGGTTGTCATGTTTCAAGCACTGATTGCTCTGCCAAGTGGTGTTACATATAAAAATAGCACTGTTCCATAAATTGTGAATTTAACAACTGCCAACCGTTGTGTTAGAAACTGGCCTATTATGTTGCAACATATTAAAATGTGGGTAGTATTACTATTCTTTTACAGTCGATAGAATTAAGAAGGTGATTATGCTCACAATATAAGATTAGAGTATACTAAAATATTCAAGTTTAGGTAGTAGTAATTTAGTAACATGAGTTTCGATTGTTATCTTCTTCTTCTTCGTATGGAGGCGATGTTTCTTAGATTGTTATTATTATAATCTATTGCTGCCCAATGTCCAATGTTACAAGAAGTTGTTGATGATTGGTTGTTGTATTTGGAAGTCTTCAGAAGAATCGCTCTTGCATGATGATGATGATGCTTCCTTCGATCGCACCGCGTACATTATCTGTAAGCAAAAGAAGCGAACCAGCAATCTGTTCAAATACCAATGGAGTTTGTGCACAAGTAATTTCGCAACTTTGCGCTGAATGTGACAACAGATATTTTTTCATTTTTGAAAAAAATTGGCAATTTGCTCCAGATGGCGGGACCTTGGTACGAAATAGACTGCTGACATAAACTGCTAGAGCAAAGTTTTGGTATTAATTTAGATCTATTTCTGGTATTGTATTGTGAAATGCTTTTTACAAATACATTTCGAAATACGTCAGGATTTTTTCCAGAGTTCTGTTTAAACATAAATACTGCAATCTCCTTAGTTAGTAACTGGTTTATAGTAAGTAGCTGGTGAGTTTTTCTTACATCAGTTACATCTCTGTAGTGCCTTAGGTTGCATGCCATCCTTATGAATTTGTTGCATGTTTTTTGTAGTTTATTTATCAATGTTTTATTTCCAATGCACCAATTAGTAATACAATATTGTAAGTGACTGTTGATTAGAGAGTGGTACAAAGTTAACATGGAGCCTTGCCTTAGAAAAGGTTTGATTCTGCTTACCACGCCAAGAGTGCACCTTAATTTATTTTGAAGATGTCTAATATGTCCTGTCCAAGTTAAGTGCTCATCAATATGTACACCTAGAAATTTCATTGTAGTAACCTGTTCAATTTTTATATTTCTAAGTGTAACAGTTAAGTTAGTAGGAGGTGGTTTAGATTTAGAGGATCTGAATAGAATGCATTTAGTTTTAGATACATTTATTGAAAGATTATTGGCTACCATCCATTTGTCAATATAGTGTAACTCTTCTTGAGCACGTTCATAAAGTGTTGCTATGTTTTTATTTTCTAAAAATATGCTTGTGTCATCTGCAAACATAACGGATTCGGAGAATTTTAAACAGTTTTGGAAATCATTAACATAAACTAGAAATAACAATGGGCCTAAATTTGAACCTTGAGGCACCCCTCTTGTCACTGGGTTGATTATGTTTGATAGAGTGCCATTACATTCCACTTGCTGCGTTCTACCAGTCAGGTAACTCTTAAACCAGTCATAAGCTATGCCTCTGACTCCATAATGTTGCAATTTGTGAAGCAGTATATTATGATCTATTGTGTCAAAAGCCTTAGACAGGTCAAGAAAAATACCGAGTGTGGGTACTTTATGGGAAAGGGATTCGGTTATTTTGTGTACCATAAACGTTATTGCATGTGAGGTGTTATGATGTTTTCTAAAGCCAAATTGATGGACAGAGAAAAAATTACTTTGGTCCAAAAATGTGCACAGACGCCTATACATAATTTTTTCCAAAATCTTTGAAACATTTGATAACAAACTTATAGGCCTGTAGTTATTAATGTTGCTGCTGTCACCTTTTTTATAGATTGGACATACTTTAGCTAGTTTGAAATCATTAATGAATTCTCCTTTGCTAAGCGATAAGTTAAAGATGTGGCTTAGTGCAACTAATATGTTATCTGGTGACGACTTCAATAGCTTTGATGGTATTTGATCTATGCCAGCACTTAATTTGGATTTCATGCTATGCAATATATTTGAAATTTCCATGGGACAAGTAGGCCATACAAACATTGTCGAGCGTGAGGATGGTTTTAAATATTCACTATATTTGGCTTCACTTGGTGGAAGTTCATCCATCAGTTTGGAGGCTATGGTAGAAAAGTGGTTATTGAAATGATTTGCAAGAGCCTGTGGTTCATACATTTCTTTACCATCAGTTTTGAGTTTTTTGCAATCAGATTTTCTTTGTTTTCCAAGCAAGTTGTTAATAAGACGCCATGTATTTTTTATATCACCCTTGAATATGTTAAATTTTGACTTATAATAAGTCTGTTTTTTCTCTTTTATGATTCTGTAATAGTAATTTCTAGCTTGGGTAAACAATGTTTTTGAGTGGTTTGTTTTGGTTTTCATGTAGTGTTTGAAAAGGTTTTCTTTATTGTCCAGCAATTCCTGAGCTTCTCTATCAAACCAACTCTTGTTTGGTTTGTTTTTAAAACTGACCTTCTTTAATGGAAACGATTTTTCAAAGTCAGTCATATACTGCTTTTTCAGCTGGTTGTATGCGTCATCGGGATCAGACTTTTCCAAGATAGGAGTAATGTCAAGTTCAGATACACATTGGGTAAACGAGGCTATTTTTGTGTCACTGAAGGAGCGGTAATACTCAATATTTTTAGTCTGTGATTTCTTGATGGACATGCACATCATTGTTACTAGATGATCAGATATTGAGTAGGTAATTATACAACTCTTTAGTTTTTGTGCATTACAACAGTTAGTCCAAATGTGGTCTAGAAGTGTGCCATTGGTTTGTGTGATTCTAGTTGGCCTATTGATTAATGACCTATATCCATTTTCCAACATCACTTCAATGAAGTTGCCAACATTAGGTTCATCGCAGTCAAGGAGGTTTATGTTGAAGTCTCCAAACAATAAACATTCCCTTTTGCTTATTTTGTGCAGTGTATTTTCTAGAATTGATTGAAACAAGGATTGGGCATTAGCATCTTTACTAGGAGAGTGGTAAATATTTCCACAAGTTATTGTTTTATTTTTGAACATAATATCAACAAAGATTGCTTCAAATACTTTTTCATTCATTATTTCTAGGTCAGTACGACGAGATTAAACCACATCATTTTTGATATAGAAACCTACTCCTCCACCTCGAAATTTTGATCGAGGGTTAGATATGAATATATAATCCTGTAAGTTTGTGTGTGGTCCTGATTGGTTTGGCTTTAGCCAAGTTTCTGTTACAGCAATTACCTAATGTTGTTTTTAAATCTTGCAAAAGCTGTTAGTGTCTGCGTATCTGTGATGCTAGTTGAAACTAGAGCTTCTTAAAGCTATTTCATTCTGCGACCGGCTTTAGAAAAAAAATTTCTATGCGAGCCCTTGATGAGTAACCTATTCGTTAATGGTATTTTAAAAAATGGACGTTCCATTACAAACACTGGCATATATAAAAATTAATTTTGTGGAGCCGAGCATTAAGTAAGCTCAATTTTATCATCAAGCGATGTTAAAAAGTAAAGTGAGCTCAATGTTCTTCAAGAGGGAGCATCAAACAAAGAGAGCTAACTTTTAGAAACAAGAATTTTGCTTATTTTGGTCTTAAATACAACTGGATTTTTACATTTTTCGCTTCTGTCAAACCGTTTGGTGGCATCTTCTTTGTACTCTCGTTCTTAAATGCATCAGTGATCACTATTCTCAAGTGATATTTTTGTCTAGAACCAAATCATGCAAATGCACACAATTCACGAAAAAATTATCAGGGCTAAAAAAACGCATAATGGAGACAGTAAAATGAATAAAAAAATTAACAATAAACAATTCAATTTATAAAAGCTATCAAGCAAATCTAATGGAATGTATATGCTGATTGATTAAATAAATTAAATGAACTGGTACGTAGAAACTGCTTACTCGCAAAAAAACGTGTTTGAAAATATATTGAGAAGAATGGAAAGCTATTGAAAATGTACGAATTTTTTTAATTTTTATACTTTTGTCTTAAGAACAAAGTAGAAAGAGGAATGGAACTGTTTCTTCCCTTTAAATTTGCTACTGGTGAGGTGCCTAACTTGCATAGCTGATGCATTTTTTATTAGCTTCTTTGGCTCTAATTGAATAAACCAACAATGCCAAGCTATAAAAATAACTAATCAAAAGCTGCCTTGTCCGACATACAAAAAGTTATCCTAAATTACAGACAAGGCCGGAAAACTTTTCGTTTTAAAAGTGTTTGAACGGTGCAAAATGAAGTTTGAAGTCTTTTAACACTTTTTGTATTTCTGCATGACAAGTTAAAATTTTACTTTTTTTTAAATTTCTTTTTTTGTGCAAACTTATTGCTATTTTCTCGAAAATTTTTATATTTCTTTCAGGTCACCCTATTTTGATCATTTCCCCCTCAAATCCTGTTGTAAACTTCGGGGTCAAAAATCCTTTCCAAACTGACCGAAATTTGTGATTGGTTATTTATTTTTATGCGATATCTCAGACAGACATCCAAGTAAACAATTGATTGGTGAAATACGGAGTTTCCCCTAAAAATATACAAGAAATAAATTCACTATAGGTCTTAATCTAGTTTTCTTAAAAATTACAAAAACCATTATTTTTGAATTTGCTTCGCGACCCCAAAATTACATCTTGCCACCCCAAACGGGATCGCGATCCATAGTTTGAGAGGCTCTGTTTTAGACTGCAAACAAAACTGACCGATTGTATTCTCTCAAGGCAAACTTAATTCCACTTCCACAACTATCTCACTAACGTCAATAAACTGCTCCTGAAAAAAATGAATTTATTAGTTCACATTTTGTAAACCGAAAACTGTACTAACTTAAAACAAAAACAATTACAGACAAAACTCGGTCTCCCCAAAACGCTGAAGCTATAAGCTGTAGCCTACCAATTGCATCAGAATAATGAGATTACACCCTAAAAATTATGCTAAACCCACATTGTCACAGCAACTTCTCTTTTAAGAATTTTAAAGTCTAAGGCGTTACACAGTAACAGAAAATATAAATTTTAATTATGGTTTTTGGTTGGGCAATGGCTGCTTTCCCGTGAATAGCATTTTACTTTTGGAATATATTTTTTGGTGAACATTTGTGATGGGTCAATTTTATGTCGTATTGAAAACGTAAATTTTGGTCGCGTAAACATTTGATTGGACAAAATTTTAGCTATCAATTCCCACTCCTGCTTGTGTTCACAAAACCAGACTCCCCCCCTTCCAGTGTACACTTCTTTTGTCGAAGTATTCTGCATGTCAAAACCCAAACCCCTAGCTATTGCATTCAAAGGCAGCAATACTATTCGCTAGGCCACATCATCACCCTTTGCATTGTAGCAAAATTGCTTATTTAAAGATTCACAAGCGTTCATTGACAAAATAAATTCTTAAGGTAAAATACCGTCGAACACCAATTAGCCACTTCTTTTAGTTATCTCTCAGGGTATTTGTAACTTGTACTTTCAATGTTTTAGAGTTGTTGAGACCAAAGGCTCGTTTTAAAAGACCACAAAATAAAACTACACACAGCATTTTTAAAAGGAAAGCTTCTTGACAACTCTGAAAATTTAATATCCAACAAAACAGCTTGGCTTTACAATTACAACAATCTTGGTTGGATGAAGTATGCAGTATTAATTACAAATGTTACAATCTGCTCTCGAAAATCAACTCACTGTATAGGTGTCTGTGGTCACCGGACTCAGAATACTTCTCGTCTCATTCCGTTCTGTCCTGCTACGGAACTTTACGCCGGACTCTCTTCGGCGACTGTATGGCAGCTTTAAATATCCCACTTTCTTGGGTTTCACTATCTAGTCTTCTGCCATTGTCCCATCCTCAAGAAGGTGTCGAAAAGCAACATAAACAGCAGATCCTAAACAAAAAAGCATCGGCATCGCTACAATAAATGCAATTGTGTGAATCTCCGGCCTTATTTAAAACAAAGCGGAAAAGATATCTAACAAAGATACCAAAGTTTATACTTTGTAGTGCGGACAATATTTTGATAATTTTGATAGAATGGGGCTTACTGACATACAGCACCCAAAAATCGTGCAGTGGACATGCCCAAAGATACCATATCGAGTAGTCTGCGCTTTATTGCTATAAATCTTTTGTTTGTGTTGGTGGTGACATGTGTCGAAGTTTTTAATTTTTTGCTTTAAAATGATTTTTCATAGGTCTGTTCTGGATACTAACTGGTGCCACGCTCATATTTTAGTTACTATTTTAAAAAATGTTTTTATTGTATCAACCCCGTAAAGTTAAAATAAGTCCCTATAAAATAATAAAATTGAGTTAAGTTGACGAAGACTTGCGTTAAATGTTTCAATGCCAAATATTTATCACTATTTTTGCATTGCTCACTTTGGTACTCCTATGAGTATATTTGTTTGTTACGGCGAAACAATGTTTTTATGTGCTTTAAATCACGCAGGGCACGTTTATATAGAAGCTGTTTCAGAAACTGCGCCACGTCGAAATTCCAAAGTTTTTAAATGACAACTAATTGTTTTTGTTATATATGTTATAACTGCAGATTATTGCACCAATTTTATTTGCTATCCTTGGTATTCACATTTTTGTTAATAGTAAATACTTATATTATTGCTTATAAGTGTACAGCGTGACTTAACTATAGTTAGCGCTGTCGCAACTATAAAGTCATTCCAGCTTGACGGTTAATGCATAGTGCTGATTTGGCTATTTAAACTGACGAGTCAATATTACTTTGACTGACATTCAGTCTTCAAACGACAGAGTACAGAAAACATCTTTTCATGGTAATTCAACTACGCTATACAACTTCTTTTTACGTTAAATATAAAACTTGCTATTTAAAATAGTGTCACATCAAAAGGTTGGTGAAAAATCCAGTTTGGAAAATGAGCATTGTTTTCAACAATAATCCTCCAGTCAACTCAACGAATTTGCAGTTGTCCAGACTTGTATTACAGAGCACAATGATCTTTTGCAATAAAAAGTGAGGAAAACTGCCTATTTTTGCTAATTGACAACTGGTGATTTCATCAGGCTTACTTCTTGGTTTAACTCGACAGATGGCAACAGACAGGCAGTGTGTTTGTTGTGAATAAGTTTGCATATCCTAAGATGCAAAAAATGAAAAGTTAGTTTCCTGATAAAATTATTCACATCCTTGAGTCAATTTAAGCGTTGGCTGAGCTGAGGAAAAATGTCCAGACCTGCATCGGAGTTTCCGAGTTTCAACATTACGCTTTGATTGCTTGTAATTACTTTCAATAAATTTACTGCTTGTTTAAATCCGTCAATCATAGAAATTATCACCAAGTTCATTTTCCGAGAGCACAACAACGCAGTCAACGAGAGATAATCAAACAAACGCATAACCCTTCGTTTGATTATCGTAGCCAGGAAACAGGCGCTGCCAGTGGCAGTATGTCACCCCTTCTACCACGTCGCCGACTGCACCTTGCTGGTTTGTTACATAAATGAAAATTCTTGGCCGTATTCTTCCCGACAACAGCGAACTTTGAAAAAAGTTCGTGAAAATGAGCAGCAAAGTTTTCCACCAAGTTCTTCTGATTATAAATTGACTTAAGGGTGAATTACATATGCAAAGTAATATTTTGCCGACAATGCACAACAGCACTGGCCAGCACTTTCAATGTAAACGTTTCACAGTCATTACGTTAAACTGTCAGTTAAAAATGTGATATATTCCTATAGGTTCTTAGTCGAATTACGCGCTCTTGTGTGATTCTTCGTTACGAGACCAGTTGTAAAATATAATTGATCATATATTGAAGAAAGACAAAAGCGGTTTTCTGAAAAACATACAATGATGAGATACAAACGTTTGGCCATTTAGTACGAGACACAAATGAGATGATGAGACACAAACGTTTGGCAATTTAGTACTATTTATATCAAAAGCAAAACAATAAATTTCTTACCGAACTATGAACGGACACGTCAATTATTTCCAAGATATGCCGAATGTTCCCAAAAATCTCAATTCAAAAAAACACACAGCCCACATGTGATACTAAAACAAAGAATGACGCAAAAAATAAGGGTGTCAGTCGCTGCTCATTTAACGTGTTTAACTGACTTGCCTCCAACAATTTAAGTATCTAAAGTAGTGACAAATTACAAGTTGTGACAAAATTACACCTACTAGACGGCAGAAAACTGTTTCAAAACCCCGCCGAGTCAAAAACCAAAAATTACGATTAATGCTTTCACGAAATTTAAACTACTAAACTAATTTACGTTGAAATTTCTACAATTCCTATTTCCTTCCCCAAGTACATATTTAGGGGTCTACAAAGTTAATAGCGTTCCAGAAAATATGTAGGAGGTCTAATTTTTGATCTTCAACAAAATTGGATCAATAACCTGATATTGTAATTTACGTTCCCTATTTATCAGATGATTACCCTTATCTAAAATTACTTTATATTACTTATATGATATTGTCTCGGTGCTGTAGACTAATTGTCAAAGCAAATATAATGGGTGGAGGATGAATGGGGGCATGGCTCAAAATTTTTGTGGCAAATCATTAGGTGGGCTGGTAAAAAAAGTTTTCACCTCTTTTTAAGTCTAAACTTTGTAATGTTTCTAAAAAGAAAGTTTCTTTAATTGCAGTTGTTTTGGAGATAAACGCTGTTAAGAAGTAAAAGGAGCTGTCCACCTTACTCGCGGTAGTGTCGGAGCTGCTTTGTTTGCAACATCTGTATTTGAATGCTTTTGTAATAAATTAGCTGTTGTGTCTCTATGACGAATCATTATGGTTGAGATTTATTATTTTTGTCTCCTGATTACATAAATAAGACCTGCACTTAAGTTATTAGAACAAAAACTAAAACGAGTTTTCAGCAATAATGTAACTTCGTGAAATGTAGCCGTCGCATTGACCGTAAAGCTTCTAAAACTCGTCTCTCTCACCACATTCGTGTGCTGCAGAGATTGCGAGGCTTTCTTATCCAAGCTGTTTTGACCTAACGTTGTCAGCATACTTGTGTGAAAAGTTTTACAGATAGCCGAAAGAGTGGTTTCCTCAAGACATCTTAAAAGTATGATGCAGGGGGCGTTGTGGTTTCTGTAAATAACCTGCAATTTATACAATTGTGATAGTCTTGGAATTCGATTTAATGTGAGATTGCATATCGCATTTGATTGCTTAGGTTATACTGCAAGTCGTTATTGGTGTCTGCGGCAGTCCATCGGTTCAGCTGTAAGAATTCATGCAGAAATAGAAATAAGTTATTCGCATTTAACATGCAACATCAGCGTGCGAAGTATTCTATAGTTGGGTTACATATGAGTCGTGATGCGTTACTATCAAAATATCATTTCTTATTTGATGCTTTTAAGTGAAGCGGTTTTATCGCCATGAAGTAATTATCGTTTGTTTTGCATTTAACTTTGTACAAGTTGCTATTTCTTTACTGTAGTGTCGAGATACTGACCTGCCTAAAGCTATCACGCGTAATTGCAGTTTTTAACTGCTCGAGTCGCGTGCAATCTTTAGTACAGCGTGGCTCATTCAAGTAGTCGGTTTACTGAGTGTAAATTTGTGTTTTCAGTAATGCAGAGTTTTAGTTTAATGAAAAGTTAAGTTTATGTTTCATTTGCAGATGTAATGCGCAGTTATAAGTTAGTTTAAACTTTATAATAAAGTTTGCAACACTGCCTTAGCTATTGTTATCTCAATTAAACTAACTTATTCTTATTGGATCGTCAAATGGCTGCATCTCTTAACGAGTTGTTCAAGCCTGCCAAGTTCAACGCTGATCCTAACTCATCAGCAGCAGGAAAGGAGTTTAAGCATTGGCTGAAAACTTTCGACAATTTTATTGAGTCCGTAGTGGCGCAAGCAGAAGCAGCGCATGTTCACGCGCCAAACAAACTCAAAGTACTTTGTGCCCATGTTAGTGCCAATGTTTACGAGTTGATAGAAGATTGTGGTGACTATGAGACCGCCGTTCAAAAGTTGAAAGAAATCTACCTTAAAACTCCTAACGTGATATTTGCGCGCCACCTGTTAGCGACTCGAAAGCAACAGCCTGGTGAATCTTTGCAAGAATTTTTGCAGTCTCTGCACATTCTCAGCAAAGATTGTAATTTTCGAAATGTTACAGCCGATGAATATCGGTTAGATCTTGTTAGAGATGCTTTCATAAATGGATTGGCTTCGCATCATATTCGCCAAAGACTTCTTGAAAACGCTGAGCTAACGGTTAATCAAGCATACAAGACAGCAATGTCCTTGCACTTAGCTCAGGAGCATTCAGCGGCGTATTTCACCGAAAATTCTAGATCTAGTGCTGCAGCGATGATGTCCGAACAATCCATTCTCGGGACTGAAGCTGAAACGCCGACCACTACAAGCTGTTCAAGCCACACTACCCAAATGTTGCAAGCGGTATCTAAGGTTAAAATTTGCTTCTTTTGCGGAAAAGAATATCATGATCGTAATAAATGTCCTGCCAGAAATGCCACATGTTATTCATGTGGCAAAAAGGGACATTTTGGCAAGGTTTGTCGATCCAAGTCGACAGGAACAACCTCAAGTCTAACTATGCCCCGAAGTGTGTCTCATCCGTCAAGTCACAGTCCATCTCTTTGCATAACAACGGCAGCATGTCCCGGAAGCCTGATTAAATCCTCAATACCTGTCAACATAAATGGAAAGTGTTTTACCGCTTTAATTGATTCAGGGAGTTCAGAAAGCTACGTTAACTACAACGTTTGTAAGAAGCTAAATCTGGATATATATCCTTCCCAATGCGAAGTCCAAATGGCTTCATCCACGATGAAGATGAAATCAAAAGGTTTTTGTCTCGCTGATGTTACGATTAAAGGCGTTAAGTACGAATCAACAAGACTGAACACTTTTGAAAATCTTTGCAGCGATGTAATATTAGGACTTGATTTTCAAAGTCAGCACAGTCGACTTGTTTTCGAATTAGGGGGTACTTCACCCGAGTTAGTTATACAGACCAACGAATCGAGTTGTGCTTTAGCAGCTGCAAAAATGGA
Organism: Trididemnum clinides; assembly: GCA_963675345.1. NCBI lineage: Eukaryota > Metazoa > Chordata > Ascidiacea > Aplousobranchia > Didemnidae > Trididemnum > Trididemnum clinides. Next base: position 38,389,109 of record OY776284.1, on the reverse strand, counting down.
AGCAGTATCGTTATTTTCAAATCTTTCTTCGGATGTGAAACCAATTGCTACCAAATCTCGACGATTTAGCAAAGAAGACCAAGAATTCATTCAAGAGACTGTTGACAAGTGGAAGGAGGAAAGTATTATTCAACCAAGTTCATCCCCATGGAGAGCACAGGTAGTAGTTGTAAAAGATGAACTTAATCGCCGTAACAAACGTTTGTGTGTTGACTATTCGCAAACCATCAACATTTACACAGAACTAGATGCGTACCCCTTGCCTCGTATAGACGACATGATAAATAGCCTTTTCAAGTATTCTGTTTTCTCTACTTTTGATCTACGTAGTGCATATCATCAAGTAGAGTTAGTGCCGTCTGAACGTAAATTCACTGCTTTTGAGGCTAACGGTAATTTGTTCGAATTTACACGTATACCATTTGGTGTTAAAAACGGAGTAGCGGTGTTTCAGCGTAAAATAACGCAATTTATAAGCGAAGAAAAATTGAAAGATACTGTTGCATACTTAGATAATGTTACTGTGGCCGGTCGTAATCAGTTGGAGCATGATGATAATGTAAAAGCGTTTTTGGACGATATTAATCGACGAAACTTTACTTTGAATGAAACCAAAACTGTTAAGTCTGTCTCTAACATTAATATATTGGGCTATGTTGTTGGCAATATGCACATAAAACCTGATCCTGAGCGCATGCAACCCTTATTAAATTTTCCTCCTCCAAGTAATTACAAGGCGCTCCGGCGTGTGCTTGGCATGTTTGCTTACTACGCAAAGTGGATAAATTGTTTTGCAGATAAGGTTAGACCCCTTGCTGATGCAAAAGAATTTCCATTAAGTGCTAATTCTTTAAATGCGTTTAATTTGTTGAAAAATGAACTCAGTAATGCTGCATTGCAATCTATTGATGAGTGTTTACCGTTTGTAGTTGAGTGTGATGCATCGGATGTTGCAATATCAGCTACCTTAAATCAAGGGGGGAGACCTGTTGCCTTTATGTCAAGGACCCTACAAGGAAGTGAGATTTATTATCTTGCTTTTGAAAAAGAGGCTACTGCGATAGTCGAGGCAGTAAGAAAATGGTCTCATTTGTTATCAAGAAACACATTTACCCTTATAACAGATCAGCGGTCCGTTTCTTTCATGTTGGACAGTAGACGCCGCACGAAAATAAAAAATGATAAGATTCAGCAGTGGCGCATGGAACTTGCCTCATTTTCGTATGTCGTTAAATACCGACCTGGTCAACGGAATGTGGGTCCGGATACCTTAACTCGAGCTTTTAGCGCTTCAATTTCCTCCTTACGTACCTTGGAAGAACTCCATAATCAACTTTGCCACCCTGGTATTACCAGATTTTTGCACTTCGTGAGAACCAAGAATTTGCCGTTTTCAACGACCGAGGTCAAGCAAGTGGTTTCGGGGTGCAAAGTGTGCGCTGAAATTAAGCCTGCATTCACTCAAAGTAACGATGGAACTTTACTAAAAGCGACTCAGTCCATGGAACGTTTAAGCGTAGACTTTAAAGGTCCATTGATGTCATCCACTACTAACAAGTATTTGTTTGTTGTCATAGACGAATATTCTCGGTTCCCCTTTGCCTTTCCGTGTAAGGACATGACTACGTCGACCGTCATTGGATGTCTTGACAAGCTTTTTGCGATATGTGGGACTCCTGGATTTATTCATTCCGACAACGGTCCATGTTTCGTCTCGCAAGAATTTAGAGACTACCTTCTCTGGAGAGGAATTTCGTCCAGTAAAAGCAGTGTGTATCACCCTTCAGGAAATGGACAAGCTGAAAGGACAGTTCAAACTGTCTGGAAAACCATAAAGCTGGCGCTGCATGCTGCTAAGTTGCCATCTTCTCATTGGGAAGTAGTCTTGGCTGACTGTTTACACTCGATGCGATCTCTTTTATGCACGTCCACCAATGCCACACCACATGAGCGGTTCTTCAACTTTAACCGGAGATCACACACCGGAATTTCTCTTCCATCTTGGATGACATTACCTGGCTCTAAAGCTTACCTCAGACGCTTTGTCAGATCTAGCAAATCGGAACCGTTAGTTGATGAGGTGGAAATAGTTCACGTAAATCCAAAATACGCTAACGTTCGGAATTCGAGTGGACGAGAAATGACAGTTTCGTTGAAAGATTTAGCTCCTTGTCCTCCAGGAATCCAACTTCCAAGCATGCCTGCCCCTCTTCCTGACGAAGAGGCCACAGAGGGACTGAATGAAGGTCTCGTTTCCGATTTCGAACATTCTGACGAACCCAGTACAAGTACCAATAAAGGTATTCAAAGTGTTTTACCTCGGCGTTCTTCCAGAGCCAATAAAGGGGTCCCTCCACAAAGATTTGGCGTTAATGAGTGAAATTGTCACTAGTAGTGATTGTGCGCATGCGTGTAATATTTGTTCGTTATAATCTACTACATTTTTTTGGGAGGGGTGAATGAAGTAATTATCGTTTGTTTTGCATTTAACTTTGTACAAGTTGCTATTTCTTTACTGTAGTGTCGAGATACTGACCTGCCTAAAGGTATCACGCGTAATTGCAGTTTTTAACTGCTCGAGTCACGTGCAATCTTTAGTACAGCGTGGCTCATTCAAGTAGTCGGTTTACTGAGTGTAAATTTGTGTTTTCAGTAATGCAGAGTTTTAGTTTAATGAAAAGTTAAGTTTATGTTTCATTTGCAGATGTAATGCGCAGTTATAAGTTAGTTTAAACTTTATAATAAAGTTTGCAACACTGCCTTAGCTATTGTTATTTCACGCCAGAACAATTTTCAGTCATAATGAAGTAAATTCGGTTTGATATCCCATTCACCTCATCACTTCTATTGCTGAGCGCTAAGCAGGAAATAATGCGAATACAATTTAGAAAGTATGAGTCGGAAAGAGAGTTGAACCCAGGTCGACTGAATGCTAAGAAGACGTTTCAACAAATACACCATTTCAACAAATGCACTCATATTTAGATTGGGCTGAAGAATATTTTATGTTCAATAGGTTTGTTGAAAAAAAAAAGAAACGCTCTACTGAGGAGTATTTAACAAATTAGGGATTTATTGAATGGTTAGAAATTTGCTCTCCCGAAAGTTTGGGTCAAGCATTTCTGGTTAGTAAGTTTTATCAAATTGTGTATCCAAACAACCTAGCTTTCGTTCACGGCATTTAACTAGAAAAATTGTTCACGAGAGTTTGATATTTCAATTGAATGATGTATTCATTAATGCACATGAGCTTGTGCTATCTTTGCTAATTTTTAGTTTAATCCGTTCAGCGTGAAAAGCCGACTGCTTGTTTCTTTTATTACCGGCGCGGTGGTCTAGTGATTAGAATGTCCGCTGCGCATTCGGTAAACTTGAGCTGAATTTTCATGTCGAGTCATAACAAAGACTAAAAGTTATATTCATAGCTTCCCTTCGTAGATATTAGCACGACAGCAAAGTATGTGGAAAAATTCGGCGAAATCGTTTGTTGTGCCTTTGAAAAAGGCTTAGCGGGATTCTTTGATCTTTATGTGACCAATCAGGAGGGGCCGAGCACCTATCTACCTGTCTCCATGTTCGTGTGCAATTAAAGACTGCAAAACAGATTATAAGCTTACATGCATAAATTGGACGATGGATTTTTTTGAGAGTTGATTTGTCTGCGAATCTTGCTCAGCTTCGGCAAAAGTAACTTTTTGACCTGACGGTTACGGCTAAAGTAAAGTTCTTGAGTTTGTGTAACAATAGTTCTCATTTTTTGTTTGATCTTCAGTTATTTTTCTGCATTAACGTGACGCTGCTTGTTTTTGTTCAATCAGTAACGTTACTATTTGTTTGATCTGGCACAATTTAATTGGCACACTTGGTTTTCGTTTCCATTGGTTTTGATTTTACTGATGGTTTTGAATTCAGTAGCCTACCGAGAAAGCCGGATTATTTATTGCTCTAGCTAAACAAAAAATAAAAAATTGACTTGATGTGAAATAAAAATGAAACAACATGGTTTTAATGCTGACTGATTTTGAATGAAAACGCTCAGTGCCCGGAAACTCGATGGCCTTAAAGTTGAACTTTTGCATCTTGTTTGAAAAAAATCGCGTTTAAATCGGCAACCAGAAAGCAATGGGAGGACGACTGGGACTGTTAGCTTGTTGTGATGACATCTTCTTATGTCAGTACTCCATTCAGGCGCAATTGGTATCCAAGAGAGTAGCCGGGCGAAAAATATTTTCGGTATTTTTTGGAATAAATTTCTTTTGAATATTTTTGTAGCTTCTTCCGCAGTGTACTGTCAATGAAAGAACTTTATCTCCCTTTTTTCTTGGTGAAGTCTAAATGTCAATAAATTGTAGAGGTGGGCAGTACTGCATACAATTTTTTACCACGGTACAAAATCGCGGTACTTTTTCTGTGCCGGTACTGCGATACTTTTTTATATTTCTCGTTTGCCTGTATTATGGTACTTTTTACAGCAATCTACCCGGTTTTTTAACGGTACTTTTTCAGCAATTTAAACTGTCTACTCTGTATCCGCTCAAAGATCAAACTTGTTTTAATTCCTTTCATCTTGTCTTTTTAAAACACTACCGAGTATGGGTACCGTGGTACTTTTTAAAGCCAGTACCGATTGCCAGTACCGCGGTACATATTTTTGTACCGTGTACACATCTGATAAATGGCTACCTTCCAAAAACAGGTCATCTGCTCTGAAAAATCCCCTTAACGCCTGAATTTTTACATTCTTATTTTTGAATATATAATTTGTTGTTGATTTGATGTTACAATTTGTACAACATGCAAAAACTTTTAATTCCATGTACTTTTCATAACTAGGTTACATTCTTTTGTTAATTGAAAACAAAATTCACAAAAAACACTCATTCATTTGAGAAGAAAACAGAAAGCACAGGAAAACTGCAACACCAATCAATAAGAAGGAAAAAATATACAGAAATTGCTTTTGAACGTAAAACGAAAGTAAACTGTATTGTTGACACGTTAATTCAAGAAGCTTTTTTGATTCTTTTACATCCTCACTTCATGAATGTTCCTGTTTTACCAAATTTAGGAAAGTGACCGATTGGTTCTTTCCTCGGAGAAACTCTTGAAATGGGCTTTACTGGGCCTTTTTGCTGATTTGCATTATTTTTTCTGGTTTGCAATAAACTACAGGAATCTCCATTTTAAAACCAAAAAAGTATTTATTTTTTTCTTTTCAAGCACATTCAAAGTGACAAAAAATTTGCAATAAAATTTTCTTAATCGCATTAACTTCCTGTGGAGTGCAAAGAAATGACCTAAACCAGGGTTTCTCAAACTGGGCCCTCGGCCCACCTTTGGGACCATGGAGCGGCTCTACGGGGGCCACAAACAAAGGTCTTCACCAGGTAGCTTTGCAGAGGCCTTCACTAGTATTGCAAAACCCAAGTGTCACGATATCAAGTATTCGCCTGCTAAACTTAATTTGGGATTTTCATTATTATGTCTTAGACCTTCCCTTGTGACGTTTGGTGACGCATTTTTCTGGAATGTTTTTAAATTATCCGGTACATTGTAGCTTTGTTTTTAATCTGTCACATTACATAACTTAAATGATTAGGTCTTTATAAATAGTAATGGAAGCTTGTGATAGCAAGTTGCAGATTGTGGCATAATCTTGTTTACAACTTTAAGAACGTCTGAATTTGCTAACTTCCCTTTGTTACGAAATAGTGCGGCCGGCAATTTCAGTTTTGCTCGCTTTACATGTATATAAAATTTCGCACTTCACTATTCAGAAGCATTAGAGTCAAAACGTGTTGTGGGGGTGAACGAAACTACGGAAGGTCCGTATTGATGATTAGAGTTAAATCAAGGTGAGAGTTAGTTGAGAATAGAGATGGAATATCCGCGTTATGTCCTTGTAATTTGTTATTAGGAAGATAGCGATTGTAAATAGTGGAAGGAGTTTGGTGTGTCCTGCTCTAGAATATATAAAGTTGTTGAATTACGAAGATAGAGTAATTGTGATTGTTGTATTAATAGAAATTTTCTACTTCGTTTGTATTCTGTTTCCACTCTAGTCTTTAGGTTTTTCATATATTTAGCTTAAACAAGATTTTTGTGTTATCAAATGTCGAAAATTGGCGAGTAAAGCGAGAGCTATATCTCATTTGGTTTCACAAAAGTTATTCAGAACGATCGTGATTGTGCGCAGTGTCCTCACTACTCGGTAGTGATGTCAAATGCGTCATTACGACCCTCCAAACTAAAAAAACATCGCGATAAAAAGCATCTCCACAGGAAAGATGATGACATTGATGATCTGTTTGCCAAAAGAATACGATACGACCTGCAAGCGACGCTGCCTCATTTGGGATTTACGGCAGAGAAAAAGCCTACAGCTACGAGGGGGCGTTTTGAATTGTGAAGTGTAAGAAATTACATACTATCACTGAGAAACTTATCAAGCCATGCGCAGAAAAATTGGGTGAGATAATAATTGGATCGAGGGCAAAAACGAAAATCCAGAAAGTTTCGCTTTCTGATGACACATTTGCCGACGGATTGACGACATTCTAATGTGTGCCAGCAAGTTTGCTTCGAAATCAAACAAAGTACGCTTCAGGATAGCATTCAACTAGACGAGTGTATCGATAGCGCTTTAGAAAAGCCAATTGATCGCTTTCGCCCGATACGAGTAAGATAAAAATATGAAAGAAGAGTTTTTGTTTAGCAATACACTGTCAGCCACAACCTGTTGCTAATCTAAACGCTCTTGTGGAATCTTTTTTTTAAGCAAACGAGCTCAGCTGGCAGAACTTCAAGCACATCTGTTTTATTGGTTCCCCAACGACGATTGGGGTCAAATCAGGGCTTGTGAAGAACTAATGGCATCATGTAACGTCCTCGCACTATTTACTACATCGATACACTCCAGCATCAAAGACTCTACCCCTACATTTGATGGAAGTGATGGACGTTGCGATCAACGTGATCAACTTCATTCGTTCCAGGGCAAAAAATCACCGACTCTTCCGGCTTTTGGCCAAAGAAATGGGAGCGCAACATGTGGAAATTTTGTTTTTTACCAAAGTCCATTCCACGCAAAGACCTCTCTCGGTTGTATGAACTTAAAAATGAGTTTAAAATACTTCTTCGAGAAAACAAAAACAACCTCCATATCCAATTTCGCAATGAAGATGTTTGTTGTGATGCTTGCGTACCTGTCTGCCCGATGTATTTGGTCTCGTCAACAACATAAACTTGTCTTTGCAAGGCCGTGATGTGACAGTCAACGACGTTAAAGACAAGCTGGCCGGGCCAACTGCTCGAATGGGAGTCTGGCAAGCACGAATCAAGATAGGGCCCATTACATCGTTTCCTTTGTTGGCACCTGAAAATGAATAGAATTGATTTGCTAGATAACACGAAAACTTGCAACATTGAGCATCTTGAAATTGTCTCTGCTGAGTTTTGATCATATTTCAACGACGACGCGTTACATGTTTCATGGCACAGAGACCCGTTTAACAGTGAAATTGACCCTAATGCCGAAGAAGCAGAGGAGTTGGCACAATTTAAAGTTTCAAATGCGATGAAGCTGGCATTTAATAACAAAACTGACAACTCCAGGTTTTGGTTGTCTCTTCATGATTCATATCCATTACTCAGCAAGAAGGTTTCCGTGATTCTCGTTCAATTCGCAACTTCTACCCTTGCGAAGCTGGATTTATTGATCTGGCGGGCATAAAAACAAAATCCAGAAATCGCTTCAATGTATGCAGTGACATTCGCCCTGCTCAGTACAAGATGGAGCTGAATATCAAAGGTCTCCAAGAACACGCTTAGCACTGACTACGTTAATTTAAAGTAAATTGACTGTGATTTGTTTAATTGTTTGACTGTAATGCATTTATTCTTTTACGTTCGTTTGTTGGCTTTTTTATTATTAAACGTGGCGAATAAAATAACTGATGAAAACCTGTTAAAAGCAAACTGGGTATTTTTATTGAAGAGCAGGGGACCACAAGTGTTGAGATTCTTTGGAAGGGGGCTACAGCTTATGAAAGTTTGAGAATCAGTGGTCTAAACCATTAACATATTTCATAAATAAATGCGCTTGTTGCGTAAAGACAAAGCGATAGGATCTGCTACCAATATCTTCTTTTTTTGCTGTCATACTTTGACTTTTTTGATAACAAATTCCACGCTGGAATAGGTATTGCAAAAATCACTTGTCTTACATCAAAATGTTTTACCGCTTATATATCCACTTTATTTACTGACGTAAACCGCGTTTCGTAAGTTACGTCCATTTTTCTTATTTTATTTCACTAGGCAACTAGACAAAGAAATGTGTGATTGGTTATTGGGCAGATCAATTTCCAGATATTGTATCCCAATTTATGATAGTTCGTGCCATAATGAAACAATTGTAAATCATTATCATCAAGCAGCGATATCAATTTACTTGCGGGACGGCTTGTTCTAACTGCAAACCGATGCTGCCACTCGCACCTACGTAAGAAAAGCTTTTGACTAATATTGTAGCATTGCAATAACAATTAAAATTGTGCAAAATTTCATATTATATTGTTTTGATACGCCGGATATGGTTACTTATATGATGAGTGTGGATTTGTCAGTACAGCTATTGCTTGGAACTTTAGATTTAGTTGCTTTTATTGTTCTTTTACAGCACTGATGATGCTTTATAGCGAAATGCATTTGTTTTAGCGTATTAATGTACAAATAAAGTTTCGAGCTGATTTAGTTTTTCCATTCATATCACTTATTTCTAGGGTTATTTTGGAAATATTGCTTGCAGCAGTGATGTCCTTTGTGCTAAAGGACTCAATCATTTCACCACCCAAATATAACCTCGTAAAACAAATTTATTGTAGAAAGTATGGTATTCATATTCTCGAAGCTTTTCTTCTCTGCACCAATCAACAGCCGCCACAACGTGGTGCGGTCCCCGGCCCCGTTTGGGTTGGGTCGAAATGGCTGTTGGCTTTCCCGAGGGTCCCAGTTACCCCGGGCACTCCCCAATCATTTTTTCGCTATGCTGCCCCCTGAACGACCGCAGAAGGGCAGCACACAGCATCTTTAAAATCGGTTGCCTGTTCTCACTTTCTCTTCTCTCCTGACCTACTCTTGCCCTCCTTCGTTTCCTCATTCTTCTTCTTCTCCTGATGAGCGGTAACGTTCATCCTAACCCTGGCCCCATTTTTCCTTGCTCTGTGTGCGCTGGAAATGTGACCTGGCAGGGCAAGTCAGTGCAATGCTGCACATGCTCCAAATGGGTCCATCTAAGGTGCTCACAACTTTCCTTATCTAATTTCAGAGCTCTTGGCAGCTCTCACTCTTGGAGCTGCCCCCTCTGCTGTAACACTGTGACTCCCCCCTCCTCGGACTCCTCCGACACGTACACCTCCACTGTGGAATCTGGCCCCCCTCTGCTAATGCTGCACTCTTGCCCCACCCTCGTCTCCAAACTTCTTATCCCCCATCTGCCCATCTTATATCTCCTTCCCCTGCCCTCCCACCACCGTCCCTTGCTCCTGGCTATACTTCTGCACCTCCTGCCTCCTCTCCTTCCCCTGACTCTTTCACGGTTCTTCAATGGAATGCTGGAGGTCTTCGAGCCAGGAGCACTGAACTACTTCACTTTCTTTCATCCCATTCTGTCGACCTTATCTGCATTCAGGAATCCAATCTTAACTCATCTTCCTCTTTCCGGATTCCTGGATTCTCTGTTCTGCATTCTGACCGCACCCACTTCCGGTCTGGCATTCTCTCTTCTGATGCCACGCATGCCAGTGGCGGCGTTGTCATTTTCGTCAGACAGGGCCTATCCTTTTCTGAACTCTCTACCACCTCTCTTTCTTCGCTCGATCCCTACTCTGATTATGTAGGGATCAACATCTATCTAAACAAATCCTCCTCGGTATCATTTCTTAATGTGTATGCCCCCCCCTATTCGCTCCTCCCCAACGGATGGCAGATCCGATTCCTTCTCTCCCTCAATTCTTCCCTCCTCCAGAAATCTCTTCATTCTGGGAGACTTCAATTGCCATCACCCTCTTTGGGACTCAAGAGTTACTTCCGACCCCCGCGGGGAGGAAGTATTCAACTGGGTCATCTCCTCAGACCTCCTTCCCCTCAATGACCCTGACACACCCACCCTTCTCCATCGCTACTTTGGCAGTCCCTCCTCTCCTGACATCTCCTTTGCTCCTTCTACTCTTGCTTTTTCTTGCTCCTGGGAGGTGCTTCAGGACCTGGGTTCTGACTACCTACCAATTCTTCTATTTATCCCTCTCTCTCCGGTCTTTCGCCCCAACGAGCCCCCCCCCCCTTCCTTCAATTTTCAAAAAGCTCGCTGGGATGGCTTTGCCTCCTACTTTGACTCTCACTGTCCTTCTGCAGAGGAATACTCGTCTCTTTCTCTTTCCTCTGCAGCTGCTCTCTTTACCTCTCTGGCACTGAATGCGGCCAAATCTTCTATTCCTTTCGGCCGCATCAAACGCCCTCCTAAAGCTTGGTGGTCTGCTGAGGTGGAACAAGCGGTTAGTGAAAGACGCAGGGCTTTCGCTACCGCTCACAGAAGTGATGAAGATCGCCAGGCTTACATCTCCACTTCTCGACGTGCCTCGTCAGTCATTGCCAAAGCCAAGGCTGAGGCATGGCAGACGACCTGCACTTCTCTTTCACCTAAATCTAATCCTAAATCTGTACACTCTCTTCTTCGCTCTATCGCTGGCTCTCCTTCCTCGTCTCCTTCCTCTCCTAACTTTCCTAACTGTTCTTCTCCCAGGGAATCGGCTTCGGTTTATGCCGCTTACCTGAGATCTCACTTTTCCGTTTCTCAGCCAAAGGCCCTGCGTAGCAGAGCCAGAAGCTACCTCACTGAGCTTCGCCGAGCCCCGTGCTCTGTGGGGTCTCACTCGTCCTTTTGCTCTCCTTTCTCTCCCGCTGAATTTCTCGCGGCTGCCTCCAACCTCTCCTCATCCACTGCCACTGGTCCAGACAAAGTTGCCTATCCCATGCTAAAGCATCTTCCTCGCTCTGGCATGGATTTACTTCTCCACATCTTCAATCTTTCCTGGTCTTCACATTCCTTTCCTTCCATCTGGAAGACATCTTCTATTATTCCCATACATAAGATGGGAAAACATCTCGACTCTCCTGCTTCCTTCCGGCCTAGCTCTCTCACCTCCTGCGTATCAAAGCTGTTTGAACGCATCATTCTATCCCGTCTTCTCTTCTTTCTGGAATCCAATTCCATTCTTTCTCCCCGCCAGGCCGGTTTCCGCCCTGGACGGTCTACAGTCGATCTACTCTACACTCTACACTCGATCAAATTTTGTTCCTTTCTCAGTCCATTTCGGATGGGTTTAACAAACCCAGGCCGGGCTCTCGGACGATCTTGTCCACCATCGATTTCTCTAAAGCTTTTGACTCGGTCTGCATCCCGCCCTTTTCCACAAGCACATTTCGGCTGGCCTCCCTCCTTGCTTTGCTCGTTGGACTCAATCTTTCTTTTCTGATAGGCGCGCTTGTGTGGTCTTTCAAAATCACAAAAGCTGTTCCTTTCGAGTCCGTCGAGGTGTTCCGCAAGGATTCGTTCTTGGCCCTGTACTTTTCTCTCCCTTCATTAATGATCTTCCGGCTTCTCTGCCTTCTTCCGTCAGCTGCTTTCTTTACGCTGACGATCTGGCCATTTGGCCCTCCTCCTCCTCGGTCCCTACTGAGGTGGAGGCCACACAAGAAGCTCTGTTTCGATTGTAGCGCTGGTCTGAGTACTGGTGTCTTCCTCTCAATCCGAGGAAATGTGAGGCCTCCTTCTTCTCAGTGGATCTCCATCAGGCTAACCTCCAGCCCAACCTCCTCCTACTCGGCTCCCGCCTCCGTTTCAATCCCACTCCAACTTTTCTTGGGGTCACCTTCGACCGCACTCTTTCCTTTTCTAAGCATGTATCTTCGCTGAAGGCCAGGTTTTTCCCACGTCTCAAGGCCTTACGCTGTATCTCTGCTTTCTCATGGGGCCCCTCTAAGGAGTCCCTCTCTGTTCTGTATAAATCTTTTCTTCGGTCCCTTCTCACTTACGCTTCACCCGAATGGTTTCCTTTCCTAAGCGCTACCAATCTTACCAGGTTGGAACGCCTTCACCGAGCGGCAGGTCGCGCCTCTCGTCCTCCCCTATCCCTGTACTACTCACCGAGGCTTCTCTACCTCCCCTACTAGTCACTCTGACTCACTTCACTGTTTTATCTTATGAGCGGGCTCTTTGTCTCCCAACCTCCTTTCCTATTTGAGGTTTGGCCAGACTAGGAGTGAAACCAAGACTCTGCAGATCGTTCTGGAGAGCTCTTGCGTCCACTCACCCTCTCATGCTTCCTTCTACTTGTTCTAGGGAGGCTCTTGTTGCTTGCCCTCCCTGTCCTCCTTGGAATCTGCCTTCTTTCACGGTCGAGTCCACCCTTTCCTCTCCATGCTCTCGCTCTGATCTCCCTCACTCTCGCCAAGGTGCGGCTCTTGGCCATCTTGACTCTCTCCCCCCTCATGACCTGGTACTCTGGACAGACGGCTCTGTTTCTTTTTCTTTTGGCAGAGACGGCTCCGGCATTCTTGCTAACTGCTCTCTCTGTGGCACTGAAACCACTCTTTCCTTTTCGGCAGGCCCAGTATGTTTAAGTTTTTCCGCTAAAGCCTGCGCCATTCTGCACGCTCTTTGCTGGTCTCGGCAACACCATAAAGTTTGCCATTTTTCTTCTCTTCTCCTGTCTGACTCTCGTTCTGTCCTCGCCACCCTGTCCTCTCCTCCACCTTTCCTGTTGTCTCAAACTCTGTGGCAGATCTGGCAGGAACTGTCTTCTCTCTCCTTCTGCTCTATCAGGCTACAATGGGTCCCCGGACACTCGTTTCTCCCGGGGAACGACACAGCTGATGAGCTTGCCAGACGGGGAGCGCTGCTTGCGCCCTCCGCAATCCCATGTAGTCTCTCTCCTCTTACTCTCGTATCCACTCTCGTCTTATCTCGGACTGGAGGCGTACTGTCTCTTCAAAGTATTTTGACACACAGGTTCCCTCAATTTTCACTGAGGAACTTGTGCTCCCTCGTCATGCTCACTGTGTCCTCTCTCGTCTTCGCTGCAATGGACACAGCCTTCTATTAGATACCTATCTCTCTAGGATTGGCATCGAAAAACCAACGCACATGTGCTCCATTGCACTGGGACTAAGCTCTCGGCAATTTATTCATGATGCTTATAAACAGAAAGCTGTCAACTTTCAAAAATTCTCTTATACCATGTCTGCATCTTGAACAGAACATTCTTGACCCTGCTTGTTCTGGAGTTAGGTATTCCCCTAAATGTTCAACAAAGTTATTAAAATTCGTAGTAAGATAATAACGAGACAACGTTGTTAATACACAATGTTGAGTTTTACACCTCCATGTACACACGGTCAAAGATTCAGTACCACAAAACAAACATCACACTTATTTTGAGCTTTTTTATTTTCATGCTGTCAAATAAAAAACCACAAATTGAAACAGTAAAATGAATACGGTCTTCACACTAAATAATCTTCGATCTTCACACTAAGGGCAACTAAACGTATGTGTTCAGCTGGCCTTGGATCCCATTACCATGGCTCGATTAGCTAGATATATAAATTAACTTCTACCGTAGCAACTGCATGCCCTTCTTGGTTTGCAGTCTGCTGCCAGGTCACACGATCTCGAATTAACCTACAGTCTCAACTAATTAAAATTTTCATTTCGTTTTATTTTATTGCTCTGATTCTATCATTGAGCTCTCTACTGCCAAATCGATTAACTACGTCTCAACTAATTAGTTCAATCCTTAAAAGCCTATTTGGCTAATTATTTAATTTATTTTATGTACATCATTGACAGTTGTCATTGTTTTTCTGGCCAAAAATATAATCTCAAACACAGAAAAAAGTGAAAATTTATCACGATAAATAAAAAGTGCTTCTGTTGGGAGCCTTGGTCATAATCAAGCAAAATATTTCTAGGTAAAATTTATAATTTTCTTGCAACATTAATTGAATACGGTTTCTCGCCACTATGCTTATAACTAATGGGCACAACAGGAGTTACCTTTTTCTTAACTACACGCTCTACACACAGAACACTTATTTTGAGTCACCAAACTCTTTTCAAAGACGAAATGGCCTGAATTGCTTTCTAGCAATTCCAGCACACATTTTATATTTACGGTTTGTTTTTAACTGCAAATGTGGACAATTATGTGAATGAACTTAGATAAATAAAACAAACTGTAAGATAAATGTATCCTTACTGTTTTGCACAAATATCGATGCTTAGGTGTGTAACCTTTCTAGAGACTCCTAACTGGCAGCAGTGATTTTAAAATAAGGCAAGTGAGGTAGCTACCTTAAGCCATCTTTTTCGGGGCCCTTTTGGAAAATAATGGGCCCAATTTTCCAAACTCATCCAAAAATTTCAGTGTTAAGATCTTTCATCCCCAAAAATTAGGTCACCGAGAAATTGATGTCCAAAAAATTTATCAAACCGCATTGGATTAGATACAACTCTGAAACAGTTCTCCGCAAATTTGATCTCGATAAAAAAAATTAACACTAGAACGGCGAGAAAAAAACTGCATCTAGAATGGCGGTGGTGTCGAAATCGGCACCAGTTGCTTTATAAGCCTAATATGTAAAGCATATGCTTGTATTTTGATACATATTAAGAAAAAAAGCTAGGAGAGCACGATATGACAACATAAACAACAAAAATTTCAAAAAAGTTAGTATAATTACTAATTACAATTAGCATTAGCAACTGCAACGGAAATCGACTTATCCAGAATAGCATAGAGCCGTAAAGGAAAAATTGTTTTTGTTTTGTTTATGCCACTTATTTTGATGAACAAGCATGGCATTCGGTAACCTTGTGCGATGCACTTCCACATTTTCCGCATGTGGGTTGTAGACAAAGCCGGCTAGTTGTAACCGTTGCATTATTGCAATTTTTTGAAAAGCATTTTTGGCGTTTGCCTAAACGGCTCTCCAATGGAATATCAACTCGAAAAGATGTGTTTTTTCGCTGTGCCACATAATTTTGTTTTAGGCCTTCTATGAGATCCAAAATGAAATCACGGCGACTAACTTTACTTCCAGTTGTTTTTCGGAAAATGATCCAGGCGTTCAAGGCAGCTATGTTTAGTACGTTGGTCCATACAGCTAATGGCCATCTCCTGCTTGCAGAATGCGTCGTATATTGTCTGGCCATTTGATCGAAAACATCAACCCCGACTTTGTTTTTATTGTAAACTAGCAGATTTACCCGTCCTTGATCGGGTAAAATGGCAGATTTACCCGTCGTTGATCGTGTAAAATGTAAAGACTGATTAAATTTTTACATTGAATAACCATATTTTAATGTGTTTTATTTCATCGTACAACAGTACAAATAGGCCTCTAGTAGAGCCCCATAGACGAATATGATCGAAATGAAAATACCGTACTTGGCAGATTTACCCGTCGTTGATCGGGTAAAATGTAAAGACTGATTAAATTTTTACATTGAATAACCATATTGTAATGTGTTTTCATGATTTTTATTTCGTCGTACAACAGTACAAATAGGCCTCTAGTAGAGCCCCATAGGCTCGTAGTCCCCCCATAGACGAATCTGATCGAAATGAAAACACCGTACTTGGCTTCCCTGGAAAAAGTTATAGTTACCCGATCTACGACGGGTAAATCTGCTAGGGATTTTTAAAGTACAGTCTTGCTCATAACCGTCAAATTTGGATTTTTATTTGTCACAAATTTTTTTCTGTTTGTGGTACCTAACAAAAACTTTAAATTTTCAAGGGGGCTTTCTGGCCCCTAATATAGTTAAAAAAGGCTGAAATTTTGGAATTTTATATAAATTTTATATAAAAATATTTATAAAAAACATTTATCTAAAAAACATTTTATAAAAAACATTTATCTGTCTGTCAGTCTGTTTGTCTGTTCCTTATGGAATCCGTCTGTTCCTCCCTTGGGGTGCATGTATGAAGTTGAAATTACCATCACTGTATTGTACTTTTTTGCGCCTAAGCTAGATGTCAATTGCAATTTAATCCCCCAAACCTAAATACGCAATTCGATTAGAATCGAAGAGTTATCTGAGACCCTCCTGTGGAAAAAGGGCCGTAGCTCCCTTGGGGGGCGAGGTACGAACTTGGAAATAGGCCCATTGACTCCGCTGGAAAAAAATACATCGGAATGCATGTATTATTTTTTTCTAGGTGCTCCTAATTTTTTTTCCATAAGGAACAGACAAACAGACTGACAGACAGACAAACAAACAGACTTTGGATTTTATATATTAGAAGTGAATTACAAGGGGCTTCTTTTTTTCAGTATTGTCTGTACTAGGTGCATTGTGCATTGTGGACAACAAATTCACATTTTTTTTCTTCTTGCATTGGTAGTTGACAAATAAGCACTCATTCTGTTCATTGTAGTAAAATTTGCTGCCATACATGTCATTTCCACATTTTGTCATTTCTTTTGTCAAGCCCTTGTTGTTGTTTCGTACCGTCCCAACGATTGTAATCTTTTTTTGTTGTAATAAGCTTGCCATATGAACACTAGTAAAAAAATTGTCAGTAGTTACGTTGTAACCAGCTTTGTTATGAATGCTCTCAGTAAGTCTCATTACAACATCTTCAGCTAAGGGCTTACCGTTGCGCTGTTCTTTTTCAAAAGCACCTAGATAAGGTAAAAGATTGTATACATACTTGGATTATACTTCCGTCATCACCCAAAATTTCATACCAAATTTGTCCGGTTTATTGGGCATAAAGACAATGAAAGGACATCTACTTTTCATTGGAAATAATTGCTCATCTATTGTAAGACTCCATTGTGGGGTATAGTTGAACATGCAATTAGCTACAAACTTTTCCAGTGGTTCTCGAACATGAACAAACTTGTGATCAGCTAGCCTCTGGCTTCGACAATCTTTGTTGTCAAATCTGATATAACGTTTCACCTCTCGAAAACAATCTCTAGGCATAGTATCGCCAAACAATCTAGGGCCGTATGTTTTGTTCCACAGAAAGTCAATAGAATGATGTTTATCGTATATTCCCCGAGCGTATTGCAATCCAATTAATGCTTCCAACTTGTCCAGTGACAGAGTAAAATCAGGATTAATTTTGGTTGCTTCTCTACAAGTGTGCACTTGAATAGATTTCAACATGTTATTATCCACGAACAATTTCCAGCAGTCGTAAGCACCAGCAGCAGCCCTATTTCGTATTGCTGGATGAACTCCTGTTTTTATACGAAAAATGTTAGGAGCATTTGCTTGTCCCGGTCTGGCTCTAAGTAAAGGATTCCAAGTTAAAACCATTTTTAGCTTGTTGTTGACCACTTGGATTCACTGTCAAATTTTCCTTCTCATCCTCAGAAGAGGAACTGCAGTTGTCTTCGTCATCAGCAGAGACGTAGCAGCCGCCCCCCAAACCCCCCAATTGGGGGGGGCCCAGGCCAACTTTGGGGGCCCAAGTTAGTCTGAAATTGCTTTTTGGCTACGTGACTATTTTCAGTTCAGCAGACTTGTTTACAACCGATTTAAACTGTAGGAAGAAATTGGCTTGTGACATCATAAGTGAATGCAACGTCATTTTATCTCGCAGAATCTAGAATATTTCGATTGATTTTCTGGTAGAATCTTGAATATTCGATTGACGTAACAATGCCGTTGTTACGCAACAATCATAGAATGGTCTGGAATTCTGTTTGGCTATAAATACCGGGACAATATATATACACTGCAGAGTGCAGATAAAGTATTTTATTGACATTGTATAGAATGAAACGTTCAGAAAGTGGTGCTCAAAAGAGAAAAGAAGCAGCCACTGCTCGAGATGCTGTAGCGAAATTGCCCAAGATGACAGATTTTTTCAAGATTACTGAGCAGAGTAGACCTGGCACTAGTACCGAGAGGGATGAAGAAAACTATAGTGTACAAGAAAAAGAAGACTATGACGATCAGCATCAAAGTGATTGTGAATTTCCAGAAAATGTAAGTTGTGATTTACCTGCCAATATGCAACCTTCAATATCAAAAATATCTGAATCTCAATTTACCCCTATCCCTGATGACCCATGTAAATGGCCTGAAAGTATTTCTGATGCTCAACGATATGATATAGTAAAGCGTGGACCACATTAACTAATAATGAATTTTCCATATAATAACACAACTCCAAGGCGACGTTTTTCCTCCAACCATTATAAACGTGTGTTACCTAATGGTGAAAGTGTTTCACGGTCGTGGCTAGTTTATTCTGGGGATTCAGATCAAGTCTTTTGCTTTTGTTGTAAGCTATTTGGAAAAACACTAAGCCCCTTTTGTAGTGGTATAAATACATGGGAGGGTTTTTCGAAAAAACTGAAAGACCATGAAAACGGCATTTCCCACCAAGAATGCTGCAGTCAATGGATGTTGCTAGCTGAAGGGATAAGAAATTCATCCACTATCGACAAACGCGAGATGAATATTTTTTTCAATAAAAGACGTTTTTGGAGAAATGTTTTAGAGAGACTTATCGACATTGCCTTGTTTCTATCGGAAAGGAATCTTGCTTTTAGAGGATCTGAAGAAGTCTTAGGATCTCCTCACAATGGAAATTTTCTGGGTATATTTGAGCTTTTGGCAAGAAGAGATCCGATCCTAAAAGAGCTTCAAGACAGAATCAAGAATAAAAACACTAAAGATCACTATTTGAGTCCTACCATACAAAATGAACTAATTGAATTGCTAGCGACAGAAGTTGAAAAAGAAAATTTACAGCAATTAAAATTGGCAAAATATTTTTCTATAATTTTGGACTGCACTCCAGATATGTCACATCATGAACAAATGTCTGTCATTCTCCGTTATGTACTATGTAATGAAGAAGCTGCTGTTGTTAAAGAAACAGTTTTTGGCTACTTGAGAACAAGTGACAGTACTGGGAAAGGCTTGTTGGACGCTTTCTTAGAAAAAGCGACCGAACTGCAACTCGAATTGTCTGATTGTCGAGGTCAGTCATATGATAATGGTGCTAACATGAAAGGAAAACATTCTGGGGTCCAAGCAACAATGCTAGACATCAATCCCAAAGCTGTTTACGTGCCCTGTGCAAACCATACCCTTAACTTAGTTGTTGTTGACAGTGCTAATTGATCGACGGAAGCATTGACATTTTTTGGAGTACTTACAAGGTTGTATGTGCTGTTTTCTTCCTCTGCTCAGCGTTGGGAAATTTTGAAGAAACATGTGGAGCTGTCCATAAAGTCACAATCTGATACTCGTTGGGAAAGCAGAATTAAATGCATCAAACCTCTTCGATACAATTTAAAAGAGGTGTTGCTGGCACTGAAAGACTTGGAAGCCATTTCCATAGAAAGAAAAGATGGAAGAGCTGCCTCAGAAACAAAATCGTTGATAGCTCATTTTTTAAAATGGAGTTTTCTTTTGTCGGTGTTTATTTGGTATGATATCCTATTCCAAGTCAATAAAGCAAGCAAGATTCTTCAATTGTATGGAGTCTTCCTTCATACAATGGAAACGGAAATCCAGGCAACTGAAAAGTTTTTGCAAAACTATCGCACAACGGGTTATGACAGTGCCGCAACATCTGCTGTTGAAATAGCACAGGAATTGGATATTGATCCTTCTTTTCCTCCGTCAAGAAGTGGAAAGAAAAGAAGATTGTTTGATTACCAAGGTGAAGAGGAACAACGAGCTACTCCTGAACTGAAATTTAAAAGCAACTTTTTCTATCCATTAGTAGACCAGGCTATTATGTCAATAAAGGAGCGCTTTAATTTGTTACGTGAGGTTTCTTCCGCCTTTTCGTTTTTGTACACACGAGACAAACTTTTGCTTGTGCAACAAGAAAATGCTCTTCTTACTTGCTGTAAAGAGTTCCAAAAAAAACTCGGTGACATTAATTCTGATGAAATGAGCGCTGAGCTACAGCGGTTTGTTTTAATTTTACAAAAAAACGCAATCTCAAAACGGCTCAAGACTTTCTGAACTATCTTCTAAAGACTCATTTATTTGAATTGTATCCGAATGTGTACATCGCACTTCGAATCTTACTAACTTGCCCCGTGACTGTTGCCAGCGCTGAAAGAAGCTTCAGCAAATTGAAACTGATCAAAAGTTTTAATAGAACGTCTATGACAGACAGTAGACTATCTTCATTAGCCATGTTGTCAATCGAAAATGACTGCGCCCGATCTCTTGATTATGACAATGTCATAACAGCATTTGCGAACAAAAAGGTTCGCTCCAGACTATTTAAGTGATACTGTGTTTTTATAACTTTTTCATGTTTTTCAGTGTCATTGCTTTCGTTTCGCAGTGTCTGCATAAATGTCCTACTGAACTCTGGCATCGGTGCCGAATTTTTTATGACTTGCACCTTCGGTATCGGCATGCTTTATTCTGACATTAGCCTGTTTACTTATGTACAAATTGTGGTGTATTTTCTTAATGCAGCTTTTCAATTTTACACCTCTAAAGTGATATGACCTGTGCGCAGGGGCTCTTGCGCTTACTTTGGGGGGGGCCCGAAGTTGGAGTGCTACGGGACTGGTCATCAGAGCAGTTAGGCTTTGGAGGGAGAGCTTTTCTATCGCTAACGTTATCACTAGCTTTGTAAAAATTGCTTTGTAAAAATGCTTCAGGGACATCCAACATCGTCATCAGAAATATCTGAATACTAAAGCAAGTCATTCGCTTGTTCAACTGTGTAGAAGCACTGAAATTTGTCAAAAGACATAGTTACTAACCTACTGTATCGCAAAAACACTACTGCTTACAAAACTACAACTGCTCTATTGATTATTACGAGTCGGAACGAGAAGAGAGAAAACAATCATTATGACGCTAACAGTAGAAAATGAAATACAGCGGGAGAGTGCTTACGCGTCAGAAAACATGTCGGCATGATAAACTGCATGTTGTGTCGAATTCGACATCTTCGCCGTTAGTGGTATATTCTCAATTTATATTTTAGAGAGAAAATCTTATTTGAAAAAATTTAATCAATTTATCGTTTATGGTCACTTTTGATAATTCCTCAGGTAATTTTAGAGCGTACCTTCAAATACAAAGGGAGCGGTTACAACTAAAAAGTAGGAGTCGTGTCGATTTCGACACCTTCGCCGTTCTAGTGTTAAAGAAGAAAAAGATCATTACGCTAACTTCGACAACAGACGGGCTTAATACGGCCCTCCGACAAAATGATCTCCAAGAAAAGGAATAAATAATGGTCTTCATTTAGAACTTGGCCAGTTTGGTGCTTCTCATGAATTCGTGCCTTATGCCGCTAAAATCCTTAATGCATTACTGTCAACTGGATGTAGTTTCAGTTGCTGCTATGCCGTAACTGCAGGGAAGAAGAGCTGTCAATTTTTTCTTAAAGCTTTTTTAATTGAAGTGAGTAAAGTTTAAATTTTGTGAGAAAATTGTTAGAAAACAATACTCAGTGAGTATTTTTGCAAAAAACCACGAATATATTTACAATAGAAAAGTTTGCTAAAAAATGATCACCGGCATCATACGGTAACATACAGCAATCTATTACATCATGTCAATAACCCGCGACCGGTTTCGACCTTATTGGGTCTCATCAGGCGAGTGTAAAATACACTCAATAATAAACATGGTAAAAAAAACAAATTTGCCATTGGGTGCAAAAAAAGAAAAATGCAATACAAAACAATACGATACAGCAATACCTATATCATGGGGGTCTCATTCAAGGACACACACACACATGACATGGACAAGTCACATCGGTAAGCCCTAATAGGGGTGCAGGATCATTGTCAAGACTTATCACTAATACATGAGTTGCTAGTTGCTAGCCAGCAATTTTCAAGGCGATCTCCTATCGCGGGTTATTGACGGTCGTGGGTTATTGACATGATGTAATAGATTGCTGTATGGTACCGTATGATGCTGGTGATCATTTTAGAGCAAATTTTTCTATTGTACTTTGATGCTGGAGACAGATCCCTCTTGATAGGAGATCGCCTTGAAAATTGCTGGTTAGCAACTAGCAACTCATGTATTAGTGATAAGTCTTGACAATGATCCTGCACCCCTTTTAGGGCTTACCGATGTGACTTGTCCATGTCATGTGTGTGTGTCCTTGAATGAGACCCCCATGATATAGGTATTGCTGTATCATATTGTTTTGTATTGCATTTTTCTTTTTTTGCACCCAATGGCAAATTTGTTTTTTTTACCATGTTTATTATTGAGTGTATTTTACACCCGCCTGATGAGACTCAATAAGGTCGAAACCGGTCGCAGGTTATTGACATGATGTAATAGATTGCTGTATGTTACCGTATGATGCCGGTGATCATTTTTGAGCAAACTTTTCTATTGTACTTTGATGCTGGAGACAGATCCTTCTTGATAGGAGATCGCCTTGAAAATTGCTGGCTAGCAACTCATGTACGAATATATTTACTATTATTTTACTTAAAAAAATCGTAATATAGGATCGAATATAAGCGTTTTGTGGAAGTTATAGGCCCAAACTAGCAAAATAAATAGCAATATTCAAAAGATAAGGCAATCAATAACTTAAAAAAGACTTTTTTTTAATAAATCACTCAGAAAAGGTAGATACGAGTAGTAAAATCTTGGGAATATTTTTCAATTAACCATGAAATGATCTGGGATGTCGACTAATCTTCAACCTTAGCTGTACCACTTTCCTAGCGATGCATTTGTGCTGAGAATCATCCTGACATAAGTATTATGATCGAGATTCGGAGCAATACTTGATGGCAGTTGACACTCTGGACTCTCAATGAATACCCTTAAATCTCTCTTTCCCCACCCTGTAGTTTATAGGTGGCAATCTAAGCAATTTTTAACCACATTATGCGTGGTGGTAATGCTTCACTATTTCGTTTTTTTAGGAACAAATTTATTTTAATTGACTCCGCTTCCAAATTCCAAAATGCTTTGCGATAACACTGAGCGACATTGCAAACATACTTTAGCAATCGTCGACGTGATATTGCCTGTCTTCATCTGGTACA
Source organism: Trididemnum clinides (assembly GCA_963675345.1). Lineage (NCBI taxonomy): Eukaryota > Metazoa > Chordata > Ascidiacea > Aplousobranchia > Didemnidae > Trididemnum > Trididemnum clinides. The sequence goes on along the minus strand of OY776284.1, from coordinate 38,366,003 downwards.
CATCTGGCTACATAGCGTAAAACTAAGTGGAGGTGAAGAAAAGCTGTTAGATATTTTTACTTGTACTGATTTGAGCAAATTAACTCTGAAATCTTTAAAACATTGAAAAAAACAACAAAAAACAAAAAATTATTGAAAAAACAAATAAAAATGTTTTCCCGTGCTTTCCAGTATGGGCGCCATAAACGTAAAGATGTTTTACTTAAAAATCGCACAGCATAGATGATAACGCATGGATGACCTACCAAAAATTTTGGGGCTTGAGATTGCCTTGAAACAGGGTTTACGCTTTTTTAAAACATAAGTTTTGTGGGGCTCAAAAAAAGTATTTCCTGGTAGTTGTTTTCCTGAATGTATGGGGATGGGAAAGGTAGAAATTTTTTTAACCTTGAAATAGGAGAAGAAAATAATTTTCTGTTTTAATCGAAATTCATATCAGATTAAAACTACTTTGCAATCACACCAAGCTACTGAAAACATACTTTTTTGTGTTGCCATGTTGATTGCTTTAATGGGGTAGGATACTAAACTAAGTTGTTACCAACCAACAAAGAAAAAATATTTGCCTTTATCTATTTGAAATTAGATGTGTTTAACCTTAAGCTTTGTCAAGAATTTGTTTTATAGAAATAATTTTTATCCATTTTAGAGTAGTTGAAAATCTAAATTGCTGAGGTCTGTTTAGTCAGCCAACAAGTAGACATAAACACCTGAGCTGTTTCATCTTGTTTTTACTCCACAAACTTCGAAATGGAATATCATGAAGTTGTATGGCGCTAATTAAGCTATTTAACAGCAGCAATTTTAAGCGCTGGATTTTGAGTTTTAATCATAAACGAGAAAATTTGGTTTGATGTTTCATTTTTAAGTACACTGTTGTTGTTGTGGTGCAAACAATAATTACGTACTCAGATTAATTGCAGCCATTGCACTTTTTATAATTATGAGCGACTATATTCAGCTTCATATTTTTTCACTTCGTTAAATTCATTACTGAGCGCCAAGCAGAAAGTCCGTGAATATCAATTCGATAGTTTTGACGTCGTGTGGTTTGCTCAATGTCACTTCTCTTGAGCTTGTTTTATGCAGGGATGATACAATTTTTTGCAGGCAGAACAAATTTGCTCAACTTTCTTTAACCGGTTGAGAAGGCAAACTTTGTTTTTAAAGATTGACCTCAAACGGGCTTATTTTTTCAATTAAATTTCTTATTTTGAGATCAACTCCTAAAGCCGAGGCTTTCACAAAAAACTCTTTTCTTTTATTTGGCAAGATCAATCCGTAAGTGCTAAAACCACATTGTTTCGGGAGCTGCACAACTTTACTTCGCTGGGAGCAGGCTGCACAACCCTACTTAAGCGCTTTAGCAGCTGAAAATTTGTAACTTTAGGAGTCTGTGTTGATTGCTTAAGACGACTGGTTTTCTTCAATCAATCGGAGATTTGCTCGAGAAGGTGTAGTGGTTAAAGCGTCCACTTCGTAGACGGTGTATTCGGGTTGATTTCCCTTGTTGAATCATACGAAAGACTTTGATAATGGTATTCATAAATTCCATGCAAATTTTTGCATTATTTATGAGTCTTAAACTGTTTCCACATATCTCCGGTATATCTATATAAACTTTTGTGATGCCATAATTAAGCATTTATTGCATAAAATTACTTAGTTACTCTCTTTGTTTGATTTGCAGTACGGTTATAGTAACCAAGTTTTGACTTGTGTTTTCAGAATATTTAATATTTTTATGTTTCGGAATACTCATGAGCAGGATTGTTGGTAAGAGGGCAAAATAAGGGGTAGGCTACCTATCTCAAAAAAGAAAGTCTTAGTCTCCTCTTGTTTAATTTGCATTTTTCACCTTCCTGATATCTGATAATTGTTTTGAAAAAAGAGCTATTATCTTTTCCTCTGCCAACTCCATCTTAAACAGAGTTTTTCATGTTTGAATTTGATGCAATTTATCTTGTAGTGATTATTGGAATAAAACGTTTTTGGCATTAGGGATCTGTGACTCTCGTAGTTTAGTAGGAGGCCATTTTATTTAATTGATTATTTATGGTTCCAAAGCATTTGAAAGAGTATTGAAAAATTTATTGATCTGAATTTTATGCAAACTAACTGATGCGATTGCAGGCAATCATTATTGATTTTGAGCAAAAAATGAGAATGATATACGAGATGTGTCCGAAAAGTAACGAGACTGGTGTTGTAAAAACTGTATTGAAAAGTATTGAAATATACCAAAGTCAAATTCCTTCAAAGTAATCTCCTTCCACTTTGAAACACTTGTGCATTCGCCTTTTCCACGATTCAATACACTCTTGGAAGCATTTTCTGGGATCTTTTTGAGCTCCGTCGTCGCGGTCATTTTGATGGAATCGATGTCAGAAAAATGGGTTCTCTTCAGAACAGATTTGATCGTGGGAAAGAGGAAAAAGTCACACGGGGCCAAATCGGGGGAATATGAGGGTATTCCAAAGTTGCAATGTTTCTTTCTGCAAGAAACTGACCAATACTCAGGGCTGTGTGATCAGGAGCGTTAATGTGATGGAGCATCCATGCGTGAGCTTCACAAAGACTCCACCTCTGGTCACGCACTGTCTCATAAGGCGCCGAAGAATGTCTTTAAGACATCGCTCATTTCGAATTCCTACCCCAAGGCCAAACAGTGAACCAAACCGTCTATAAAGACATTCTTCGGCGCCTTATGAGACAGTGCGTGACAAGAGGTGGAGTCTTTGGGAAGCTCACGCATGGATGCTCCATCACGATAATGCTCCTGATAACACAGCCCTGAGTATTGGTCAGTTTTTCGAAAGGAACATTGCAACTTCGGAATACCCTCATATTCCCCCGATCTGGCCCCGTGTGACTTTTTCCTCTTCCACAAGATCAAATCTGTTCTGAAGAGAACCCATTTTTCTGACATCGATTCCATCAAAATGGCCGCGACGACGGAGCTCAAAAAGATCCCAGAAAATGTCTTCCAAGAGTGTATTGAATCGTGGAAAAAGGCGAATGCACAAGTGTTTCAAAGTGGAAGGAGATTACTTTGAAGGAATTTGACTTTGGTATATTTCAATACTTTTCAATACAGTTTTTACAACACCAGTCTCGTTACTTTTCGGACACATCTCGTATTTAAGACAGTCAATTCTGAGCATAAGGATTGAAAAGTGCTTGCCATTGTTGCAATGGCTCCTCGTGGCTAAGTCACTTTGGTATTTATTAAGTTTCACTTTAAAGCTCTGTCACGGGCAAGCTTGTGAGGTTTCAAAATTCCTTCCTGTCAATAATTCCTGAATCACTTCACGAGATAATTGGATGCACTTGGTGTACATGAGTTAATGTGTTTCGTCACTTTTTTCCGAGATTTCATCTACAGTGATCTAGTTTTAAAGGAATTGCAGAAATTTAGTCCTTTATGAGACAATATATTTTTTTATAAAAGTTGTTCATTTAAAATTCGGTCACACAAAGCCAACCCTCTGTTTGTAATTATTTTGCTTAAAATTTTTTAACGCAAAAGTCACCGATGCCCCTTGCACACGTTTTTGCTTTTCATATGCAATACTAAAGGGATTATCAGACATAGTTTACATTGTATGCACTCTTAATTGTTCACCAATAAACTTTTTTACTTCAAAATTACAGCTCAATTTTAAAAACCATTGTTATGCCCAGCTAAGTGGTTTTTAATTTTTTCATGCCCACACTCTTACAAGGCTTTCATGATGTACTCGCACTCTTAATTTAGTTATCTCAACCCTAAAAATCTCCTGCTATTTTTTTCGGGTAGTCTACTCAACGTTGTACTGCACCATTAATACAAAATTTGAGGCTTGTATCTCAAATACCACTAAAAATTTCACAAAATTTTTTCTCAACTGCAGTTCAAATTTATAACTGAATATAATAAACTTATTTTGCGATATCTAGCAGAATTTAGCAATATAACTTGCTATTACTAACAGAGAGACTCGTTCTTTCGACAATTTATTTTTAAAACTTGCCGTTTCGCTCTCCTTTGTAACCGGGAAGCTTCCTCAGAAAACGATAGATGTTATTACCAATGTAACATATAAACTGTTAAACACAAAAATATCAAGACAACCTGTATTAGTAAACACTAAAAATTATTACTAACAAAGGAGGCAATTACCAAACAACAAAAACATTATTTCATCATAGAGCCAGTGGTGGGGACAAGTACAAAGTGTTCTAAGGTACATAAGACATCATTTGATGGTGATAAACACTAAACACAAGAAAAATACAGGTTATTTTGATCTTTTTGTGTTTAACAGTTTATATGTTACATTGATAATAACATCTACGGTTTTCTGAGAAAGCTCCCCGGTTACTAAGGGGAGCCAAACGTTAAGTTTTTAAAATAAATTGTCGAAAGAACAAGTCTATCTGTTTGTAATATCAATATCGACAAACAAAAAATGCCTGCTATATTTAAAATAACTTGCTTCTATATGAAATAAAAAATCGCTTCGCGCGACCCGTATACCTTTACAAATCGGGGTGAAGTTTTGTTTGCAGTAATTTTAGAGCAGATGCGACTCGAAAAGCGTTAAGCGCTTATTTTTTAACTTTTATTATTTTAGGCACTTTTTTCTCCAGACCGTAGTATCACATTGGTTAAATAATGACAATTATTTCTATCTAATTAACCCATATCTTACTGGTGTCAGTTTAAACTGACACTTTATTTTTGGTCTCCAAAATTTTAACTGTAGCAAATATCAGTGATGTTGTGATTGACAATGATTGAGCGGTAAATTTGCAACATGTTTTGATATTTCGTTTTATTTTTTTCTGTAAAAAAAGTGGATGTTTGGACTTTATAAAAAAAAGTTTTAAAAAAATTGATATGTTAACATTTTCGCTCACGTAATCAACGAAAAAAGAAATGCAAGAACTACCAAACCTTGGAATTTTGTTTTTTGACTATCTTGAACAGTTTTTACTTTTTATATGTTTATTTAACTTTGCACTGATGTATTTATTTCAATTTTTTTGCTGTCAGTTTAAACTGACACCAGGAAGATCCACTATTCACTTTTTGCAAAAGAATGAATTTTGCTATGAACCGTATTCGCGACATGTTATTGGCGTCTTTCAACTTTTCTTTTCGTGTTTGATGGGAAAATCGCCATAATCAGCTGTTTGTGTATGCAATCACGCTGGGACAGACAGTTCCCACACTCACAAGTCTCTTATAGAAATCGGTTTGCTACCACTACAACTACAAAGGAAAAGGGATGAAGCAAAATTCACGCTGTGATCGGACAAAATCTTCCCAGGCTGAACAAGTAGTTCTTGGACTGCTGGATATTTCACTTTGCAACAACTTTGCAACTTCCAACGAGTGGCTATGGAGCAAAGATGAGAGAGACAACTCTTTTTTTGCAGAGATTTAAACGTTTTTTAGATCATATGTAGGCCTATTGCTGCAGACTAGTCCGTATATCATGCAAACAAACATTTTTGCTTGTACAAGAAGTATAAGTATAAGAAGCAACCGGACAGGGAGTGTTCCACTACGAGACGCCAATAAAATGGAGAAAGAAAAAAGGGGATTGTATGATTCCGTTCTTGACAAAGACACCGGCATATGCATCACACGATGGAAAGATAGTAAGGTGGTTACGATGGCGTCAACCTACGCTGGAGTAAACCCCATTAAAAAAGCCCAGCAGTACTCGAAAGTAGAAAAGAAGCGCGTTGAAATAACACAGCCAAATGTTGTGGCAGAATATAATTACGGAATGGGTGGTGTCGATCGCTTTGACCAAAACATTGCTGCATATATGATAACTCAGCGATCAAAGAAATGGTGGTGGCCGGTTTTCCGATTTTGTGTCGGCTTGGCGGTACAACATATATATTAGATTTATCGTCTTCAAGCAAGAGGGGTATCTAAGAAGTTAGATTCCCTTGGCTTTAGGCGAGCTATTGTTGAAGTTTATTCCAAGAAATACACCAAAGATTTGTCTGGGCTCTACAAGCATCCTCAAATGTGTCAGAGCAGTGAAGTACGGTATGATGATGTCGGCCACTGGATCAAAAAAGCAACGCAGCGAAGGTGCCAAAATAAGCCTTGCAAGGGCACGACACTATATTGTTGCGAAAAGTGCGCAGTTGCATTGCATCCAGAATGCTTCAAAGCACATCACACATGTTAAACAATACAAGCATCGAGTAATCTACATGATATCTGAAGCTACACCCTTGTGCAAATTAATCTGAACACTCCTCAAATCAATTAAAAAATTCAGTATTTCTTTGAACAAAGCATTTTGTGTAGTCACAATGCACATTTTTCGCCACAAATCAGTTGTAATTGAGGTGATACTATTCCTTAAAGGTGACAAATGCATTTGGAAAGGTAAACCGTAAAATTATAAAAAGTTTAAATGATTTTTCAATGCACAAAAAGTGTAAAATTTTCTTTAATTTCACATAAACATTGACCTTTTTTACAGATTGTATATACTATTCTTTATCAGAAATAAAATATCTTGCTGAAACTGTTGCTTAGAGTGGGTGTATCATGGATATTACTCCAAGAAAACGAACTAAGATCGTTACACTTCGTGAGCACACCACAATCTCTCAAAGAAAAATTGTTGAAACTATGGGCGTCAGTTTAGGGTCCGTCAGCAGCATCCTTAAACAAAAAAGAGAAACTGGAAATGTTGAGGTTCAACAAAAAGGAAGGTGTGGAAGAAAAAGAAAAACTACCAAACGCTATGATTTGACTCTTTTACGCAAAAGCAAATTGAATCCACGGAAAACCAGTGAAGAATTGAAGAGGGATATGGATGACAGTGGTGTGCATGTGTCTTCATCTACCGTTCGACGACGATTGCTGGAGAAAGAAAGGAAAGCGAGAAGACCAAAAAAGAAGCAACTGTTAACCGCCGCGATGAAACAGGAACGATTCAATTGGGCAAAAAAACACAAAGACTGGTCTGAAGATGATTGGAGCTGTGTCCTCTTTTCCGACGAAAGTCATTTTTTTGTTCAGGGATTCAATCCTAAATCATTTGCTGTTCTCCCAACGATAAGCTGCGTGAAGAACATTTTGTGCAAACAGTAAAGCACCCAGACAAAAAGATGTTCTGGGGTGCTTTTCTATTAATGGACCTGGATCGCTTGTGCCGGTCGAGGGTATGATGAACAGCAAAGCTTATTTGCCAATCATCGAAAGAAAAGTTTCCACAGAATTGTCTAAACTCCACCCACAGGCCATTTTTCAGCAAGACTCTGCACCCTACCACAAGGCTAAAATCATAACAAATTGCTTAAAAAAAATGAAAATAACAGTACTGGATTGGCCAGGGAACTCGCCAGACTTAAATCCCATAGAAAACTTGTGGTCGATTGTTAAAAATCGCCTTAGGAAGATGGATTGCACCACTAAAATCAAGCTAATTGAGGCTGTAATTCATGTTTGGTTCCATGATGAAGAAATCAAAAAAATTTGCAAAACCTTGGTTTTATCTATGAAAAAACGAGTGAAATCAGTGCTAGAGAATAAAGGTGGACATATTAACAATTGATTATTTCAGAAACAGCTTGTACTTTCGTTATTTCTAAAATAAAACGAAAACTTTCAAAAATTGACTCTTTTTTGCAAGTGTTCAGATTAATTTGCACAAGGGTGTACGTATATGCAAGAACACGACGTGTGTGTCTAAAGAGAGACAAATAGAATACACAATGTGTCACAAGTAGCCACAGTGCTCCAAGTTGCACTTGTACACATTTAATTAGTTATCAACTTGTGATTGCAAATTATAGAGCTAATGACGATAGCAAATGATTTTATCAACTTTTGATGCCTTAAACTTTGTTATCAAGCGTGCTTTAACTCTTCTGCTCTTTTACATCTTTTGTTTTTTTCATACCTTTTCTTCCTGGTGTCAGTCTAAACTGACGCTTGGATTCTTGCCATTTATACCAATAAAAAAATTGGTTTCAGCACAGAATCTTTCATTTTAAAAAACAAAATAAAAAATTTGCGATTTCGGTGGTTTCAGCACAGAATCTTTCATTTTAAAAAACAAAATAAAAAATTTGCGATCGCAGGAAGATATGGGTTAAATACAATTGTTAATGTTAAGGTATTGTTGAACTTGGTTTGACTATAATTTATTTTTCATAAATTGGTTCTTGACTTGGCTTACAGGTGAATGTATTGAAGTTGGGGAAACCCGAACAACTCTCCATGCTTCCGAATCACGTCATCGATCGACTTGTGCTGAAAATCAACAAGCGAGTGGTAGTGGACTGCAGATACTCACGTCTTAGTGATGAAAACGCTTACAACGAGAAACTCGTTTATCTACAAAGCGTTGCCAGATCTCAAGGAAAACCGGTTTGTTGAGATTTGATACAAAATTTTGCAACTACACGCAAAAACATGTTTCAAATTTTTTGGTAAAGATTACATATAATGTCATCATAAAAAATTTTATTCAAAAACTGTGTTAATCATTGTTATGACCTCAACCATCACAAATCAAGGCGAGAAATAATTTTTGATAATTAGGCGAGTGAGAATTTTTATCATTTGTCAAAGAAACTATATGATAACCAAGTCATTAGAAAAAAATAGCAAGCCGAAAAAAACGCTAGAAATAGTTTTAACAGTTCAGGTCTGAGACCAGCTGTATATTTTTTGTAATACAGTTTCACCTCGTTAACTCGGACCCTGTTAAGCCGGATATCGGTTAACTCGGATCATGACCGAGAAAAAACTGTAACTTGCAAATGGACGATGCAGAAGTCTTCGCCGTTTTTGTTTTTCACAAAAATAAAAACAAAACAAATAAATCTCATTTACAGTGTACAAGTGTACTGTACATTAATTATTTACATGTTATGAAGGTAAGGTAAAAGAAAATAACCTTGGTAATAGCCGATAATAACAGACGATATCTGTACAGGTTTGTTTGCTAGGCTAGCCCAACGTAGCCTTCGTCAGGTGATTTACTTGAATAAACAAAAATAAATGAATATATAAATAAATTAATCTGCTTTTTTACAAGTTATGAAAGTAAATGTAGTAAAACAAAATAGCCTATATAATAACTGCATTTTTAACTAAACTTCGTTACGCTAGACATGTTTATAAGCTATGGCCTATAGGCCGTCGGTTAAGTCGGACCATCGGCTAACACGGACACCCTTCCCGCCCCAGCTGTTCGAGTTAACGAGGTGGAACTGTATTAGGATTTTGTACAAAACTTTCTCTACCATCGCAGCGTAGCCGCCAATCATTGTCTTGAGCGCTTTTAAAAGCAAGAAGAATCTGGGAAACCATCTATAACCTCACTGCAAGATGGGACACTGATCGAGTAATAAAGGTTTTCTTCTTTTTATAAATGAAAAATATCAAATCGATAAGTTTTGATTACCCTTGAGTCGGTAAGATTGCGATTTGATAATTGATCGAATTGAAAAAGCGATGTCTTTCAACCTAAACTTTCTAATGCATAGATCAAAAGCTTTTATGAGAGTAAGAAGCAAAGAAAGTATAAGAAGCAAAACGTGTTTTTACATCATTTTTTTGATTGTTATACAGTAAACAGTCTTGTTCAAATTTTTTAGCTCTTCCGAAGAGACGTAGCAGCCGCCCCCCAAACCCCCCAATTGGGGGGGGGCCCAGGCCAACTTTGGGGGCCCAAGTTAGTCTGAAATTGCTTTTTGGCTACGTGACTATTTTCAGTTCAGCAGACTTGTTTACAACCGATTTAAACTGTAGGAAGAAATTGGCTTGTGACATCATAAGTGAATGCAACGTCATTTTATCTCGCAGAATCTAGAATATTTCGATTGATTTTCTGGTAGAATCTTGAATATTCGATTGACGTAACAATGCCGTTGTTACGCAACAATCATAGAATGGTCTGGAATTCTGTTTGGCTATAAATACCGGGACAATATATATACACTGCAGAGTGCAGATAAAGTATTTTATTGACATTGTATAGAATGAAACGTTCAGAAAGTGGTGCTCAAAAGAGAAAAGAAGCAGCCACTGCTCGAGATGCTGTAGCGAAATTGCCCAAGATGACAGATTTTTTCAAGATTACTGAGCAGAGTAGACCTGGCACTAGTACCGAGAGGGATGAAGAAAACTATAGTGTACAAGAAAAAGAAGACTATGACGATCAGCATCAAAGTGATTGTGAATTTCCAGAAAATGTAAGTTGTGATTTACCTGCCAATACGCAACCTTCAATATCAAAAATATCTGAATCTCAATTTACCCCTATCCCTGATGACCCATGTAAATGGCCTGAAAGTATTTCTGATGCTCAACGATGTGATATAGTAAAGCGTGGACCACATTAACTAATAATGAATTTTCCATATAATAACACAACTCCAAGGCGACGTTTTTCCTCCAACCATTATAAACGTGTGTTACCTAATGGTGAAAGTGTTTCACGGTCGCGGCTAGTTTATTCTGGGGATTCAGATCAAGTCTTTTGCTTTTGTTGTAAGCTATTTGGAAAAACACTAAGCCCCTTTTGTAGTGGTATAAATACATGGGAGGGTTTTTCGAAAAAACTGAAAGACCATGAAAACGGCATTTCCCACCAAGAATGCTGCAGTCAATGGATGTTGCTAGCTGAAGGGATAAGAAATTCATCCACTATCGACAAACGCGAGATGAATATTTTTTTCAATAAAAGACGTTTTTGGAGAAATGTTTTAGAGAGACTTATCGACATTGCCTTGTTTCTATCGGAAAGGAATCTTGCTTTTAGAGGATCTGAAGAAGTCTTAGGATCTCCTCACAATGGAAATTTTCTGGGTATATTTGAGCTTTTGGCAAGAAGAGATCCGATCCTAAAAAAGCTTCAAGACAGAATCAAGAATAAAAACACTAAAGATCACTATTTGAGTCCTACCATACAAAATGAACTAATTGAATTGCTAGCGACAGAAGTTGAAAAAGAAAATTTACAGCAATTAAAATTGGCAAAATATTTTTCTATAATTTTGGACTGCACTCCAGATATGTCACATCATGAACAAATGTCTGTCATTCTCCGTTATGTACTATGTAATGAAGAAGCTGCTGTTGTTAAAGAAACATTTTTTGGCTACTTGAGAATAAGTGACAGTACTGGGAAAGGCTTGTTGGACGCTTTCTTAGAAAAAGCGACCGAACTGCAACTCGAATTGTCTGATTGTCGAGGTCAGTCATATGATAATGGTGCTAACATGAAAGGAAAACATTCTGGGGTCCAAGCAACAATGCTAGACATCAATCCCAAAGCTGTTTACGTGCCCTGTGCAAACCATATCCTTAACTTAGTTGTTGTTGACAGTGCTAATTGATCGACGGAAGCATTGACATTTTTTGGAGTACTTACAAGGTTGTATGTGCTGTTTTCTTCCTCTGCTCAGCGTTGGGAAATTTTGAAGAAACATGTGGAGCTGTCCATAAAGTCACAATCTGATACTCGTTGGGAAAGCAGAATTAAATGCATCAAACCTCTTCGATACAATTTAAAAGAGGTGTTGCTGGCACTGAAAGACTTGGAAGCCATTTCCATAGAAAGAAAAGATGGAAGAGCTGCCTCAGAAACAAAATCGTTGATAGCTCATTTTTTAAAATGGAGTTTTCTTTTGTCGGTGTTTATTTGGTATGATATCCTATTCCAAGTCAATAAAGCAAGCAAGATTCTTCAATTGTATGGAGTCTTCCTTCATACAATGGAAACGGAAATCCAGGCAACTGAAAAGTTTTTGCAAAACTATCGCACAACGGGTTATGACAGTGCCGCAACATCTGCTGTTGAAATAGCACAGGAATTGGATATTGATCCTTCTTTTCCTCCGTCAAGAAGTGGAAAGAAAAGAAGATTGTTTGATTACCAAGGTGAAGAGGAACAACGAGCTACTCCTGAACTGAAATTTAAAAGCAACTTTTTCTATCCATTAGTAGACCAGGCTATTATGTCAATAAAGGAGCGCTTTAATTTGTTACGTGAGGTTTCTTCCGCCTTTTCGTTTTTGTACACACGAGACAAACTTTTGCTTGTGCAACAAGAAAATGCTCTTCTTACTTGCTGTAAAGAGTTCCAAAAAAAACTCGGTGACATTAATTCTGATGAAATGAGCGCTGAGCTACAGCGGTTTGTTTTAATTTTACAAAAAAACGCAATCTCAAAACGGCTCAAGACTTTCTGAACTATCTTCTAAAGACTCATTTATTTGAATTGTATCCGAATGTGTACATCGCACTTCGAATCTTACTAACTTGCCCCGTGACTGTTGCCAGCGCTGAAAGAAGCTTCAGCAAATTGAAACTGATCAAAAGTTTTAATAGAACGTCTATGACAGACAGTAGACTATCTTCATTAGCCATGTTGTCAATCGAAAATGACTGCGCCCGATCTCTTGATTATGACAATGTCATAACAGCATTTGCGAACAAAAAGGTTCGCTCCAGACTATTTAAGTGATACTGTGTTTTTATAACTTTTTCATGTTTTTCAGTGTCATTGCTTTCGTTTCGCAGTGTCTGCATAAATGTCCTACTGAACTCTGGCATCGGTGCCGAATTTTTTATGACTTGCACCTTCGGTATCGGCATGCTTTATTCTGACATTAGCCTGTTTACTTATGTACAAATTGTGGTGTATTTTCTTAATGCAGCTTTTCAATTTTACACCTCTAAAGTGATATGACCTGTGCGCAGGGGCTCTTGCGCTTACTTTGGGGGGGCTCGAAGTTGGAGTGCTACGGGACTGGCTCTTCGTATCGGCTGCATATCCACCATGGAGTAAACCTGTAGTAGACATATTAGATAAAAATTTGCCGCTAATTTTTGGTTATTTTTACAAAAGCAATAAATCGATGATCCACAAATGCGAAGAATGTGTTTGCTTCTTTTTGATCAACTTATGCGTGGGTGAAATTGTTGAAACATACACCCAATTGTGATGTCACAATAACTTTTTCAGCTTATAACTTTTATTTGTACTAAAAATTTTCTATTTTCTATGCAATTCGCGAACAACTTTTCCAACGAAAGTTTACAGGAAAAAGCACGTGTTGGTATTTATGACAGGGCTGAAAACTTGATCAATTTTTTTCAAGTTCAAAATGAAGTTCTTCATATTCAATAAGCAAAATTCAAGTTCAGCATAATTTTCAGTAAATTCATTTTTAAATCAGCCTAAATATTTTCTATTTCTACCTGAATTTTGCCCCCAAATAGTGGACTTAGTAAGCGTTGTTGACTTTTTTTTATTCTTCTGTCTTAGTTTGCGCATTAAAAGTTGGCAATCAATTATTCTTAGAAATTACAGTACTTTCGAGTTCGCCGCCACATTTATATTGTCTGATTAATATGCCGGTCAAACTATCCTATTGCTGTTAACCGACCCCTCTCTTGAAACAAAAGCATGGTGGAAGACCATGCAGCCCCAAAAGATGTGCAACTTTTCGCGGCCTGGAACCGAGGTTGTACTGAGAGAAAGACTCCAAAAAAGAAAGCATTGTAAAGAGTCAGCAACAGGACAGGACAAAATGAGATGAGAAATGTTCTGAGTTGGGCGACCTCAAGCGATGTATAAAAACTTTTCAATTCCGCTCATTATGGAGAGAGGGCTATCGCCGAACAAGCAATCGATGCAAGCGCACTGGTAGCTGTACACGTATCACAGCTTGACTAGCACTGGGGTAGCATGTTCTGCGTGCGAGGTCAAAACATCAGGATGTATAAATGCAGGAATCAATAACTAGTACTGGAATAGCCTAATTTGCCATGTAAATTCAATTGAATAAATAATACTAAGTATTATCAATAAATGCTAAAATTGATCTCATGCTCTCTAATAAAAAGTTGGAAATCAAAGTTAAAGTAAAAATATTATTTTTATTTTTATCATTGGATTCGAAATATTAGCTTATGTTTGCTGGCTAAATACTCCGTAGCCCGCAAACATACGTTTAATGAATCAGAGTCACTACATTCGTGAGGAGTCTGAAATGAGAGCAAAATTTTTTACCTCAGAACTACAGGGATAAAAGGTTTGAACTTGTTCTTTTCAAATTTTACTTCTCTCTTTGCCATTTCAATTTCTTTGCTTTTTCTTTTATCTCATTTCCTTTTCTTTTTAACCACTTCTCATACTTTTTTCCTACTCACATTTTTTGTTAACATTTCTTCTCATCTTTTCACTTCGACTTCCATTTTTTCACCGATTCTCTCCATAATTTTGCCCGTCATTTCCTTTTTCATTTCAATTTTAACATTTTTTGAATATTTTTACTCCTATTTCACTAATGATATACTCTTCTTTTACCCCTTAACCCTTCCTTTTAATTGTTACTCCCTGTTTTTTCTCCCATTTGCTATTTTTTTACTTCTTAATCTTTTTACCGCTTCTCTTCCTCTCCTGACTTTTTCAATTTTTTTTCCTCTTAAACCCTGCTTTTACGTTTTTTCATTTATAAAAACGCTTTTGTTCCCACAAGTCACAAGCTCTTCCCATTCTTTTACCTTGTCATCTCATGTTTTTTACCTTTCACGCTCACCTTTTGAACCCTTTATCAATCTTTTAATTTTTTCACCTCTTTGTTTATCCGTTCCTCCTTAAATCTCGTTTTGTCCCCTTCTTTTACGCTTTGTTTTACGGGCGCGATAGCGTAGTGGTTAGAGCGTCCTCTTCGCAGCCAGTAAACTTGGTGTTCACTTTCCGAAGTCCAGTCGTACCAAAGCACTTTAAAAAATGGTTTTCACAGCTTCCCTGCTTGGCGCTCAGCTTAAAATGGTTGGTGTGGAAAACAAGCCAGCAGATTCGCTTGCTATTTATTTGGGCAAGGCACTTAACGAAATGCCTCCATCTTTATGTGGCAGGTAGATGGCTCTACGAACTGCGTCAACACCTATTGTCGCGTGGAGATTAGTAAGACAAACCCAAAGACGGTAAGCACGCCATACGATACCACTATATTTCGGCACATCAAGGGGTAACTGGTTTGACGGTTTTGGATGACGATACTCGATGCTGGCTTAATACCACCACCTGATTCTGACAGAAAATGGATGTTCCTTCACACGAAAAAGATCGCATTTTTAAAAAGAGTCAAAATTTTCCACCTCCTGCTTGAATTTTATCATTTTTAAAGTTCACAAGAAGTAAATTTGTAGCAATAATACAACCTTGTTTGTAGGAATCGCAGTAACGAATTATATTAGGCCGGGGTAAGGGAGGCTCGAAAGCGTGATAGCCGGTAAAATTATATGGCCACGTTTCTTCAAATCTTTTCATCTTGAACACAAGCTGACAAGGCGATATAGCAGCTTGAACGTCCGCTTTGTAGTTGATAGACCTGGATTCAATTCTCACGCCAAGTCATACTAAAAACATCAAAAACAGTATTCATTGCTTCGTGCCTGATGCTCAGCACAAAAAAATCGAATGAAGAAAAAATAGAAAATTTCGCTCGTTGTGTTATTTTGAAAGGCACTCAAGAAAATTCCTTCATCTTTAAATGGCAGACAGGTGGTGAAGCTGAGCATTTTATTCATCGCTGTGGTCCAGCCTGACTAAAAAGATACGCAAGCATAACATAAGCTCATACACAAATTGAATTAAACACAAATATTTATTGAAAAGCGGCCACATCAACAGAAACATATAGTGCTAGGTCTACCAAATAAGGCTCTATTCATGAAGTTCAATGCCCTCCCCGAAATGAACAAAAATTAACTAGTGTGAGATATTGGCAATCGATAAATTTATTTTAAGGATTTTTCCTTTACTGCGTTTTAGATATTTTGGACTCATTAACATGTTAAATTTTTGGGACTTTAACCTGTTGCATACCAAAGTGATAGGTCTTATTATCATTTCCCTTCAAACTTTGAATTAAATTTATTTTATTGAATTGTATTTGTTCAAAATAAAACTTAGTTGCATTCAACTATTTTATGCAAATTATGATGCGAAATTTGTTCTAGATTTTCCTGTGCGATATTTATCTGAAAAGCTTAAATTGTCAAAATATTATGATTTTTGATTACGCCGAATATAGCAAAATCTTGTATAAATCGTAGAATAGCTATAAACTAGCAGACTCCCTATTAATGACATTATTACAAGCAGGAGCGTTTGGCCCGAAATGGCTCTTTAACGCATTGTTTTCAAGCTGATTACCACGCACACTGGTGGCCACAAACTGATGTCAGGTGCGCCACCAAATCTTTGCATTTATATAAAAGTGCATTTCACATAAATTAAATGCAAATACCTTCTTTATCATGACAACAAAAATAATTCAACAACTGTGTTTGGTTAATGGGGCACCCAGGCCCAATCAGTATGCGTTGCACACTGATTTGTCACAAGCTGATTCTAGGTGTGTCGAAACACTTTCACATTTGCACGTCTTTCACAAACCTGATTTATCATTATAACAAAAACAGCTCATTTATTTCAGCTTACTTACGTGTTACACAAGCCATAAACCTGTAAACTGTCGTCATAATTTACTTATAACTTCTGTATAAAACATTACAATAATCTTACACTTTGACAAACATCGTTTTACAGCCAGCAAAGAGTGTTTCGCCGCGGTAAAATCGAAATTATTCTAACGTATCTTGACCCCCAAAATTAAAAACCACTAATTTACTTAAATCGTCTCTAACACATCAACTTCCCTTTTTTCAATTATTTGTTGCAACAATTTGTGCGATGATTTTCAAAAGTGCCCAGAATGTCACGGAATCTAGTGATGTCCCTGCTTCCTATAACTTGTTCTTTTTCAGCATCATTTTTAACTTTCTTGGTTGCCTATTTTCTTCTCCAACAAAACTTTCTGCGAGAATACATTGTTTAGAGAAGTAGAAACAAACTGTACTCGTACATTACACGTTTCGATAATTGTTTAATTGAACAACAAGAATACAAAAAAACACAAATTTTAGGTTTATTGACTGATACAACGCAAAACTAATTCATGAAGGAAAAACTATAGCAAATGTTTTTGGAAAAAATAAGCTTGCAGTTCCTCCCATTTTTAGAATGAGTGTTGCACTTGCTTTGGGGCTCGCATCATGGCATTCAATGATGCAAAAGAAAAAGTGTTGTTTGTTGTATTTTGGCGTAGTAAGCTACTTGATGATCGCAAATTTAAAGTCCTATCCGACAGCAGTTTCTAAATTCGATCTTGATGCCAAACATAGTGTAACGGATTTTTAACTCAGCGTGGGCCAAGCGCCGATTTCGTTACACGCCCAGTCAAAGTCTTTAACCAACGATTTCATCTTCGCCTACCCTCTCTGATCGCTGTTTGGTCAGTTGTATGCGTATATGCAACTCCTTTATGGCCAAACAAACGCCACAATCACACTAGCTACACAAAGCTGTTTTATATAAATCATCAGAATAGAAAGTTTACCAGTTTGCTCTGAAGGTATTATCCATTCTGGCCGACGAAGCGTTAACCTAAACAAAAGGCATTACCAAAGATATTTGTGTAGTAATTATTGCTCACCAATATAGCTGACAGAGTGCATTTATCCATAAGCGATTGACATTGCTGTAAGTATGTTTCCCACATGCACAACAAATATAGTCATCGAGAGGTTTAAACTCACAACCCTCACGCCATAAATAGTTATCAATTTGCACGATAATCAATTATATCAAAAAACAAATTGCTTGGTGAGCAACTTCATCAAATAGTTTAAATAAGTTAAGCTGTGAAAGCAACAATGTTGAAACTTTTGTACAGAATTTTTGCGTCAATTTTTTGTCATAAGCTATGTACTTTTTTTATTTTTCTTTGCAATCCCGCAAAAACCTTTTGTGGATTATTCTAGAACATCGTTGTGCTAAACCCACTTTGCACTCACCAATATAGCTGACAGAGTGCATTTATCCATAAGCAAATGACATGGCTGTATGTTTCCCACAGACACAACAAATGAAGCCATCGAGAGGTTTAAACTCACAATCCTCACGCCATAAACAGCGATCCAACCCACTCAACCACGTTGCATGCGAACAAAAAGTGAACAAATTATTCCATTAAAATGCAACCAGCAAATCTATTTTGTAAAATAATACGAGAAAGCATCATTGTAGAAGAGAGTGCGAAAACTATTTTGAATACACTACTACCAGCAATTACGTGATTTATATTGAAAATATATTTCAGGAAATAGAGGAATGGAAATAGGAACAAATTTTTCTGGAGAGAATTATTTTGGAGGATACTGAATTTGATCATTAAGCTGTTTTCATAAACTTACATTCCACTACAATTACTATGTTTGTGCATAAAACAGAAATGGTTTTGCAATCTAATCAAACTTGCATATTGTCATTTTCTAAATTAATGTCACTACCAAAAAGCTAAAAATTACTTTGTTCCAGCGATAATGATTAGTGACAAAATTGTACAGAGCAACCGACTCGCCGGATAAGTTTTCTGGAATATAATCAAAACCTGGCACAAAAGCAAGTAGATGAGCTTTTATTCACGATTGACCCTTTGCGGTCGGATTTATGTTTTCTAGTTGAAGTCGTTGGTTGTGTTTAAACAATGGTCAAAGTTCTAACGTATTATTTTATATTCATGAAATTGCTCATTAGGTTTGCAATTTCCTTTTCAAATGAAATGATATAAATTTAAACATATTCAATTATATCCTTACCAAGTCAAATAAACAAAAAAATTACTGTTATGTATTACTCATGTTATGTTGTTTTATTTGCATTTTCTAGCATCATATGCTGCTCTATGTAATTTCTTATTGCCCTTGTGATGTTGATATTTAATCGATTAATGTGTATTACCATTGGCGTATTCAAGAAAAGTTTTTTTGAAGGGGGGGATGGGGCAGAGCATCAACTATGGTAAGTATTATTATTCAAGAGATCCTATAAAACAAGTGAGTGAACTCGTGTTCGTGGACCCAAGCATTTTGCCCATTTTGGTATCAAACATAAAAACTTTTTCTTGGAGATCAACTTTCTGAAACCTATAATTTTGTCTCAAAAAGGATTAAAAGATTTTAATTTTACATTTTTTGCTGCTCTCATACTGTTTATGGGGGCATCGCCCTTTATCCTTTTCCTAAATACCCCTTTAAATAAATTTGCGTTTGTGCTGTTATTCTGGTGTAACCATTGAATCAATTGTTGGTTAAGCATTTCTCGTTTTTGTTTATTCGTAATTTCTATCATCAGCAACAGTACTATGTTAGTTCTGATTGCTTTTTTAATGAGGACATTTGTTGACTTATTAGACCCTGTATATACAGTATATTACTCGGTTTTGTGTTGCTTTAATTACATTTTCTGGTATCAGACAAAGCCCAGCATTGTTTTTGAGTGCTTTTTGTATGTAGACATTCATTCAAATGATCATAAATTATGTAAGTTATTGTTGTGTTTTAAGTTGTTTCATTTGCTTACATTAGGCACCGCCTTATGTTCAGCAGTGATCTTTCCAAAGGAGCTTGGAGCAAAAATTTGAACTGGGCAACAGATTTCTGAGATCTGTTTTAGAGTTCTCTGCTATCAAATTGACTAACTATGTATTCTAGTGTAGATATGTTATGCGTTATTGCGTGTTGACACATCATAACACATGTATCAATATGTATTCTCATGTTGATATGTTATGTGTTATTGCGTGTTGACACACTATAAAATATGTATCAATATGTATTCTCATGTTGATTTTTATGAATCAATAGGTACAAATATGCATATATGTAGATGTATAGATCAATATGTATAAACATGTATCAATATGTAATCTTATGTAGATTGTGCAGTCGCGACCAAAAGTTTAAGACTAAACAGCAATTTTTGAGAAAAAAAATTCTCCATCCTATTGATTGTCTCTTTTTTTACTTATTTCTTGCTCAACAAAAGAACCTAAATGAAAATTGTACTAACTTGTACTAATTGTATTAAAATTGTACTAAAACTAAAAAAAGACAGTAATAAGCATTTGTATTTTATTTTGCATCAAAATATCAACTTTTGACATTTGGTGAGTTGTCCTTTTGGTTTGATGACGGCTTTGATTCGTCTGGGCAAACTGCCAGTTAAGTTTTTGCAAAATTCTTTGGGTATTTTACGGATTTAGACCCTAATTTGATTGCTTTAATTAGGGCAAGGATTTTTGGGAGAAGTGTTTCAGCGACTTTATTCTTAAGAACAGAACAAAAGTTTTCGATAGGTCTAAGGTTGGAACTGTTTTCCGACCACTTCAGGAGAGTAATTTTATTAGCCTCAAAAAGTCTGTTAACATCTATGAACAATAGCATGGGGCTCCATCTTGCATAAAAATTTTGCAGTCGTGCACCGACATGTGTAGTTGTAGCTTGTCCTTGATTAACTTTAAGTATTTCCAGCCATTCATTGTGTTCCTGGTTTTAGAAAAAAGAGTATGGCTGTACCTTTAATCGAAATGGCTTCCCATACCATCAGACTTGGCTAATGTTTCATGGTTTGCTGGGTATAGTTTTCATTATATCATGATCCTGAGAATCTTTTTGCAGCAAACTGTTGGACGGTAGATTTATACAAAAAATAAAACTTTTGAACATTATGGGCAGAAAACCAGCTTTTATGCTTCAATGCAAACAGGAGGCGCTTTTTTTTCAACGCTTGAGTACGTCTCGGCTCTCTTGCTGGTTTTTGCTATTTTAGATCAAAATTCTTGAACTAAACAGCGGCTAACAATCCGACTGCTGATTTAAATACCACTTTCATTTAAATCAGTTCTGATTTTCTCGGCTGAACATGTTGGGGAATTCTTCACTTTTTTTTTTATCAAGAAATCAGTTGTGGGAGTTGTGTTTCGCGGACAAGCTACAACTGCACATGTCGGTGCAGACTGCAAAATTTTTATGCAAGATGGAGCCCCATGCCATTGTTCATAGATATTAACAGACTTTTTTGGGGCTAATAAAATTACTCTCCTGAAGTGGTTGGGAAACAGTCCCAATCTTGAACTTATCGAAATTATATTAGATTTTGCTCCAGTATAAAAATGATACAAGTGTAACAAAATTTGATGCAATAATATGACGCAGCAAAAAACGTCATAAATCTAGTTTGGTCATTAACTTTTGGCTATGACTGTTTTAGGTGTTATTATGAGTAATCATGTCATGTAATGTGTATCAATATATCTTCTGATGTAAACATGCTATAAAATACGAGGTGCATTCAATAAGTTTCCAGACGTTTTTGGTATGGACACTTTTATTAACCGTACACACAAAAAACTCTAGTCCCCTTCAAAGTATTTTCCTCCGACATCAATGCACTTGTTGTACCGTTCCAACAACTTCTGGAAAGCCCCCTGGAAGTATTCTTGTGTGAGCATGTTTAGGACCCTCGTCACAGCCTCTTTCATGTCCTCAATTGTGGAATAACGATTGCCTCTGAGGTTTTCCTTGAGCTTTGGAAATAGCCAAAAGTCGCAGGGAGCAAGGTCCGGGCTGTAGGGAGGATGGGGAACCGTCTTGATGCCCATCTCGGTGAAATAGTCTGTGACGAGGATGGAGTTGTGGACTGGGGCATTGTCCTGATGGAAATGCCACTGACCTGGTTCGAAGAGTTCTGGCCTCTTCCGACGGAATCTTTTCCTGAACTCCCTTAAAACTTCAATATAGTACTCCTTGTTGACTGTGATTCCAGTGGGAACCCAGTGAATGTAGATTATGCCCATGCTGTCAAAAAAAGGGATCATCATGAGTTTCTGGGTGGACTTGCTCTGTCTGGCCTTCTTGGGTCTGGGAGATCCAGCATGCTTCCACTGGGAACTCTGTCTCTTGGTCTCTGGGTCATAACAATAGATCCAGCTTTCATCGCAGGTTATCAGGGCATCAAGAACTTGGGGATCTGAATTAATGAGCTCGACCATCTCCTTGCTGTCGTTGCAACGTCTTTCTCTCTGATCTTCCCGGAGCACTCTTGGGACGAACTTCGCGCAAATCTTCCGCATCTTCAGTTCCTCACGAATGATTATGTGTACAGCTCCCACACTGACATTAAACTGTGCGCTTAGTGTCTCTATAGAAACACGACGGTCCCTATTCATGAAATCGTTTATTTGGCCAATCATCTCTGATGTTCTGACTTCCCTACTCCTCCCACATCTCTCATCATCCCTCACGGACTCCCTGCCTTCCTTGAATCTCTTGTGCCACTGAAAAACTGATGATCGATTCATGCAAGATGGTCCATAAGCAGTCTGAAGCATACCATACGTTTCCGTGGCAGTTTTTCCAAGTTTAAAACAGAACTTGATCGCATATCGTTCTTCTAATGTGTCCTCACGTCCAGATTGCATTTTTGAAATTCACCAGCTGTGACAATCAGGATTTAGTAAGGTGTACTCTAATTCCTACTGTAGCTATAAATTTGCACCTAAACAAGAAAAAATTGGTCAATCATTTCATAAGGAGTATAGTAACAACATACTGAAATATCTCGAGTTTACGGCAATTATAAATGTCTGTACAAAAAAAGTCTGGAAACTTATTGAATGCACCTCGTACTATGTCTTACTCGGTTTCGTGTTGTTATATTCGCATTTTCTGGCATCAAGTACAACTTTAACCTTTTGCGGGCCACATTTTTTGACGGTTTTAGGCTCTGCTGGTCCAAATTTTAGGCCCTGCTGGTCAACCAGCCTCTGAATTCCCAACTTGCTGCAACACACACCACTGAACAAAAACAAATCTAGCACGTTCAGTTCATTCTCCTCCTCTAAAAATACAAATGATCATCTGCAACGATAAAAAATCTATTTCTACCAAACTGGCCTCCCAGGAATGTACTTGGACCTAGTTGAGCAAAAAGACATCATCCCTGGGATGACTTTGGACCGCATTACATAATTTTGTTTTGCATTCCAGGGATGTAGTTGGACAGCAAAAGGTTAACGTTGTTTACATTTGCTCGTCTGATGTAGTCATTCATTAAATTACCCGATAATTTTGCTTACAGAGCCAGATTTGTTTGGTAAAAGAGTATTTATTCAACCCGATTAAATTTGTTCACATTTTCGTTAAAAAGCATGTTTAAGCAAGAAGTTCAAAATCATGTTTTCTGAAACTTATAAAAATGTGGTAAACAATAATTCTTTTTTCCAAAAACCATTTTTACGGACTACCCTTTATATTGCTTCTTCCTGCCAGGAAGTCATTTACTGTTATGAAATTACAACTGAAATGGAAAATGAGAAATTTTTCAACACCAAGTTATAACAGTGATCTCAATGTTACGGTTATATGCACGTAGATAGAGCATGCATGCAGACTGAAATCCACCTCTTAATAACATGTTAATTTCAATCCCACCTACTAAGTACGTCACTATTATGAGGCAGAATCTGTGAACTGTAAATTTGGAAAAGATTTTAATTCACGATCCACATCAATTATCCTAGATTTTTACCCAAGCTTTTAACATTAGGACATTCTGACCGGTAACACCAGTTTAAACTAATCGGCATCGTAATTCGCTGACAATTGTAGTTGTGCTAAATTTGGAACAAAAACAAAATTTTAGCTTACTGATTTTAAGCACCCAGAGTCCACGGCGCTCTCCAGCTGTAAGAAACAATTTGGCAATCATTTGCTTGATTAGTCAGTAAGAACACTAAACAGTAGCAGTAGGTTCCTGTTCTTCGATCATTTAGATCAACAGAATTTATTCTTAGCTAGGGAACTACCAAACTCCGGTGGTTCGGTGAGGCTTCTAATTTGCAAAACTTAGAAAACAAATCTCGTTAATTGTCACCAAAAAGCAACTTTAAGAGGCACAATGACATTGTAGTGTATAAAACTGTAGTTGGTTTTGTTTCATTAAAAAAGTTTGTGTGTTTGCTTTAAGTTTCAAATTTATTCAATATATTCTGGAGCTATTATTGTGCAGCAAAATAAGAAATTCGACGAAGTTTGTAGAACAAAGCAAGGGTTCGGCGTGTTCAAGAAGGTAAAGTAGCGCAGATTATAGGTGACCATGGAAGGACATCTAGAACAGCGGTTCCCAACCTTTTAAACCGGCGGATTGGTAATTTTTTATAAAAAGATTCACGTACCGGTACGCAAAATTTATCGCAGCAAAGCAACAATAGACATGTGTTTACCCCCATCGGTTGTGTTAAGTTGTTTTTTATTAGAACTGCGGACTCATTAATGTGACTCATAGCATTACAGCCACACAAAAACACGAACGTCAATTAGGCGTTTAGATCTATGTCAGTTATAAATGAATTGCACACTGCCTCCATTCGCTTATTCATAATTCAGGATTTTCTAATTTCTATGTTGTTATTTGTCAGTTCACGTAACAAGAACTAATCATAATAAAGGTTTTAAACAGTCGCGAGATAATAACTAATGCTGATACAATATAATGTGAAAATGAAACTGCGGACCGGCAAAATTTTCTCGCATACCGGCGGTTGGGAACCACTGATCCAACATCAAGATCTATCAGAATAGAAAGAAGGAAATTAGCATAAATTTTATTTTTTTACAAAACATGACAGCAGCATTTGGAGAAAACTGTGTAACTAGGAAATGCCAATAACGTAATGATTTTCGAGTCAACATGTTCCCTGACAAAAAACAAAATAAATATGGTTCAAAACAATGAAAATTTACAAATGTCATAGACCAGCCAATAAAAACCAATTATTTGACAGGCTATTAGATGCAGGATAACTCATTGATGAAAGAAAAAATAAAAGCAAGTCGATTTGTTTATAACAGCAAACAAATCAAATCAGACGTAGTATAAAACTCAATTTCAAAATCCAACACAAAATCACAAAATGCGTTTCATGTGCTGCTATAAATGCCGCTCGAAGTTTAGTCTTCATGCTGTAATCAATCCCATTTCACGTTTCAGACCCACAGAAACTAAAATGGTTTTGTGCAATACATCTCTTCACTCTAGGTACGTGTCAAAGAGCAAATAGCCATTGATTCGTTGTGTTAAACGAATATCTTTTTGTGTGTTAAATTTATCAGCTAAAACATTGAGCTGTCTGTTTTTGAACAATTTAGGCATAAAATTTGCAACTTCAACATTACATTTGGTCTGTTAGCTTCAAAATATGCAGTTTTAAATCGAATAAACATGGCTGTATTGCCTTCTTTAGAAATCTGATCATACAGTACGTCTGCTAGTCTTATATCACTAGCGTACTTGAAAACAAATTTTTTTGGGAAGGACTGAAAATTTGTAAAGAAAAGGACTACGGTTTTTGAGATCAACTTTTTGAAATAGAGAGTTTAACTCAATTTGGTCTCCACACATACCTAAAAAGCTTTTTCCTGTTTGCATTTTTTTCTACTGTCATACCGATTGGGGGGAAACACAACTTATCTGATGACAAACTGTAGTATTGTCACAATTAACTGCATTTCTTGCAAACTAGTTTTGATCGCTGTTCTCCACAATGTAAAGCCATTATTATTGATTACAAGCAAGCATATGATGTAACAAAAAACTGGTTTTAAGGAGAGTGGCATTCATTCTAGTTGCGTAGATTATTAAGCAAAGGTTTAGTGTTTTTGCACCGAAATTATGCCAGATGATGGGCAAGCTTTTGTGGCCAACTGTCACTCTTAAAAATCTTCTTCTCCTAACCGAAAATGGTCTTCAACGTTGATTCAAGATACAAATGCTTTCAGTTCTGTTTACCTTGATGGTGAGGGAAACAATGTGACCCTCAAGTCTTTCTGCTATCAACTTGGATGTCAACGTCTTAGCTTGCAGGTCATATCTAGAACCTCCAGTACTCAATTTGCCTGTGCAATCTTTTGCATAGAATGTCTGCTGTGACCCGGAACCTAGCAAAACGTATGTCATTGTTTCCATTTTTTCACACTTAACGAAAGTTGACAGAGTCATACAAAATTGGTTTTGACCGCTTTATCTTTATGCATTTCGCGGCAGCGCATAGAGCTTGGTTTGGCAGGTTGGCGTGATCAGACAAATGCTTGTGCAGAAAGTTGTGAAATGCACGGGTAGATAAGATTCCTAACCCTGCTCTGGTACCATGAAAAAAATCACGTTAGGAGTACCTTGGGGTCAATATGACCCCATTACTAAAAATACATTTGGCCACCTGTAGAAAAACTCAATTTGTTATCAGTCTGTGTTTATTGCTTGAAAAATTGCTTGAAAAGGAGTGCACAATACATAAATATTTTACTTCTGACACTGGTTACAGACCATCTTGCTGTGTTCTTCACAAGTGGTGTCATGGCATCTACTACAAGTAAATCTGTACTTTTTGTCCTTCAATCTCGGACAATATCGCATCTCTTGCGCCCTGATGGACAATGCTGGGTGATATTTTAAACAGCTAGAGGTGCTTCTGGTAAAATTCCATCACTGCAAATGATTTGTTTCACAACCTGAGGTGTTTGTGGGGTCACTAATTTGCGCTTAGCTTGAAGAACAATCAATGATGTGAATAGTTCTTTCATGGGATCAATATGACCTCAAACAAATAAAATGTGAAATTTACAAAAAAGGCAGCATTGAAATTAAGATTGAATAAGTAGAAACAGTTGACAAGAATCTGCAAAGAAAATACAAAGCAAGACGAAAGCTTATAATCTCAAAGTTTGGAATATTGAGCCTATCAAATAAGCCTGGGGTCATATTGACCCCATGGTACCACAGCAGGGCTAATGCTGTTTGAAAATTCGTTTAGAAAATCTTGTTAAAGCAGGAAATTTTTCTTACCATTTCCTTTCTTCAAAACGATGCACAAGCCGACGCGATGGCGTAGTGTTTAGAGCGTCCGCTTTGCAGTCGGTAGACTTAGTGTTCATTCCCCTTGTTGAGTCATATCGAAAGACTTTAAAAAATAGTATCTATAGCTTCCCTGCTTGGCGCTCGGCATTTGTAGGAGGTTGTGGAGAACAAGCCGGCAAGTTCTCTTGTTTTGCTCTTAAGCAAGACACTTAACGGGACGCCCCATTTTTATATGAAAGACAGGTGACCCAGACACCTCGAAAATGGCAAGTACCAAACGAGTGCGGACATACCGTCCAAAACATAGCGATACAATTTGCTTTCTCGTGAATGGAGGATAAATATAGCAAATAGAAAAAAAATTACCTTCTGAATCATAATGTGCTAGCTATTGCTAAAGTACGGAGAACACATTAGATGTTATTCAGGAATAATGATTTCCCCCAAGTGGCCAGGGGCTCACTTTTGTCGTGTAAAATAAATTTTGCTACTTCTGTTTGAAACTACTTCCTACGCTCAACAATCTTCAGCCGCTTCTTCAATTCCAAATTCTTGTATTGTTTGACAGCTGCTCTTGGAAAGGATTGCTCTAATCTTGTCAGTTCCGATTCAGCTTCTTCTTTAATCCGCTTAGCCTCCATGAATAATCTCTTCTCACTATCTTGGTGACAGCATTGTACGGCTAGTTTCAATTTTACTTGAACCTTTACCTTTTTTGCATTTTAAGCGAAGTTTTGAGTTAGTAGGTTATAGAGCTTCACCGATACAACTTAACTACCTGACGACCTGAATGTGGATATAATTGAGGGTTAACAGATTTGGGTTTGATGCTACGTCTGATTTCAACAATTTTAAATCACATATTAATTCTAGTCAAATTTAGCTCAGTTAGAGTGTTTAAATTAACTTTAGTGCGAGGTAATGAAGCAGATTTTGAAAAATCAGCACAAGTCAACAATAAGAAGTCAAATGCTTTATTGATTGCTTAATGCAACTCCGGAAATGACGTCTTATTTTTGGTTTTAAATTTAAGTCCTTCCGCAATTGCGTCCTTTATTTGTTATGGGTTGCAGGCCGCTTTAGTTGGGTTTATTTATCATTCATGATCACACAACCATTTATTTATTTATGCGTATGAGCTCATGTTCGGTTTGCATGTCTTTCGGCAGACTGAACCACCACAACGGGTAGACTGCTTGGCTTCGCCACCTGAAGATGGAAGCATCCCGTTAAGTGCATTGCCCAAAGACACAACAAGCAAGCTTGTGGGCTTGTTTCCCTATGTGCTGAACGCCAAGCAGGAAAGCTGTGAATACCATATCAAGTCTCTTAGTATGACTCGACTTTGGGAATAAACCCCAGGGCTACTAACTGCGAAGAGGACTCTGTAACCACTTCGCCATCGCACTGGTTATCGCACAACCGTAAATCAATTAAACAAATTACACTTTAAGAAAAACGTTAAAACATTTTAGACGCAATGGCGCAGTCTGTAAAAATTTTTGTTTTTTAATGACAGAATCCCGCATTTGAAATTCGGCTCTGGAATAAATTCGTGATCCAGCATTGTTTTTCGGCTCGAAACTTTGTAAGCGACTATTTGATAAAGCGGCTTGGAAACACTTCAAGATTGCTCGAGCTGGGGTTTACTTGCAACTAACGATTATAATCTACAGCTAACGATTTTGATTCTCGCCCTCCAATTAATTTACTCAACGCAAAAGCAAATAACCATTAATGAATGGTTTTTATTAGAGTTATAAACACACAAGAAATTATATGCTCAACTTAAATCAATAACAACTGAACGTGTATTACTGACATACGCACCGAAATAGTTTTCTTCCAAGCAACTCGCCACAACAAATAAATGGAATGTCAACTTCGCATTTACACCATTATCTTCACATGAAAACTAAATTGTTTAGTTCTCTACTGAGTTCTAACAACGCCAAAATCACAATTAATTTCAACTACAACTTTAGTTTACAACTGTTCAGTAAACTAATTGTGTTCTAACTTCAACCTATTCTACAAAAACTGAACATTGAATACAATTATTCAAAAGCATCGAGGTAATCAACACTGCAAACTGAGCAGGCTAGCAAGGTTGCCAAAGGCTTTAAAGCAGCGGTTCTAAACCGTTGGGCTATGGCTCATTTGTGGGTTATAGCGTAAATTCCGGGTGAGCCAAGGCTAGCTCTTCTGTTTTCAACTAATAAGGAGAACATCACTGAAATTGAAAAAATATAATAAAACTGGGCTGCAGACCTCTATTTAGTTTGAAAATGGGACTCGTGCCTAAAAAGTTGAGAAAAACTGCTTCAAAGCAACTTTGCCAATCGCGCTTTGCGCCAGAAAGTGACGAAAAATGAACTAAAGTGATTGCCAGCAGAGGGCAGCAATGAGGTAAAATGCACATAACACAAAACCAAGTCTTTAACAGTATTTGGCAGATGGACTTGAACTAGGCGATTTCTCATTTAAAAATCAGTAATTAACACCAGAAATTACCGGAGCGGTCATTTTATTTTTAATAGCTCATATATCTGCTTAGATAGGCGCTCTAGTACAGTATTGAAACTTTCGGACTTTTCCAAACACTTGATCAACTTTTAGCTGGTTAATTTTTGTTGCATTAAAACAAGCACAATTTTGCGTAGAATGGTACATTTGATTTTACAGCAAATTGTGATTTTTACGCCATTAAAACTGTCTTGCCAATTTAATTAAAATGATTAGCCGCGTTAGCTTTGGACATAGTTCAATCTAAATCTAAAATAAGCTCACGGTGGCACTCTTAAAGGGAACTAGTATACAGTCAACTTCGGATATAAGAGATTCAGATATAAGGGATTTTCGCTTATAAGAGATTACGCAAAAGGTCCAATCTAAAATAAGCTCACGGTGGCACTCTTAAGGCGAACTAGTATACAGTCAACTTCGGATATAAGAGATTCAGATATAAGGGATTTTCGCTTATAAGAGATTACGCAAAAGGTCCCAAATGATCGGATCAAACTTTGCGGCAGTCAGTTATAAGAGAATTCGGTTACAAGAGACTGATTAAGCTGGTCCCAGCGGATCTCTTATATCCGAAGTTGACAGTATTACATAAAAAACATGAGCTTTCGCGGTTAAAACCATCGTTTCCTCAGGTGCTGTAAAATAGCAACCACAACTACAAAAATACAACTTACCAGTAAACGAAGAATATCATATTGGTGGGTTTTAGACACAAAAAAAAGGTGCGAGGTCGAATCTCGAAAAGATAGAATCTCCCAGTGAAAATGCCTCACGCTAAACCTGACCAAAAGCGGAGACTCTCCTCGTAGCAAGTCCAAAAAAATACCAGCAAAACGCAGCCAAGACATCTCAAAAAACTATCTGCACCTACATAGCCAATACTGTTGCCAAAAATGGCTCCAAAACTGCAAGTCAAAAAAATTCCATAAAGGAAAATAACAGTTGCGTAACAAAAATGACAAGGGCAGAGTAGGAGAAAAAAAATTAATGTAATATAATGTACTAGTCAGCCTTACGAGTGCCACCGTGAGCTCACTGTAGGTTTATATTGTACTTCCCAATTTAGTCTTTTGTTTTTAAACAATCTTAAGACAATAATTGCAGCAGCTGATAAATTTACGAACCAGAGTTGCCAAACTTTACAAATTTCAAAAATGGCAAAATTTTCCCTTTCTGAAAGGTAATCATCAAAAATTTCCTTAACTTTGTTTGGAGACGAAATTGCTTTTAGTTTCTCCTTAAAAATTTCAAATCTTGAAAAAATCTCTCTTTTAAAAAGTTGATTTTAAAACAAGGCTTTCATCGATTTTTGAAGCCGAGAGTTCATGAAAGTGCAGTGAGTTCGTTTCATTTAATTCATTGTTCTTAACTTGATAGTGAAATCCTTTTGACGATAATTATTGTGGCAACGAATTATACAGTAATGACAAGCAAAACAGATCGATAATAATTGTAAGCCGTACCAATAATCACAAGCGAGCAATGTGTTTATAACATAATGAAAGCACAAATCACGTGACACTGTCGCGGTCCTATTAATTAAGATTATAAATATAACTGAGCAATGCAGCAAGCAACGACGATGCAATACAGATAAACAAATAGATCATAACTGGCAGACACATAAATCATTCCATTAAGGCCGTTTATACATCCCGACTAATCATTTTGGTTTCACGCTAAGTATTTGTAAACATCTCATTTAATAGATTTTAATTCTTCATAATTTTTATCATCCCACTAATTTATTCTTGCTAGATTCATAAGCTGCAACTATAGATCTCCTCCCCAGATTTTGAAAATGGTGGGTCAATAGATGCAGCATTTTTAGAAATTAGCCAAACAGCAACCACAATTTAAACATCAGTAGGGGGTTGAAGTCCATTCTGCATTGCGTAAGCAACACACGCCAATAAAACTCGAAAGTGACTGCAGTCTGCTGGTTGTGAGAGCAGCGGCCTCATTGGCAGATTGCTGAGGACTGCTTAATTAATAAAAATAATAAAGAGATAATATTAAAAGCAGCGGCAAGCACAAAGTTGATGGGCTCATGAATGAAAAGCATAAGAACAAATGTTATTGAAAATTCATCGATCACAATAACAGTCAATCACCCCGCTTCGAAAACTTCCTCGAAAATGATAATTTGTGGACGCGATATGGGATTCGAAAAT
The DNA here is from genome assembly GCA_963675345.1 of Trididemnum clinides. Classification (NCBI taxonomy): domain Eukaryota; kingdom Metazoa; phylum Chordata; class Ascidiacea; order Aplousobranchia; family Didemnidae; genus Trididemnum; species Trididemnum clinides. Next base: position 38,334,493 of record OY776284.1, on the reverse strand, counting down.
TGGACGGGTGTGCGTGGATTGCCGCCGTATTGGGCCGGACTTAAGCTCTGTTTAGAGGATGCTACAACCGCCGGTGTTGTTGTTGATTACCCAACCCCTTTCGAGGGATGGGGGCATGGCGGAAGACCATGGAGCCCCAGAAGCCGGGTAACTCCCCAGGGTCTGGACCAGAGGTTGTAGAGAGACAGAGAGTCGCCAAAGAGTGAACGGTGCTAAGATTCCGTAGCTGGAGAGTGCAGAATGAGATGAGAGATGTCCTGGGACGAGTGTCCGCAGACGCTGCAGGAAGGATTCTGCCAATCCTAGAAAGATAAGAACTTAACAGAAGGCTGTGTCCATTGCAATGAAAACGAGAGAGAACACTGCCTTCCTTCTTAGTGGAAATCGAGGGAACCTGTGGATCAAACAATTTACATGAGACAGTCGCCTCTAGTCCGAAAGGATTGCTGGAAAGGATTCTCGATTGTGCCAATTCCAGAGAGATAAGAACCTAACAGAAGGCTGTGTTCGTTGCAGCGTAGATGAGAGAGGACACAGCGAGCATGACGAGGGAGCACAAGTTCCTTGGTGGAAATCGAGGGAACCTGCGTTTCGAAGAATTTCGATGAGACAATAAGCCTTTAGTCCAAGAAAAGACAAGAGTGGATACGAGAGATAAGAGAGACTACAAGGGATTGCAGATGGCGCAAGTATCGCTTCCTGTCTGGCTAGCTCATCAGCCGCGTCGTTCTCCGGGAGAAACGAGTGTCCGGGGACCCATTGTAGTCTGATAGAACAGGAGAGAGAAGACAGTTCCTGCCAGATCTGCCACAGAGTTTGAGATAAGAGGAAAGATGGAAGAGAGGACAAAGTGGCGAGGACAAAACGAGAGTCAAGAGAAGTGGCAGACTTGTTGGTGCTGCCGAGACCAGCAAAGAGCGTGCAAAATGGCGCAGGCTTCATCGGAAAAACTTGAACATACTGGGCCTGCTGAAAAGGAAAGAGTGGCCTCAGTGCCACAGAAAGAACAGTTGGCAAGAACGCCGGAGCCGCCACTGCCAATAGGAAAAGAGCCGTCTGTCCAGAGTACCAGATCATGAGGGGGGAGAAAGTCAAGGTGGGCTAGAGCCGCACCTTCGCGCGAGAGAGAGAAGGATCAGAGCGGGAGCATGGAGAGGAAAGGGTAGACTCCACGGTGAAGGAAGGCAGATTCCAAGAAGGAAAGGGAGGGCAGGCAAGGAGAGCTTGCTTAGAAGAAGTAGAAGGAAGCATGAGCGGGTGAGTGGATACAAAAGCTCTCCAGGAAGATTCCTAGAGTCTTGGTTTCACTCGCAGTCTGGCCAAACCTGATATAGGAAAGGATGTTGGGAGACGAAGAGCCCGCTCATAAGATAAAAGAGTGAAATGAGTCGGTGTGGTAGCGGTATTGTAACCCAGGCTTGGGATCACTGTGGAGCGATTTGCCGACGTAGTTGGACTGGCATTGCGATACAAAAAATGTGTGACGTAGTATGATAATCAAACATTGCCGGCACAGTTGACCGGAATTTAGCTCGCGTTGTAGCGAGATATGATTACCGGTATGGTGAACCGAGCTTTGCGATGTAAGAAATGCGAAAAATAAAATAATAATAAATGTGCAACGTTTATTTGTCAGATAGCGGGTGGATTCGTCCAATCCTATTGTCTGACAATTTTCGGCATGGCCAGCAAAGTCTCCGGAACAAGGCCGGTGTATGCAAAGTGACCGACGAACGAAAAACAACATGTAGCTTATAAAAGTCATTGTGCTCACAAATCAAAACTTCATTTTGAAAATTGTTAAATATTTTGTGATTGAAGAATAAATGATAGCACGTCCGTAGTATGTGGGAGTAATAACCTCGACTACTCGGTATTAATTATAACTGTCAACATTTAGTTTCGTAAAATAATAAAAGTAAAAAATTTTGAGAGTACATTTAATAGCAAAAAATCTAGTGTACGAATCACCTAAAAACTGTTTCATTGAATTTTAGTATAAGCGGTGGTCATAACAATAAAAACGCTTTTATGAGTGACATCATTGTGATATACTGTTTTCACTTTACGGTTTCGCAGAATGTAAAACAGGCCGGGTATTTATCTAATTGTAAAGGAAATTGCAATACGTCAATAGAATTGTTACAAAAAATATTAAAAATAAGCCACAGCAAAAAACAAATTGTTAAACTATGAAACAAAAGTAAGCTACAGTAAAAATAAGAACGTGCGTAGCGGAAACAAAGCTCGATGTCAGACAAAAATGTTTGTTTGAAGAGCAAGTGCAGCCACAGCGATTGATGGCTCGTCGATGTTGTGCAATAACGCAGTCGAAATTACTTAAATGCTGCTGCTTGAAGTTGGTTGTTGCGGTTGCATTGAGTTGACGTCGTGAGCAATGTCGCGGTTCGTTGAAAATGTATTTTCCTGCTGGTTTTGTTGAGCCATATCACGGAAGTTGGTTTTGTTGAACCATATCACGGAAGTACAGTTCTATAATTACTTGTTTTTACATATTTTTGGAGTTGTCAGCAGGTCCATTGGCACCAAACCACATTTTGATGAACTGATTGCCGTAGTATGTCCTTCGCAAGATACTACTCATTCCATGCGGAAGGTGGAATCATTAAAATTGATGACTTACATCAAATAAGTCGTCATTTTCTTTGCATAATCCTTCATCAGAGCCAGAACTTTCGGAGGACAAGCATTCATGGAGCTGCCTATGGTCCAAAGATGAATGGCAACCTCGCAGGTCGTTTATCGATGAGCTGGGCCAGCAACCAGGGGATCGTTGAGCGATAATTTAGCTGAAAAAAATACCGATGATGTCATAAAATAAGTGAACGCAACAATCACATAACAGCTCAAATTGAAGTCAGGCATACTAACAAGACTAGGGATGGGCAATTCAGAATAATATACTATTCTAGAATAGTTAAACCGAATCCAGAATCCGAATCCGAATCCTTTTTGGCCATTAGCACAATCGATATGAATGCATTTATTACAAGTTTACAACAACAAAAGCACAACCAGAGAACGAGTTTATTGCAGTGCAATCAAATTATGTCTGCACGTGTGTGCATCATGAGAAAACGGACGCATTCGATCAATGTTTGTGAGTGCGAGTTAGTTTTTGAATCATTGCGTGCAAATAATACTTTTACAAAAAGAAAATCTGTGAACAAGCAACGTGATAAAGCTTACAAGCAGGATATTAACCGAATCCTATTGGAATCGGATAGTTTGGGATTCGAATCCTTCGGATTCGGTATTCTGAATTGCCCATCCCTAAACAAGACAATATAACATCACTAAAAACAGCATAGAATCAGCATCAATTTACATTCGTATTACGGTTGCATCTTAATGGGTAGGTGGGCATTCTCTTGTTCATGAAAAACATCCACTAATCTAGTGTATGAAGCTGTGTTTAAACAACTACTACTTGATTAAATCCGTTAGGTTATTACATACTCGTACAACCTAGAATAACGTTATTTAATAAAGCAACAAAGCGATTTGACTTCATGTACGCTCTAAAAGCCAACAACAGGATTTACCTCACGTTGACATGTTCTGCCATACTGGATCGGAAAATGACAGCTCAGCTTTCCTGATTACGTCATGCGACCCATCAGCAGAGAACGGAAACTGAAGAGAAGCGAGAACAATATCCCACCGATGCTTTGATTATCGCACTGCTTCCAGTGATCGTAGTTGGTCATCACTTCTGGAACTGTGGCAACATACAAACGGGTGTAGTGTTTTTAGCATCTATAAGAGAAAATAAGGTAAGTTGACACATCACCCTTGCAGATTGTTAGAGAAACTGATAAGAAATACAGCACGACAATATGAAAGAAGTCACATAATCACGAGGTAAATTTCAAAACAAAGAAAAATTTTGTATTGACCTGACAATTGATATTATGTGCATTTTTTGTAAAATTTTTAGTCAAAGACTATCCGGCGTCTGTAGAAATAAAACAAATATTTTCAAATCTGCAACTATTGCCCAATTTTAGTGCCTAGATATGCTTTTTGTTCTACACCAGTTTGAATTTCCTCTAAACCTCCAAACAAGCTTAAACCACCATATGTTTTGCAAAGGTAAGTTGATACACCTCGCACACTGACAGAATATGTTATAGTATGTTTGATTTTAACATGGTTTGGTTTAATGCTGGTAGCTTTTTTAGCATAGTAACAGTTTAGCTTCCGTATTCAGTCATAGCAGGTTATGCTAAACTTATAAGCTACGGGTAACTCCCCTGCAAACTATTGGTAGTTGCTGTAATTGCAACGTTCGCATATTAATAGTGGCGTAGTGGTTAGAGCGTCCGCTTCGCAGTCGGTAGACCTGGGGTTCAATCCCCTTGTCGAGTCATACCAAAAGACTTTCAAAAATGGTATCCACAGCTTCCCTGCTTGGCGTTCAGCACTTAGGGGATGTTGTGAAGAACAAGCCGGCAAGTTCGCTTGTTGTGTCCTAGGGCAAAGCACTAAAACGAAACGCCTCCACTTTAATGTGGAAGACAGGTGGCCCAGACAGCTCGGAAATGGTAACTCCCAAGCGAGTGCAGATGTCCCGTCCAAAATATAGCGATACAATTCGCTTTCTCGTGAATGGAGGATAAATATGGCAAATAAAAAAGAAAACAATTATTACTCCAATAGTGGTTACATGTTTTGCATCATATTGTAATGTATTTTTGCACAGTGTAAAATTTGATTTACACTGTGCAACATAATAACACAAATAGCTGTTAACTTCAGACATAAGCATTGAATTAGTGAGTTTTAAAAATTATTAACAATGCTCAGTAAATATGTACCAAAAAGCAATCGAAAGTTTTGATCACTCCTAGATGTGCTTGAAAGAGCGCAAAACAAGTTGATGATTGATTGTCATACAGTGGCCGTTAGTGATTTTAGCATTGACAAATTGATCCCCATTCATTCACGCGTATGAGCTCATGCTCGGTTTGCATGCCTTTCGTCAGACTGGGCCACCACGACGGTAGACTGCTTGGCCCCACCATCTGTCTGCCAAATAAAGGCGGAGGCATCCCGTTAAGTGCCTTGCCCAAGGACACAAGCAAGCTTGCCGGCTTGTTCTTCACACTATCCCTATTTTGCTGAGCGCCAAGCAGGAAAGCTGTGAATACCATTTTTAAAGTCTTTTGGTATGACTCGACAAGGGAAATGAACCCCAGGTCTACCGACTGCCAAGCGGACGCTCTAACCACTACACCATCGCGCCGGTATTGATGCCCATGAAATTTATAAAGGCAAGGATTGCAATTAGTCTAGAGGGATTTAATTGCTGCTGCATCAACATAGCTTTACTGGATCAACTAACTTTCAGAAAGAAAATGGAGATAGAAAAATTTATGTTAGAAAACTGAAAGCTCTTGGAAAAGACGCGTTAGGTAAAAGACGCGTCAGGTTTCAAGAACGATTTAGATCCACAATTAATTATCCCAAACTGAATTGGAAACCTTTGATGTTACCAGCACTGCCAGTGCAGTGCATTTCTATCATAAACATGACAATCAAGCAGCAAAATAACAATAAAATAGGGTTCCGTAGGGACAAATAATGTTAATCTCTCACAAGGATCGAACCCGCAACCTATCGATTGTAAGACTAATGTTTCCCCTTTTCGGAGCTCGAAAATAAAATCACCAATCATGCTACACGCCAACACTCAGCGATGATTTAATTGATCCAACGATCAGGTTCCATACTCGCCAAAAATGTATCGTGCTTAGAAAGAAGAAAGTTCATGACGACTTCCACTGCTTCGTGAATTCTAACAAAGCAGATCTGTTACTCATGCTATGCTAAGCGACACTGCTGCTTTGCTGCGACTCTTACAATAAAATTACAGGAAAGAAACAAATAGAGGTGGAAACGATTAGTAACAGACAGTTGGATTTTGAGCTTACAGAAGAAATTCAACTGACGTCGAACATTTTGCGACGCACAACAGTCAAAGTTTAGTTTGAGCAGAAAATACCTGATTGTATCTTCTGTGATTCCATTATGTGATGACGTTACTCGGCCATCCAGCATGGTAGTAGTATACATCCAAGCATTCAATGTTGTGACTACCTGCAATGAAACGTTAGAAATGTTCTTGTAAATGTTGGCTACATTATTTCAATGCAATAATTTTTAAAGGTAAACATGAGCGTCGATTCTGAAAATACATTAAAAACAGACAATTCTTCAAAAAGAATCACTGTGCAAAATAAAAGCAGACTGAAAGTGACCATTTTCTAAAAACGGGGGGGGGGGGAAGGGGCAGTCACGAGGTACAGTTATTAAGATGTGGGAGCACCATACCAACTTTTAAATCAAAGTTGATATTCGTTTCCAAGTAGCAAAAACACAGACAATCATTTTACTTATTTGAAACAACGAAAGCATGGAATTGTAATAATCTTCTCACACTGTCATTGCATGCGGCATGGCGGAGTTTGTTTTCAAGCTCATGTTGCGGGTTTGACTTACGCAACAGCAACGACATCTAACGGTTGATCGCTAAGCAGAGGTGATCATCAAGGTGGCGTGAAATTTTGCTTGAGTCCAAGTGTTTTTCAATTACGTCTCAGCAATTTATTTCGTAGCATTCTTTTCAACAGCAGTCAGAAGAAAATGGCATGAAGTACGGATGTATTATCTTTTAAAGTTAAAATTTAAACCATTTACGCAGCCAAAAGCTGAATCCAGAAGACTTTTAACCGCAAGTTCGATTCTCGATTAACCGCGCACGCTCCTGACAACGTGATATCACATGGTGATCAGTGCCGCTGCTCTTCTGCAACAGTTCACAGGCCAGCACCGCCAAAAAACATTGGTGTGGGGAAACGTTTTGGGTAATTGGGACTCTCGGAAAGGCCAATCAGCCATTTCAGCTTGGAAGACAGCAAAATAATTATTTTATATAACGAGTGCGCAGTCACCTACATATGATGTTGCAGTTAATGCAAGGAATGGTTTGAGTCTAGGCTTCAGAGTTGAAAGCAAACGGTAGTTCTGCTTAATCATGTCACGTGCAACAAATCCCTCCAGTCTTTCTTTAATCATTTAATTTCAAAAACTGTAAGAAGTGTGCCGAGCAAAACTTTTCTAAAGATTTGGGAACCACAGCTCTAGTCTTGCGATGACATCATGTATGACATTTTTTCATCTCAATGCTATCACCAAACATGAATCAAAACTTGCCACAAGTTATATACACGTTTGCATTTTTGCATTTAATTGGCATAATTTAGCACTAAATAAATTCTCGCAAATTACAATTGTCGGCTGGGGCACCAAACATCATAAGATGTTATCCCATCCCTGAAATTCTGTATTTTAGTGCTGCTCAAAGGAGTATGTTATAAAATTTTTGGAAGTTAACTTTGGCACAGTCTTCAACAAACAAATTTAATACATATTCAAAGGTACCTAAACAAATTATCAATTTTTTAGTAGTTGGGCTTGCAGAAACTTCAAAGCATTTTCACAACACACAAAAAGGATGCTCTACTTCAGATGCCCAGAGCTATCACTCATCAAGATCCAACCAATAACTAAAACGACTAAATTGGATACATCAAAAATGTGATTTCCAGAGATTACTTTATTTTTAAACAGGTGCTATATTTTCAACTACTAGCCTACAAATCTAACCAATAAAATGCTAGTCTTTCTAAAAAAATCTGTTTAAAGCTAACCTACAGCCAAAGCATTTTCTGTAAAATCAGTACCAGTAAACTCAATTGATGTTTCTCCTTGGCATGTGCCCAGAAAGCTTGGCAACAAGATAAACATTAACAGAACCCCATTTTCAATTCTAATAAACTTGCCATGAAGAAAAAGATTAACAATTTTAATCGAGAAGAATTTAATGCCTGTAATAATATGCCTACGGTTTTTTCCTTGACGATTTAATAATCATATCACAGAGTTTCTGGTTGGCAACTCAAAGGTAAACAATCACCGTACTAACTGATGCCTATGGTTTTGGAAATTGTAAAATTTTGTCATGTGACAAAAATTGAAATGTGATTTGTGGGAAAGACTAAAATCTTGATTTACAGAAATTTATACTGATATGAGGAACTCTTGATCACGAAAATTTATATTAAAATATGGAATTACAAAATTATGCAAATCTTTCTGAGACATGAAATTATAACATTACTAACTAAAGAACAGAATTGCGGAAATCATTAATATATGGCAGTGGCTTCTTGTGGTAATCAGACTGAAAAAAATTTCTCGACACTTTGCTTTACTTATGCATATTAGATAAACTTTTTCCCAAATGTGCTCAAAAACCAAATGACATCACAACGACTGATCACTGGCAAAGGAAGGTGTTGCAAAAAATAAGATGGTGTAAGACAGGGGATTGTAAAGGTTTCATGAGAGACATAATGCTTTTGAGTAGCATACAATAAGATTGACATAAAACTAGATAATTTGCAAGCATATTGAGTAGCATGCAACTGCAATCAACTATATGAAACAAGTGGCACAAAAAGGTCATCTCTGCATTTAAGAACTTAACTTAGCTTTGGCAAATTTTGCAGAGTAAGGTGTAGTCCTTTTTCAAGCAAGCTGGCAAACAATCCACACAAATAATGTAGCTTTAATTATATAAAAAACATTAAAGCAGCAAATAAGGATGACACTGTCATACTGAACATCATGCCCAAAATTTTTTAAATTGTGAAAATAAGCCTAAAGTTAGTTTTATGAAAACAAACATGGAAGTCACTTACTTAGCTTACATAAATCTTCAACAACTCATGGTCGGGATCATCGAGTTAGTAGTGGAACTTACACCACAAAACATGTCCAAATACGCTATTTCTATGCTGTTTTCTTTTTGTAGAATCCTCCACATGTGCTTAAACAAAAAATTATTGTTCACGTAGCATCGAAAGGTGTTGCCACTACTAAAATTGTGGGATTCTACGTGCTAATTTTACATAACCGTAGCTAAAATTGTGCTGTCTATAGTGTTGTAGCGTGTCGCGCCTCGCTCTTCATCAAGCTGCCATGCCAAACATCTTTTTGTCTTTTTTTTACATTTTTTTTGTTAGTTTGCTTTCGACTGTTGTGTGTGATTCTAGTTTTTACTATGTGCATTCGTGTGTTATTATTGTATGCGTCTAAAATCACACACATTTATTTTTCTTTTTTATTAGGGCTAGATTATGTTTATTTTTGTCTTCTCTTGGTAGCTCGGTGATCGGCTTGCCTTTCCCGCCATTAGGTTGTTTATCCGTTATTTTTTATTAATGTGACGTGTGCAGTGCCCTGTTTACATAGACGTGTGCAGCGACCTAATTCCTGGTGTCGCATGCAGATTTTGTTACCGACCATGTGGTCGGAGATATTGTGCTCTCTTTCTTCGTCGATCGCCGTGGCGGACGGACGTGTTCTGGTTGTCTGTCATGTTTCTCGTTCTTTGTTGATCGTCGTGGCAGAAGAACGTGATTTTTGATTATCTGCCACAGCTTGCGCGAATTGTTGGAATAAAATATTGCTGTAGTGCTTTCTTCCTTGTGACTGCCATAGTTCCCAGCAATTGGGATTCAGTCAGCACGTTATTGCTCGAAGGAACATATTTCCTACAGTGTTTTTAAGTGACCACAAAAATCCTTTAATGTGGTGATCGTTTAATTGATCTTATTTTTTTCAGTTTTGTTCCTAATTTTTTTTACTTGATTGGCAGCGTGCGCAGAAGACTAAGCGTTAGATTGGTAATCAAGCTACTGCGAGTTACCTACGGAATGGCCTAGCAGTGTTTGCTTTCAAGCTCACGTCTGGGGTTTGAACTGCAGCTTGCACCAATTGCAACAACATGTAACCTATAGATGATTGCTGAGCAGAGGCAATCAAGGTAGCCTAAAAAAAGTACTTGGGTAGAAGTATCGTAATTTTTTCAAAAAACATTCATGTAAAAGTACAAAGTAATAAAAAAAACTGATCAAATATTAAACCAATTTACTTAAATAGCAATGCAGAAATTAGTTTGATTTCTGTAGCAGTTTTGTTCTGAGTTAGAACTAAGAGTAAGCTACTGTATTGTAGAAATACGTAAGTTATTCTGGTGCAGGCCTCTTCAGAAAACATTGCTCCACACTTCCTGCCCGTCTCATTGCCGACTAAGCAAAATCATATTTAATTCAATAACGCGTTAATAAAGGTGCTATCTAAAAGTTATTCACCTAAAAAGACAAAAAACTTCTAAACAGTTATCACAAAGAAATAAAAAGTCATTTATCAGCCAAACTAAAAACCCGACGCTAATATATTTAAGCTTTAGAGTAATCATAGCAACAGCAATGTTGTTGTCTTTCAATTTTACCGATTAGGGGTCACCACAGCAAATAATTTCTGATTTGCATTTATATTACATGGTATTAATTCATACGGTCGGATGCTTTTTCTTTCATCAACTTTCTTTTTGGGAAGAAAACTTGGCGACCTGTCTGTTACAGGGTCTTCAAACAACGAAAACTTGTCTCCAAGTGCCCGGGAGGAATTTCAAGGCCTTCGCTCTTCTTTCACCAATCTCTGTTTGATCCCATAATGTGGGTTATAATTTCTCCATGAACTCCCACATCTTAGCAAGTGGTAAACCGGTAAGTTGCACATTACACTTAATTCTCCCCAATAATCCCAAGTATGCTAGGCCTATAGTCAACTCTGAAACTCTACCAAAAATTGGCAACAAATAGGTTTCCATGCAAGGTCCATACACCTAGGCTAGTCTACCTAACAGTAATTGCAGGTCAGCTGAAACAGTTTTTTATTTAGACTCACTTTGACTTTAGATTAACTTTATACTTGCTGGCGTTGTTCAGCAGTGCTACCAGTCAGTTATATTGTGTTGAAAATATCGCTTTAGCCGGTTGCGCCGGTTTTACCAAAAATCATTTACGAGAACAGTAACATATAATTGTCATATTCGGGACATCGCCCCTATGCGGTGGCGTAGCAAGGAGCGTCCGCGTGGCGTGTCACTGCTGTAGGTATTGCCTGGGGGCTGTTCCTACATCTATGGATTTACTACGCTACTGTGCCATGTCAGTCAGTTTAGTTTGTAACATTGCGCAAGTGTTTATTTGATCATACTTTCACAAAACCCTATTTCATTTCCAGGATTAGTGCTGCTTATAGTTGTTGATAAATGAACTTACTTTGGTTCCCGGTTTGAAATCTAGCCTGTGTTGAAGCAACCTTTCATAAACTCTGTACTGCTCAGATGAGCACGTTTGAAAAACGTTGTGGTTATCATATTTACTGGATATTATGGAGCACTTGTGTACTTTAGCTGTCACTATAATACTGCTGTGCAAGTGTACAGCGTCTCAATAAAGTTTGATTTTTAAAATTGCGTTTACACGTGTACGATATTTTTATATTTTCAGACAGAAATCGTTTACGGTATCGTTGTCATTAAGTTTGCCGAAAACCACTTTTTCATAGGTTAAAAGACGAAAAAAAGCATATGGGTCTCCTTGTATCGCCGGGAAAGCCTAACAACAATTGCCTGCCATGAAAACTATTAAATGATGGAAACAACACAGCTATTTTTAAACCAAATTATCACTCAATATCTCTCTGCAATAATCGTTTTACATCAATTGAACTATGACGTCACGCAAAGCACCCAGTAGAGACAATGGCATTGATAGGTATCCCGGCCTGTGCTATAGTAGATCATGGCTTGAATAGACTTTCGTTAATCCTGCTTCACAGATCAAACAGTGTCAGAAGCTAATGTAATCTAACACAATGACGCAAATAATTAATCTAAACATTGAGGCAAACAAATAAAGTTGTTGCGATGCACCAAAGCTATAAACAAATGATTCTAACTAAACACCAATAGAAGTTTGGTATAATGCGTTTTACTCAACAAACTATAAAAAATATGTATCACATATGATAACACTGGCTTACTGGCCGATAGTTAGTTGCAGCGATCAACGTAGCCTAGTCAATGAGGAAGACTTGTTTCCCAGGCCGGTCAAATTTGACGCAGCGTGTTGCTAATGAGCCTTGCAACATTGATCAACTCTAACCCCATTTTTATCATTAGCTTCAGGCAATAGATTAAAATGAAATTGAAATCGCCAGCGCTAAACAACTTACACTTGCAACGGTAAACGTAAGAATAGCTTTATAAAAACAAATGGTCAGTGTTTCATTGACTTTTTTGCCAAAACTATTTTAAGTTTTAGACATGCCGGAATAATATTGCCATATAGCCATTGGCAATCAAAAAATAACTTACAACAATGAATCTGATGTTTAGCAGGGATGCGCAACCTGCTGTCAGCGAGGTGATGTCGCTTTTAGCAGCCGGATTGATTTCCTCAAAAAAACAGTTTTTTAGTGTGAAAACTCCACCGTTTGAAATTGATCTCCGAAAAATATCTTCACCATCAAAACCTCGCTGTTTGTGTTTGATCTGCAAAAAACGATCTTCATCATGGAAAGGCTCGGTTCCTGGCTCGCTGCCTTATCCGGTACCTCTACGAGTTAAGTAAAACTGGGTGAATCGAGTTAAGTAAAACTGGGTGAACCTCTACGAGTTAAGTAAAACTGCAATGCAAACAACACAACTTACGTTGTGGCTACTGCAAGTAAGACACAACTCAGTTTAAATTTAAGTTTAGCGTTTTTTTGTGATTAATAGCTCAAACAAAGGAAGAAATAAAACGACACAAATATAAGCAGTTAAGAAAAGAACATTGTCCATAAAAAAAAAACATAAAACATATGTCTATAAAAAATACCATAAAACATATGTCTATAAAGTGAAGGATTTACAGCATCATAATAAAAAACGAATTTTTTCAATCATAGAATTCGCCCGACTTTTGTAGCTTTATTGTATGGCTAAAATGGCTAGATTGGTTCTGCAATGGTTACAGATTGGGCTCTTATTCTAAAAAGTTTAATTTTGATTACTATTTTATAAAAGGGTGCCCCATTTAGACGGATCGAAATTAGCTGTAATTAAAACAGTGTTATCGGTGAAAATTTATTGATTTCTCTATTGGATCATGTCGTCTGATTCTTGGCGATTATGTATGAAATACAATATCGCCCAAATGTCCGCCAAGGCTTCGGCGGCACACCTCCACTTGATGGTCAAAGTTTTGGTGTCCCAATAACTTGGACAGATTTTTAATGTCAATTATGTCTAAGTGTCAAATGAATTTCTTTTGTTTGTTTCAGATTTAACAATTTCAGTCTTTGGCAATTTCAACCATGCAAAGATTAACAATCGAACAACGTGTTTAAGTTGTTGAAGCCTATTACGAAAATGGACGTTCAAACAAAAATGCATTTCGCGCACTTCGTGAGTTTTTTGGTCAACATAATCGACCAACCGAGAGTGCAATAGGGAAAATTGTTCGTAAATTCAAACAAACTGGGTCGGTGGCAGATGTGAAAACATCATCGCGTGCTCGCTTACGTCGTTCAGATGAAAACATTGCTGCAGCACGTGAAAGTGTGGCCGAGCACCCAGACACCTCCATTCGTCATCGCGCGCAGGAATTGAACCTCTCCAGAACATCGTTACAACGAATTTTGACAAACGATTTGTCTCTATACGCTTACAAAGTTCAACTGACACAAGAACTGAAGCCTGATGACCATTTGAAGCGCCGTACATTCGTCAATTGGATGCACGAACAGAGACAAACCGATGATGATTTTTCGCAAAAAATCATCTTTAGTGATGAAGCCCATTTCCATCTTTGTGGATTCGTTAATAAACAGAATTGTCGTATTTGGGCTCATGAAAATCCAAGGCAGATTGTTGAAAAGCCTCTGCATCCATGAAAGGTCACTGTTTGGTGCGCATTTTCTGCTAACGGAATCATTGGGCCGTATTTCTTCGAAAATGAAGCCGGGAATTCTGTTATGGTGACAGGCGAGCGATACCGTGCCATGATAACCAACTTTCTATGGCCTGAATTGAATGGCATGGATGTTGAAGATGTGTGGTTTCAACAGGACGGCGCCACATGCCACTCAGCCAATGCAACAATGGCCTTATTGAATGAGAAGTTCCCAGGTTGCATCATCTCTCGCAACAGCGAAGTCAATTGGCCATCACGATCGTGCGATTTGACGCCTTTAGATTTCCTGCGGGGTTACCTCAAAAGTAAGGTCTATGCCAACAAGCCAACAACAGTTCAACAGCTTAAGGATGAGATAAGAAGGCATATTGGTGAGATCGCGGACGAACTATGCAGAGACGTCATCAAAAACTTTGACCATCGAGTGGAGGTGTGCTGCCGAAGCCTTGGCAGACATTTGGGCGATATTGTATTTCATACATAATCGCCAAGAATCAGACGACATGATCCAATAGAGAAATCAATAAATTTTCACCGATAACACTGTTTTAATTACAGCTAATTTCGATCCGTCTAAATGGGGCACCCTTTTGTAAGGTAATAGTTGAGAACGTAATAGGCAACCCCATAATATAAAATTATGGCAATTGTCAGGGAAAAATGAATATTCTTATAAACATAGAGGAAAAACAAATTTAATTTTGGAAATTGCAGAAATCGATAAATAACAGAAATCCATAGTTTAAATCAACATATCAAAGCAATACAAACGACCAGCGATACATATTGAGCAAACTGCAGACAGTGACAGTGTTTTGACCGATCAGTTTCTTCGGTGCAGTTGATACTCAACTTGGTGGCTACATTTTGAGTTTTATCGACTTCCGTAAATTTTTATATTTCTGTCAATCCCATATTTCTCTAATTAAGTTAGTAGTTTTTCCGTTTTCTCCTAATTCCGTAAATACTTTTTCAAATGAATTACAGTATTTCTACGATTTAGTGTGAATTTCTGCATTTCGTATTTTAGCAAGTATTATTTCAATTTGTATTTTTGTATATTTGGATTTTGGTATTTTGTCGTTACCCTTATAGAATTGATGTGTCAATATTACCCCTCTGCTAGCATCTTTCACAAAAGATTTCAGAGTACTGATAATTTTACACAATAGGCTACAAATCGCAACCGTGGGTGCAACTATGGGAGACACAAAGGGCCAGGCCTTTCCAAAAATTTTAATCCGATCAAGGAATAAAGACAGGAAGCATTTTGGGCCGAAAATAGCAAAGTGTTCAAAAACTTTGGCTTTACCTTCGTTTTGACCAGAAAATAGCTGCCTTATAAAAGTTGATCACTAATAAAAGGCCATCCGATGGGGTTGCCAGTGATTGCAACACAATATATTTAACTCTGTTTCATCACTTATTCCAGAGGTCGACAACTTTCATCCTTTATCTGCGGCTTTGCTCGGATGGGGAAATTCTCTTCACGTCAGCGATAAAGCGCGGGTTCGGTTCGCTTATTCTACGCATAAGCGAAAAGGCAAAAGGAAATAATTTTTTAAAAATCACTTCCGAAAAGTTGATTTTTAAAAAAACGAACCAGGTCTCCATCGTTGTTTTGTGACAAAAGCAGTAAAACAATCAAAAAGTTGATCTACAAAAAAAGGTCTTCAAGTATTTGCAGCTTTCGTTATTTGCAGCGTAGTGTGTCGCTGCTGTAGGTATTGCCTGGAACCTGTTCCTACACCTGTGGATGCAGTCCTGGACTATAATGTGAGACGAACCTGTATTGAACGTCAACAACTTTTAACCACATAGGTCTACATAAATCTTCACCCGCTTTACCTCTCGACAGGGTCACGAGGGCACCGGCTCCTTCATTTTTTTGATGAAGTCTAGTTGTATCTGCAAACTCAGCTGGTTCAGTTTTGTGCCTTGACTGAAGCCAAATTGCTTACAACTGTTGAATAGCCCACCTAATGGCAGGTGGCGTGAGCGACCAGGAGGTCTTTTTCTGGTTGGCGCGATAAAAGGAATTTGACGCGTGAGTTTTTCTCTGGGCATTCATTTGACACTAAACCAAAGCAGTAGAAATTGCTCAACACAATAAAGCTACTTCTCATTTTATTGCAATTTCGGCACAAAAATTTTATCCACTCCTGATGCACTTTTTACTTTACTGCAGCTTGTACTCGAGATGACGATCTTTCGGTTATAATCCATTATCATTCATGATGAAACAGGAGGACAAGAACTAAAACCGATTTACCGTTAAGATCATAAGATTGGCATGCTTTGACAGTTCTCGTTTCATGAAATGTAACATTAAAGCTCAAGCGTTACAATTTGCTTAGAGGCTTAAGTCCAGAAGGGGAGTGATTTCTGCCCAGTATTTTCAATGGGGAATTGTTTCGCCAATAATTTTAAAGGGGGGTATAATTGCACATTGACCTGGAAACAGAAATCTTTTACGTTTAAGTCTTTTTATTGAGATTACTCTGCTGGCGAGAAACTTTTTACGATTTTACCTTTTATAACTAATTAGTTGTGGTATTATCTTGCTGAGTCCAGGAATTCCCAACTTCTATAAACTACCGACGCACTAATTCCATCCATAAAATCAAACAACACACTCTATAAGTTGCCTCAAAAAAAATTTTTGAAGCAACACATTCCATAAGTTACTTCAAAAAAACTCTGTAAAAGGTCGTCAAAAACTGGGACAAAAAGCCCCCTGCATTAGTTGACCCAAAAATTTCAAGCATGTAAACTTGCTATGCCCTTACTTTCTCCAAACGACGCACCGGTGGGTCGTGAATCTCCAATTGGGAACGTCTGCTTTGTTTCTTAGCATTTTTTCTGTGTTCGTATTCATTTTCCGAAAAAATAAACAATCATGAGAGCTTAATGATAAACTTTTCTTTAAGTTGAAAGTGTAACGTCTTGATCACGTTTTTAACGTTAACCGCTACCACAGCACTTGTTACGGATATACGCCGCAGTACTTGCTATACCAGTTTAAATGTCTAGTAAGATTTGTATTTTTAAAATCAACTCTAGAAACAAATCCGTCTTTTTGGAAATGTTGTTAAATGAATTGAAGCTCCAAAAATGACTGAATGATTGTGCTTTTTAAACTCACAGTCACTGTGTGGTCGTTCACTATGAAATTTTTGCTTAAGGATTCTAAGCGGCAGTAGAAAGCAATGGGAAATAATACCAACCAATTGAAGTAAAATGTTCAAATTTCGAACCACATGGATAATGCTAAAGGATATTAAGATTTCTTCGAAAATTAGATATAAAAAGAATGACTGAACCAGCTCTCCGACGAAGAATAGCGGCAAAACAATTTTTTTGAAACATATTTATTTAAAATTTCAAACTCATTCATAAAAATTGATTTAACTAATCCAGAGCTGCGCTAAAGTAATGGCAAATGTTATTGGCACCTCAGGCCTTGGACCTCAGTGCACTCCACACTTAAACACACTCACAGTAATATGAAACCGGCTTCCAATACTCTTTCATAAATTAAAATTCTGTCACAGACATGTATAAGCACAAATTTTATTTAGCCCGAGAGCTGCCGTTTCAAAAGAGAACTAGTAGTAGCAGCAGCAGCAGCAGCAGCAGCAGTAGTAGTAGTAGTAATAGTATCGTATGGCAGTTTATATATTGATCTCATGCTTTTGTTTCCAGTCTTATAAAGTTTGTCCACATTTGTTTGCTGTGTGGTATCCACCTGGCAGTGCTTTGCTGGGCAATCTAAAATCAGGTGGTCGACAGTTCGTTGAGCGTGATGGGATTTTGGATAATTAGGTGTTTTTTTGGTTCTATTAGTGAAGAAAGGAAGCAGTTTTTGTTTGTCGAAATAATATCCTTCACAATAATAACATACAAAAGAAAACCTTAAATGCCTTTAACAGAGACAAAGTTAAACATTAGCTTTGTCGTTAACAGCGTAACGCAGAGGTGTACAACCTCTTTACTGCCTTTTGGGATCAATACCGTCGCAAGCAACAGTGTAGAAACTTATTTTTGGGTATAGACACTATGCATTGCAAACTCTGACTAGCCTGCGAAGTTTTCAATCAGCTTGAAAATCACCCGCCTGCCAAAAAGGTTGCACAACATTGGCTTGAACAAAGGATTCTTAAACCGTTGGGATCGCCTTAGTTTATGCTTTTTAGACTTTGGAATCGTTCGGCAGGCAGTCCGGTCATCACAGAGACCATCGACCGGTCACCTCTTGTCAGCTTTATTCGACGCAAAAGAAGAATCATCCTAAGTTTTAGAATTTTTTTTTAATTAATTTGTTTGAAATATTTATTGGGACGCAGCAGTTGATGAGGATGAAAAATTTAAAAATGAATTTTTCTTTAAAGATGAAAAAATTGCACAAAGTTTGATCTAGAATATGCTTTTCTTGTATACGGCAATTTGTAAATAACTTGCATCTGATTGAATACAACACGTCAAGTCTAAATAATAAAATATTTCATGCTTTATGCCACGTTCAAAAAGCGATAGTTTGGCCGAGCGGGTCGCTTTGTTAAGTTATTATGTATGAGATATTTTAAGAATAATATGAATTAACTCATACAATAATACAAACAAAAGTAGCTTTATTTCTGCTGCGTCACACTATCATCGTCTAAATGCAGGTTTGTATCACGTTCTTGCTTTAGCAGACTAGTCAGCAGCTGGAACTTCTTCCACTACAAACATGAGCGACTTGGAGACAAGGTGAAAATTGTCACTAGCAGCGTCACGGCGACGGCGGCGTCTCCCAAAAGGTTCTGATAAGTTAGAATATTTTAACTCAGTATCAGTATTAATCAGTTTAACTTCTTGGCTAACACAAATCGTTGCAGCAAAATAACTTCTATATTGTAGTCAATTAAATGAAGATTATTAGCAACACTTTATTAAGCATTATGACATTTCACAATCCATATAAAATTAACAAAAACAGCGAAATTATCGTGCGTTTTGATAACCTTCATTATGTTTAATAAAGTGTTGCTAAAAATCTTCGTTTGGTTAACTAACATATGGAAGAAAAATTTTCCTCTTCATGAAATCTAAAATAACTATAGAATGAAGACCGTCTTCGTCACCACTCTTTAAACTTTCTAAACCTTGGTATTGCTTAAAGTTTTCAGAACGGATGTTCTTCTGGTAGTATACTCCTGTTCTCTAAATGACTTTTTGGATAAATCAATTGTAATCTTACCGTAGCACAAGTATTGCTGTCAGACTGGTCGCACACTTTTCCGGAACAGCGCAACACGTTTGTCATTAAACTAGGATCACTCCTCTTAAATGAATTGAATTGGAAAATGGCTGCCTCGGGTTCAATTCCACCTTCGTACGCGATTCCTCCGTGGCCGTGCCCCCTAAAATGTTAAACTTAGGAAAATGACAATCTTGTGTTTCCACAAGAAAAGCGACCCGTATGAAGGTTTGTCGACTCGTATGAAGGTCTGGCGTTTGTAATTCGACCTGCTTCGGAGTTTCCATGCTGCTGGTGCAACGCATTTCTAGAGCAAGCCCCCCAACTAATCAGGAGAAATGGCAGCAACTAGTATATTTTAATCTCAGGGCAACTTTTTTATTGTATTGATCTCTCTCTGCTCTCTCGCTTCAACAAGTTCCACTTTGATGACGCAAGACTTAAGTTTTGTCCCCGCATGCACACTCACACTTGATAGACAGAAACTTTCACACTTACGGTAACTGGTTTTAATTATTATTTACTTTGGGCACCGCACCTCTTAGCATTCCTTGCATTTTCGAAGGTTCAAATCATGTGCGTGCGCACACAATTGTTTACAGCGTGGACTGATCGTTAAAAGTAGTCAAAAGTCTGAGAATTTAGCTCCCAGATGGTTGTATTACATGCAGCATTACTGGGAGAAACCACAGATCA
Source organism: Trididemnum clinides (assembly GCA_963675345.1). Taxonomy (NCBI): domain Eukaryota; kingdom Metazoa; phylum Chordata; class Ascidiacea; order Aplousobranchia; family Didemnidae; genus Trididemnum; species Trididemnum clinides. The sequence continues at coordinate 38,314,654 of OY776284.1, read as the reverse complement.
TATTTAAGTCTGCCCTTTAGATGCAAACTTTGACTTACACAAACTGAACTATTGTACAATTGCTGTTGATATTTTGTAATTTGCGTAGCGCCGTTTGCTGGAGAGTATTTGACGTTTTAAGGAAGAGGTGCCCAGGAGCGCAGCTCGAGCTAATCACGATGCTATGCTCCTCCCCGATGCTATGCTCCTCCCCGATGCTATCTTCCTCCTTGTTTGATCCCAGTTGGTATTACGCACAAAACAACAAATAATTTCAAGGCAATTTTCCAGTAGTTTAGTGGAGCTCCATGCCTTAATTTGACGCAAAGAGTTTTGTGCTTTTAAAAATTTTCTCGAGGCGAAACTACACAATTGTATTGTCCTTATGGTACCTTTGCGTCACGATGATATGTCTGGTGAAGTGTTCAAAACAAGCACCGATTCGCCTCTTTGTCATCGATAGAGCGATTTAGTATTTGTGCTGAACCATGATTACTTTTGTTAACTCTTAAGTTATTGGGCATGATGAGCCAGTGACAACCATGAAAATGTTCAAAAATTGGGAGAAAATGATAATCAGCGTTCTTTGTTAGAAGTAAAAACCTTTGGTTTAAAAAATACATCTGAGGACTGGCATAAAAGTGGAAATAATCCGGTACAATAACAGGTCAATGAGAGCGGCATATGTTTTTCCGTTCTTTTTCTTTAGAAAATACATTTGAAAACTTCATTGAAATTGAAAATAGACTACAGTGTCGACCATAGGTAACTAAACATTTTTATTTCAACATGATATATGGAACATAAAAGAAATAAAGTAGTGCAATACAGAAAGTAACACAAGCTACAATAAAGTTTGTTGTAACATAAAACATGATATTTATTAAAGCTCCGTGTGCTCTCCGTGGAGCTCAATGCACTTTGCTAATCTTTCAGGGACTGAGCAGCATACTTTAGCGCACAGCTCCAACGGCACTTGAGCAATGGCAGCTCGATTTTGTTCATTAAGTATTATTTTATATTTTTAAATCTTAAAATACTATCATCTAAGTTTAAAAGACGACCCTTATTGTAGACAGTGCAGTGGATATTAGCCGAAGGAAGGTTACCTGCTGCTAAACTTTAAAACGGTGTTATTTCGGTTTACACGTTTTTTAAGCTTCCATGCAAGCTATAACCATAAAAAGTAAAAACATGTAAGCGTGCTATTTGTAAGTTTGTTCAATCGTATCGGCACTAACATCTTTTATGCAAAGTGTATGTATGACCAATCATTGAAGGTTTTCACAGTGGCAAATAGCAAACAGACACGAGTCTTTTTTATGCTCCATTGGCAAAAAACAATACTATCGGTGTTACCAAGCATATAATCACCAGAGTAAACAAAAATATTTTCCCACCCAAGATTAGCTCTAGCCCCCTAAAAATATTCAGCTGGCTAGGTGCTTGATGTCTGCTACAATTTTAGTGAAAACAGCAGCAGTCAACAGCTGTACTTATTATCTATTCCATCATGAAAGAAAACGTAAATAGCTGGAATGTTGTTTGTTAAAGTATAATGATACATTTCTGTACTAACATACCTTTTCAATAACGCAATGTCAAGCACAATAACCACATTAACTGAACTGCTGGAGACTTTACGTTGAATAACCTTCTTACGTATAGTTGAATATCGCTCCTGACTTATCTTACCTCCAAAGACACATTGATCACGTGCAGCAAATTAAAACATGAAAGTTGTGATAAGAGCTCCTACAGTGACAAATTGATCACGTGTAGCAAAGTAAATCATAAAAGTTGTGATGAGGGCTCCTGTACTGACATTGATCACGTGTGGCAAAGTAAATCATAAAAGTTGTGATGAGGGCTCCTGTACTGACATTGATCACGTGTGGCAAAGTAAATCATAAAAGTTGTGATGAGGGCTCCTGTACTGACATTGATCACGTGTGGCAAAGTAAAACATGAAAGTTGTGATGAGAGCTCCTGCACTGAGCCACATGGAACAATGAACCAAAGAAATATTTTCGCTCCCAATTATTCATAAAAGTGGAGATGACGTATAAGTGAAATAAGACTTGAAAAGAAAAAATTCGACTCTTGAAGACGCTCAGGAAAGAGACAAATTGAGGCGTTGCTGGAGATTGGTTAACCCTGATCATTTGAGATGATGGCCCAGCGTTAAAATGGCAAACGGAAATGAATTGAATTATTCTTTAAAGGTTTGTATAAAATTAAGTCATGTGTCTGGATACCAAAACACTTTTGATCTAATTTCAGTTTTGTAGCAGCCGAAATTTTGTAAAGAAATTCTGTTGCAAGTTTTCAAGTGTTTTTATGACGTTTCAAGTTCGGAGACAAATGTAATTGAAGGACATTAATCAGTTGTTATTTAAACTGGTTATCTGTTGTTGAATAACTTATTTGCCGTTAAACGGATATCCTTTTTATAAATATGATTACTTTAAATTTATGCGCACACAGGTCAATACCTGAGACACTTTAACGCTTGCCCCCTGCAATTTTTAATTACTTTTCATGTCCGCTCCTGGGAAAAGAAATGAATGAATACTTGTAATTGACTGGGTGTTTGTACGTAAAACTAATCTTGATTTAAAAGTAAGGAATTCGGGATTAGGGGGAAAGTCAAATGCAATAACATTTGAAGTTTAAGAAAAAATCAAAATAAAGCAGGCATATCAATCTGTAAAATTAGACCAAGAGAAAATATTTTTTATTGAAAATAGTTTAATAGGCCTACTGAATTGGACATGACTTCGAGATAGGGCATTGCCCCTTTTTTTGCTATGCAGGAGTCAAGGCAATTAACGCAGCCAAAGAACTTAATATCACAAACATGAATACGAAAGAGGCGCACCAAGTCGTGAAATAGGCCGATCACCAAATAGGTTATTTTTGTAATAATGAAAGCGACCATCATTGCTGCACCACTATTATTTTTGGCTATGTTTTCCTGCTACTTTCTGGAAAAAACAAACAATAGTTCCTCAAATCATACTTTGCAAGTATTACCAGGTTTGAATAACAGAGTGAGATAATTACTATGACAACTACAGGAACAATGGCCTCCATCTACAACAACTTTTCGGTCCGGTTTCAAAAAAATTTGTGCAGTGAAGTCGGTGCAGCTACCTGCACAATCACTTATCAACTCGACATAGTTGATAGATAACCCCGCCGAGGTAAATCGCACCTCATTTGGGAGAAACATTATTGTCTTTTTGCTTGATAAAGCTTCATAGAACTAGCGGGATCAAAACTAAAAAATTGGGGGAAGATAAGGTCCCTACAACTATCCTCAGCTTTCCAATGCAAAGAGCAGGAGACATAAGGCGTAGACCGAAGAGAACTAAAAAAGTTTAAGAGAAAATCAAAAGAAAACAACATCTCAGTGTGAAGTAGCTCCGCATGAAAGACATTTCTGCTATTTTGTTCGAAAAATTCAATAGGCCAACTAGGATTGTGGAGAACAACTAAGGAAATAGCAAGGCTCCTTTTGCCTCCCTAACTACGTGTAAGCAATAAACAAAGCACATAGACCAAAGGCGTAGCCGGGACCCTGAAGTTACAAATTTAATTACAAAAAGAGAGCAGAAAGTGGTGAAATAGACCTTATACGTATTACCCAATGTTTTTACTCTTCAAAACAAGCGCTGCTTGGTGCCGCCTCCCCCTGGTTTAAATTTATTTGTGTCTCAGTTGACTACTCGTTTAAAAGATTAGGTAGATTGTTGTGAAGGGAATAGAGGCTATGCCTATTCTGCTCATGATGTTTTTGACTTGATCACTATTTAAAGAGCAGTTGATTTAGGAACGCCAATTGGATGTACAGAAAAAACTAACTTTTCATCGTTGTTCATACAACTACTCATTTGGTAAAGCCGATGCAGAGGGCTAAACCAATTTTTTTAACTCCAACGTCAATGGTGAGGGATCTACGGGCGACGCCGACAGACCTGACTTGTTTAATATAAAATATTCAATACTTCTTGTGTGCTGACGTTAGCAACTTGGTGGTTTAAAACAAATTAAATTTTAAAATCTCCAAAACCTCTCAATTCTATATTTTTTCGGGAAAGCGCTGCATAATCTTTTTCCTTTGTAAAGAATTTTAGCTTGCAATCAATTTTGATTAGCAAGCAAACGTATTGGAAAACGTAGAGCAGAACAATTGCTACATGACATAGCGGGAGGGTTTGTCGTGTGGTCTGCAAAATGTTATTATTATTATTATTATGCCTTTCTAAAAATAAATGAAAAAAATCTACAAATCTCGTTGGCTGCTTCTAAGAGATAACCTTTCTTATCAATTCCATATCTAAAAGTTTTTAAAAAAAACTTGTGCTCACGGCTACTGCTTTTCCTCCACATTTAAACAGTGCAGTTGTAAGAGATATTTGCGTGGCTGTTCTTGCGCACTCCGCAGGAAATCTTCCAGGAGCTGCATCTCGGCTACTGAGATACCATTCATCGCTTCCCACAAAACCCAAGTTTGTAACATCATCAGAAAAAATGCTGCAACACAAAACAGTAAAAACGTTTTTAGTACCGCAACAAAGGTCTTCAGTTTACATGGAGAAGCGAATCTTGAAAAAAGATAAGAATTTGATAGGCAGCCAAGTAAAGTTTGTTAAAGCCGCGCTTTAGAGCGACAGTGATCGAATGATCATAAGTAAAAACCTGATAATAACTGCTTTTTCTTGCTCTTAGAAAAACACAAATCAATCTTTTCCTCTGCGGATGCCAACCAGCAGCAAGTGCATCAAAAGTAATGCCGATCAACTGAAGCGGAATGTTCGGAAACCACGAAGCAGGTCTGGACAATCGTCCTATGCTTAGCGTTGCAGTTGCTATCCTGCTAGTTTGGAGAATAGCAATGGAAGCATTTGAGGAATAATCCTACTATTTGTGGTTGGAGTTTCGCTTAATATAAATTGGTTGTAACGGTTGGAGTCGAAAGAGGCCGTTTATATTAGCGACTAGTTACTTCTTTTCTGACAGCAACTTAGACTAAGTTTGCGTACCAATCAACGAGATGTTTGTTTTTCTATCTGTAGTTTTTGGTAGATATAAATAAGTAAAACGGCGTCATTTACATCTTGATCACTTGCAGAGGCACTCAGTAACAAAGCAGAAATACTTAATAGCCTAGATCTGGAGTATCAAGCTGATGTCCCGCGTAAAAATTTTATGGTACAGTGTAAATGCCTGGCCTCCGAATTTGGTCTTCGAAAGATTGTTTTCCAAAAGAAAAAAAATCTATTGAGTTGACATGCTGCCATGAAGTAATGGTCGACAATTGCTGTAAGTCGCGGGTAGCATTACAGGCTATGATAAGAGAGGTAATGACCTTTTTTTGATCAGCACCACTTCGGGTTACATCACACGATTTTCGGAGATCGTTGCACGGAGAGATGATCTCCAAATAATGCCGTGGCTGGTGTGCCGCGAAATTTGATCAACTGGTTTCCTGTGCCGGCAGACAAAAAAGTTTGGGAACCACTGATATACAGTCTTGCCTGCTTAATTTTTTTTTCAACATAGTCTGGCCCGTATAAAATCCAGGTATGTAAATGTGGCCTACAGCACTGAATGACTTTGACACCCCTGGCCTAGAACCTCAAAATTTATTAGCTGCTAAATTCGAATGCGACAAGCTAATATAAAAACAGCTTTACATCTAGATTTATATTTTCTGTAAATCTTATTTTAAAGTGGGCTATTTATGGTTCAAATTTTGGAAACAAACTGGTGCTACTGATAATGGCAACTAAGATCGATGCAGTGAGTGATCATTCATTGGCCTAGTAGTCATAAAGAATTTTACAGTATTTCTAAAAAGTTTGTAGCCCAGAAGTAACAATAAATATTCTAAAGCGTTATTCTCGCAGTTTGTTTCATCCTCCCTGGCATATATCAAGTCGCTTACAAAGAAGTTACTGCGGTATTCAAGGGAGCAGCCATCGAGGGAGTAATTGCTCCCGCAAAAGATTCACAAAGTCCTTTTTTGGGCTAAATTCCTTAGTGCGATCACAAACAAAACTATCAAACAATCTTAATCTGCAAAGAAATGGTTAGCAATAAAAGCTATGAAACCAAAAAAAGCTGCTGGACCCTTTGATGTATGAGCAGAAATGATAAAATAAGATTAATTTTGGTTATAATTTGCCGCTATACATCCCGTAAAGCAGCATTCTCTATTGTACCTGGAACAGCGAGCAGGTCTTTGTAGCCTTGTCAACTGGCCCTGTAGAAAGAACTTGATTGTCTGTGGCAGAATGATATATTTTTCTTTATCTTTTGCTGACAAATCTGGATCTTTAGAAATGATAACGTAAGCTTTTTAACAGAAATCGTAAGTATCAAAAAAATGATAAAATTTGAACAGGTTTACTGTTTATTTCGAATGGACCGAAGCTATCATAAAAGTTTTGTGATAGAACATTACTCATTACCGGTACATCTACTCCTCAATGGAAGGTGATTGCCTATTTAATGGCGTTTTTTACCGCTCTACCCCAAACACAGAAAAAGGCTGTTTTCTCTTTACAAAGTCCTACTAAATTAGAGAGTTCTTGTTTTTTGGTGCTGTTTTCATCTAGTTCAGAGTAGATACAAAAAGATACGTTTGCTTTCCCAGAATTTCCATGCAGTATATAGGATCCGAAAAAGTCCCATTTTACTATTAGATCATTGTAGTCTATCACCAGGGCCGGCCTTAGAAGTTGCGGGGCCCAATTAGTTGGATGCTTGCGGGGCCCCTCTATACTATTTATTATTGTGCATAAAGAAGAAAAGAATTGCAAGTGCAAAGTGGCCATTCTCAACCTTTCTAATATTTTTTTTATATATTCTTCAGAAATTTTCTATATCCTAAAAATTTCTCATGGCGGAAAATTTTATAAAAATTGAAAAACGAAAAAGACTCTATACACCCTTTTATTAAATAGTTGTCTTTTTAACCAATTTTATTTTTATACATTTTTTATTCAGGAAAAAACGGAGCGATTTTTTTGAATCCAACTGTACATCAAAATGTCTGACATTGCTCTACATTTATGAAAAATCTAAAGCCTATTTTGTCTTACGCGGGTGTGAAAGATCTCCAAACTTGAGCAAAAGTTTAGCCCTTTAGTCATGATTTTAGATTTTCCTGTTTCCATGGATAATGGTTTGAGATTCATTGCATTTTCAACATAAAAGAAATTGGTAATAGTTTTCTTGGAGCTAATGGGCAAGTTTAGAAATACAAAATAGAGAAATAGAGATATTTTGCAAAACACCAAGTTGCAATTCTTTTCTTTGTGTGTCATAGTAGGGTTTTTTAGATGGTAACTATTAATGAAATCATTAAGTCAAAATTTATGCTACAGCATGAATGGGAGGCAGCTCAAAACATAACTTTACACGTGGTATGTTTATCCCTGTGCAACAATAGAAAAACTAAATGGTATCAAAATGAATTATTTTAAAATCACTTACCACCAACTCATAGTACCATAGACAGAATACCATAGACAGAATACTTAAATGTATGACACTCACTGGCACCCAAAGCACGGTGTATATACGACGTAATAAATACGTTGCTGGCGAGGACGTACCACGTTTTGCTTTGATGTTTTGGCGGGAAAGATACGTTATTAATTAATCTGGTTACTACTGGTTTGACTGCTGGGCGCTGACTGGCTGAGTGCACACATGTGATTGCATCAGCAAGATCACGCCTCGGGCCGGCCGCCAGAGGATCGAGATGACCGAGATTGTCGCCTTTTAAAAAAAAATGCGGGGCCCCTCTCAGCGCGGGGCCCGATTTGGAGCAATCGGTCAAATCGGCCTAAGGCCGCCCCTATCTATCACCCTGTATTAAGCCTTTATGTTCTAAGTTCTAGGGCTGAGCTCGTAGGCCGAAACGCTGGTCCTAAGCCTGGATAAAACTTGCCTCTAAACCAGTGCTTCTCAGCCCATGGATCGCGACCCAAGAATGGGCCGCAGTGTGATTTGGTTGAGTCGCCGATTAGTTTAACTCTCTACTTTATTGCGTCGTAGTCCTTCATCTAAATTTGGTGGAAACGGTAGCGAGGCAAAAGCATGATGAGGATTTACCGGCTGTTGGGATTTAAATTTAGAGTCAGACAAGAGCATGTTCTTATTCGTATTTATTTCACTTTATGCTCACAAAAGTTTTGTAAAAAAACTTGTTCGCCAACGTTCCGCTCTGTAAATTTACACTTAATACTTGAGTTCATGAAAAAATGGTTGAAAGCACTGTTCTAAGCCGTGAAGATCGACTCGGGGCAAACTCACTCTTATAAATGGCTCCTCAATCTAACAAAATAGTTAAATATTGAAACTTGCTTTGCCAAAACTGAATTATGTAAGAAACTGCTAGCATAAATCTAATTCACAACACTAAGGTGAATATTTCATTACTTTAATTCTAATGAACATGTGCTGGTCCCATTAATGTAGCCAGAAAACACATTTAAAAACAATCAATTTTTAAAAACAGTATGAAAAAGAACAGAGAATGGACTCCTCAACAAGACGTTCATTTGATCAAAACAGTGAGCTAATCTATTGGCAATGGCATTTTTTATGAAATAAAATAAAATGAAGAAAAAGATCTTTTGGAAATGGCAAACCAGTTGAAAAAAATTTTATTTTACTCTGAAACTAAGTGAAAAGATTCAAATCAAAATATAAGTAGTTGAGTAAGATCCCCTCCTTTTGCTTGAGAATGAGATACGGTGTGAACTGCAATCCAGGTTCACGCCGTCAATCCAATCAAAACCAGGCTAGGAAAAAAACGGCAGTTCGAACCATTTATAAATGCAAATTACAGACTGGTAGCCCCACCATCAACAAGGCGGACTGCCATTGGTGGGTACACAAAAATCACCTCTTGCGACACGCTTGTTTCGTAGCTTCACTATATCAACCCACTGAAGCACAGGTAAATCAAAATAGTTTTCTTACATTGACGGAGCGAAAAAGAAAATTGAGATTGAATTAGTACCAAGTAACTGCATTGTATGTTGTGCAAAAGAATTGTCTCGTCAAAAAGGTATCCATGTGGCTCGACCAAGTTGTTGTTTTGCCCCAAAAACAAATGATCGTAGGCAAGGTAGTTTACTAGGAAGTAAAAGCATTGTTGACGAAAAAGGTCACTGTTTGCCAACAAAGGAATAGTTGTATTGTGTAAGTGCGAAAATGGCATAAAAAAATCGAGCATTTTTAGCACAATTTTTTGTAAAATCTAGCAATTTTTGGCAACACTACATGTGACAACTTACATCTAACACATGAGTCATGATCACAGAAGTCTTTATTTTGCTCCAGCATTACTCATGTTGGTCAAGTTACGTCATACCCTTTCCCAAGGATCCACACATTAATGAAAAAAAGATTTGTTTGGTTACAGCCGTCATGTTGACTAATCGTTCATATATACCGCTAAAAGCACGTTTATTTATTATTTTTTGCTTACAGCCACGAAATTGGTTGTAAATGTATCGCGTTTTAGTTTGGCCCCGATACTGACTAACCAATCTCGTACTAAACATAAATTTTGGCTACAAAACGCTGTTTTAAGGGCCAAAATACCATTCGTTTTCTCGAGATCTTTAAGCTGTTTGTGTCTGATTTCGTTTGAATTTTTAAAGCTGCAGTAATAGCCAACTGACGTAATAACTTATGACAGCTGTGGTAATTGAACATATTTGGGGGACTGCAAACTGCTCTTTTTGTCACAATCTTGCTCCCATCAGTTGACAGTAACCCCCATCAACAATGGTAGATATAAAAGAATTACGTGGCGACTATCAATGTGAGCAACTTGCAAGTTTTGATTTAGATGCCATGATCAACGAATCTTCTACATCAGGGGTGGCAAAACTGTGGCGCATTGCATGATTAGAAGTGGCGCATTGTAACTTTGTGGTAACAACACGCAGCTTACAACCGCGAACAAATCTTTGTTTTTGTAAACAAACGCGACATGGGAGGGAAATACTTGCGCCAGGATTTATGGCGATTGTGGCGCATCTGAAACCGTATAATAAAAAGTTGACGCATGGTAGGTGCAAGGTTGGCCACCCCTGTTCTACATCAATAATAGAACGTGAGACACTTCATCGCAAGGGCCGGCAGCCCTTGGCACCGCTGCCGCTTGTGGCAGGTCACGTGGTTACTCATGCCACGCCTAAGTTACTAATTGTATTTTTTTATTGTCTAAGGAGTGTTTCGATTTGTTATGAGGTGTGCGACAAACAAAAACAGGACCTCGTACCTTTTGAATGCGTACTAGATTTTCTCCACCTCCCTTCTGTCTGCTTGCCACTAGTGCTATTTTATTATTTTGGGAAAAGTGTTGCTTTGTATCATTCCGTAATTGGGTATATCTTATACAATTACTGGCGTACACGAGGGTGTGATTTAGGGTTGAGCCATCTTGTTAGACTGACATAGTAGTTTTTTAGTTATATGCATTGGTCATTTAAAATTACTTAACTAGCGCGGTAGACTCATTTTCAAATGAGAATCGTATTTACTTTTAAGCCATTTGCACAAAATGAAAAAAGATGGAGGTTTTTTTGTAGTTGGCTGCATTTTAGTGAAGTTTTTCAATAAAGAGGCAGAAAAAAGTTGTGCGCCAAATGACAATCTATCGACAATTTGGAAATTCCTCTTAGCATGGCGGATGTAACTGCTTCCACTTCCGCTCGTGACTGAAAAGTTGTCATATTGCATATTATTCAATTTTATGAGTCATAATGTCACTCAAGATTACTAGCAATTCGTAAACTGGATTTCTACTTTTTAACGATTGCCAATCGCTGCTTTATCGCATCCAATTCAGGTTGTGCTCGCAGTCTACGAATTATATTGCCATGGAGACGTTTGCAAGCAACAGTTATCTAAGAGGCCAATATGGTTTCGGTAATTGACAAGTAGCATCATGTTGATGTTCTCACATCGTTTTTGCATTTCTGCTACCACCAACTACTGAGAGCAGTGACTCTTTCCATTTTTCAAGCATGTTTCTATTTACATATCATAGGCTACAGAAAAGCGAACATTGTTGTAATTTACTTGGAGGGCCAATACAAGCATTTTTGGGGGGTAAGGGTGGATTGCTCCGGCGAATGACTCCCCATTCTCAAAAGTTTGTCATTAATAAAATTCTTTTTAGATCAAAAACATATTTTTACTTTGTCCAGTGTCCAATGGAAATCAACAAGCGACTGGTAGGTGGCGATGAAGAAGAAGACAATAAATAGGTGGAAAAAAGCGAAAGAAAATGAGAGAATTGAAGGAGTAAATCTCAAAAGGATCTAAAATCCTTGAAGTTGGTTTTGGAGCGATTTAATGTTTACGAGGATGCGTTCTTGGATTTTATCATTTTTGTTTGTGTCATCGCAGTTTCTACGATATTACGTTCACGAGCAAGAGTTTGAAGAAATGTGCAAATATACTGGATTTATTTTTATTCGCGTTGTTTTATTTCTTCATAGGTTAGCGAGATCAATTTATTCTCTGCGGTTTTACACAAAACAACTTTCGTTTAAACCAGCTTCGGAGTTACCAGTACTGCTGGTACAATGCATTTGTACCGCAAGTTTGCATTTTCCAAGAACACAACACCGCAAAGTTTATGCGGGTATTGAACTTTGATACCAAAGATCCAGCGCTTTGTAGAGCTCAACGAACTTCCGAATGAGTTTTAACTTTTTGATCGACTTGGTTGTTTTGAAAAGCAATCAGCTATAAGTTGGTCTGTGGATAGGCAAAGAAGAGTGGCTTTAACACAGACGCGCAATTGAGAAGTGATGCCTTCCCTAAAGGCAAAAAAAGACTTCGCAAGTCTTTTAAGCTTAGGTAGTTGTTGTTGAGAGCAGGCTACTGTTATGTGCTACTAATTTTTTTCGGAGTTCCACCTTTATGTGACTAACCTTCCACCTTTATTAACACTACTTTTGTGACCAGCTTAGACAAGAGACATTGTTTCGTTTTGCTTGAACCTTACATTTTAGTAAATTAAGTTTAATTTGTTCCACTGAGTTCAATTTAGAACATTCTCCTTTTTTAACTTGATTTTAAGGATAGGATGTCTTAAATTGAGCTAAATGAAGATGGACTGCAAAAGACTGCGGAAGGAATGGCTGAATCCGGCCATGTTTTTAAAGGGGCCAAAACCGGATAAAAACTGAATAACTACTATTACCACCTACTTTGATACTTGTCCCTGAAGCTTTCAGTGATAAGTAAGTACTTTACGGTTAATACGTAGGCCTACGTCGTTGTTTTTGTCTCGTCATTTAAATTCTCATTTTCCAGTAGGCAAACCAACATAGTTAACGATGGTAACGCAAAACTCAATAAAGTTTTCATGTGCTAGTATATTGGAGCCAAGAAGAGCAAATCAAAGCATGAAAAATTACTTTTGTTGGTGACTAAATTACAGAAAATCAAAAGCAAGCCCATATAACATTTGCCCGCTTTTTTTCAAGTGTCTTAGACTGCGCCAAATATATTCAGCCACATCCATGCAATTTACTTCAAAAACAATTACCAGATTCGCAATTATTCAGCAGTGATCAAATGTTACAACAGAATCTCGATAATAAATTGCATTACCTTGCTTACCTCTCCCAGCAATTGGGCGATAGTAACATTTCAATAGTTTTGAGTCTTATCTTCAGTTTCGCCGACATTTGTGCAACACGGACTGCCCATAATCCTGTTTTTCCAACCCAGTAACCTAACCGTGCCATAGCTTCATGTCTCAGACCCAAATCTACGCCTGGTTCGCACAAATCCTTATTTTAATAGGCCATTATTTCTCAGCAGAATAAGCGATTTCTATCCACATTACATGCCAGTAACTTTGCCACATTGTAAATTCGACACTGATTTGGCAAGAAGAATGACACGAAGTTACGGCGATAATTGTGCGAAACATTCCCGATTTACAAGCGAATTGATAATTAACCTTGCCAGTGAAATTAATCAAAGCAAAAAATTCATACCTAGAATATGAGTTTTGCACAAAACTTTGAATATACGAAAACTGCAAAATCAACTAAAAGTGTAAACAATCATCAAACAATAAATTGACCTGACCAGACTCCGTTCAGCAAACAACAAAACATTGCTCACACTACACAACAGAAGTTACGATTTAAAAAGTTTGTTGCTGGCCGGGACTGTGGTGCTCACCACATGTGCGATAATAAATCAGGTTCTCTCTAAAAAGTAAACAAAATAGTTGAGGCGAACTCTTCAATTTGATGTATTATTACTAATAATGATCGCAAATCAGCTTTTTCACCAACTTCCAGTCATCCGCTTCCGGCTCAGTTTTGTTTTTCTCAGGTCATCATTTTACTTCGTTGCTCGCATCAAACAACAATTTCTTCAGATTTTGATTCATCTTGTCATGAGCGAAATTCCTCTTGTAGGAGCCCAGTGTAAATCTCCAGCAGTGGAACGGGATCCTACATAACAGAGATAATTATTAACAAGCGCTACGATGTTTAGTGACAGCCGTGATTTATCAGAATGAGAAGAGTGAAGCTGCTCACCCTGCATGTCGTAACAGGCTACGTTGTGTATTATCAAAGGTGCTTCGGTCCGGTCAGAGGTTATACGACCCACGATTACATTTGGCGCGGTCTAAGAAATTATTTGTAAAATTATTCAAATCACACATTGTTTAAGACCAAACGTTTACGACAACGTAACTCGGTAAAACAACGGAAAACAGGAAAATAAGTAACTTTCAAAAACTGATTTCAAACAAAAAGCTTTTGAGCAACAACCAGGCAAAGCTGTGGGCATGCGGCCGCGGAAACATTTGATCATTGTGGTCATTTTACTAAGCTCAGTGTTGCACCTTTGGCCTTAAGTAGTGAGGGGCTGGCTGCCAAAGTTCAAACACGATTGAACGGAAACGGACTAACGCTTCTACCCACCTTGATTATCGTTGCAATGCCGTCAGCCTGTTATACGGAGATTCTATTCAACGATCCTCAGTAATTTTCTCATTTAGACAACGACGGAAACTTTAAAATTTGTTCCAATTTTGAACAAAAAACTGATTCCTTCTTTACCGGCCCTAAAAACAGCGATTTAAAATTTTCCGCAAAGCCAGCATTGTCAAGCAAATTCTTAAATCGTTCACATAATTTTTAATCTGATAATCAATTTTAATTAATTTTTAATCAGCTTGAACTTCACAAGTTACGAGTAATCGTGAGAGCGATATTTGAGAAGAAGAACCTTATTTTTCAAAGATAAATTGCAAAATCAATGAAGTTATGATCGACATAAGAGATCGATGTGATGTGAATCTGTGTTACCGGTTCAAGCCGTACCTCCATCTCAAGAAAAGAAGTGTAAACAAAACAACAACACAACAGATAGTAGCGAGAAAATAAAAGTAGACGAACTAATGTCCAAAACAGGTTTCATAAACTGCTGCTGTTGCTATTTCAATCAAAAACATTGCCGCTGTACAAAATTTCAAACCATCGTTTTCCTAAATTGATATTTTATATTGACCTGCATCAAGAAGCGACTTTCCACGAAGGTTTATATTTAGCTTCACAAACAACAATGCGGATCGAGGTCACACATGGACCACGGAGCAGAGCCAATGACTGGTAAAATTAGAACTCAGAGCCTACTACTCAAGACTTGGTATTTCGAAAATCAACTGATGCATCTCATCGGCAATCAAAAGACCGCTGGTTCAAACCTCATGTGAATCAATTTCAGCCCTACAAAAGCATAACCGCGGTTGTGTAATTGCGCGTGAGAATTATTACAAAGCCAATCACTCACATGAACGCCAGTTTGTTTCTCCATCTCTCGTTGCTTCTTGCATCGTCATCCCGACCCACTCAGCTTGGTGCCCGGGCATCACATGTCTCTGCAACGTAAAACGTATTAGGAAAATGCAATATTTAGAAATTTGATTCATTATAATTTGAATGTCTGGGCGTTGTTACTCGTTGCATTATATTTTTTATGTTGTGTCCAGATCCGCTTTATAGTGGGCGGTGCGTTCACATTGCTGCCAAGGTGCCGTTGTGAGCAGGAAAAATTCAGCCCAAAACCAAATTGAGTTCGTGGATCTTTTACCAGACGTACTGGCACAATGGTGTTGTGGTTGAGCAACAGCTTTGCAGTTGGAAGATCTGGATTTAATTCTCTTGGCAAGTCAAACTGAAAACTTTAAAAAAGTATTTACTACTTCCCTGTATGATGCTCTGGTGACAAAAATAATAGTGTGAAGAAAAAGACGCCAAGTTCGTTCTTTGTGTGGGGCACTTAACGAGTACCTCCGTCTTTATGTGGTAGACAGGTGGTGGGGTTGTACAGTTTACACTCCAGCCTAATAAAAGACTTTCAAACAGATCAAAAGCTCTAATCCGTAAATAAAACCCATGTGTGATTCTTCCACAATCAACCAAGAACAAACTGCTGTGTCGTGTTTTTACGCAACAAGCAACCTGTCAGCTGCCGGTATCACTTAACCACTGAACACAACACACTTACTTCATATTTGTTGTGTCTTTTCCCTCTTGGAATAACATGTTTAATAAAACATTTTTGTTTGTGATTGTTTAGACTTTAAACGATCAAATCTAAAAAGAAAATTAAATTGAGATCCAAGACGATCGTGCCAAGCGATTTACTGTGGTGGCCGTTGGAGAGGTGGACGAATCTTTATTTTTATATTTAGCGTGCTATTACACTTGTTTTCAGCTTTTTATTTATTTATAACGCCATGTCTTCAGGCGAATTACTGTCCACTGCCGACAACTACTTATCCTAGGTAATACGAAAAGCGCCGTTTTTAAAACTGTAGGTGTTCTTTTTAAAGACGAAGGATTTTGAAACTTTCCGGCACCCCTCCCTAGAAATGTGGGTGCGGTAGCTTAGGGGGGATGGGTTTGATTTGGAGCGATGTTTCACAGTCTGTTTAGAAATGTGGCACATTTTTAAAGTAAACTGAGGTCTATAGCTCAAACTACATCACATTTTTCAAAATTTCAATGACGTTTAATAATATGGAAATAACAAGACATGGCTTACTTAGCAATGACGCTGAGGCCCACTTGTTGAGACTGATTGATTTAGAGTACCCAAATCTTTTAGAAATGCAGCACCTCAATTTAAATTTGAAAAAAAAACTGTTAATTTTCACCCTAATTTTTTCTCGAAACACCCAGTTTCGGTAAAACTCTGAGTGACTTCTACGGAATATTGAACATCGTTCTGACCTAAACTAATTCGGCACCGGATGTGAGTCATCCTCCAATAGTCTCTGGCAACTGATTGTGTAATGTATTGTTGATCTGTTGATTCATTTCCATTCGGTAAGCATTTTGTGTTTTTCAGTTTAAAATTGCCAAATATAATTTAGTCTAGATCCAGCATTAAACAGCAAAATGAAGGGTTTAAACAACGCTTTGAGAATGCCATAGGTGTTCGGCGGGTTTATGAAGGTAACTATTATAAGACATCATTTATCAAAACCATCTAACTACGTCATATAAAAACAAACAAAGCGGTGCGATCTCAGTTACTGCCGTGTAAAAGCACTTTATCTACAACCAGGTCTAGTGATCGAGAGTGAAATGGCGGTGAGTTCAGTTCCCGAATGAACTTTATATGCGTTGTATCCTCGGATCAAACATTACAATGTCTCTCTTCTTGCTGGCTATGTGACCGGGTCAAGTGGCTGCGAGTAAATCGTAAACAGAGGCAAAGCCAACACCGCCCTTATCTGCCCCATAATACGGCCCGGTGAGAAAAGATAAACGAATCTTATTTTTACCTGAATTAGGAAACGTTGTCCCAGCATCCAATGAACTTATGAGCGAGGACCATAGCATCGCTTCCTGGTTGGTGCGAGGACCATAGCATCGCTTCCTGGTTGGTGCGAGGACCATAGCATCGCTTCCTGGTTGGTGCGAGGACCATAGCATCGCTTCCTGGTTGGTGCGAGGACCATAGCATCGCTTCCTGGTTGGTGCGAGGACCATAGCATCGCTTCCTGGTTGGTGCGAGGACCATAGCATCGCTTCCTGGTTGGTGCCAATGTATCGCAACTCATGATTTGGTTTATTTTACTAAAAATCTTCTGCTGGGATGTAGATTGCTGGGGGCAGAGAAACAAACAATGTCGCTCTTCAGCTCCATATCTGTGAAAATACAATCACGTAGATCAGTGCTTCTTAAAACTCTTGTGCATTAGCGCCACCAAGTGATGCGCTAACAGCTTCTAACTTGCAGGTGAAATTTAGTGTTGAATAAGTTTATGTCGTTTATTCTTGTAACAATCGCTTCATTCAAACAGCTGTTGTTTAAAGAGTTTTTCAGTAAGAAAAGAAGTTAACCGAGAAACTTGAATCTCAAAAATGGATTTTTGAACAATTATACAAAGCTAATTTCATCAAATATCTAAAAATTTTCGCTCGATTTTCGAATTACAGTTGTAGGCAGTGGCGACTCCAGCTTTTTATGGCTACTCGGGCTCGTCACTGACAGTGTCGCAAAATATTGCAAAAACAGTAAATAAAGCACTAAAACTAGTGAGAAGACAAAAAAAATAGCAATAATTTATCCAGCCATTTAATTATTGTAAAACGCCTTTATTTACACAGTTATAACAAAACGTGTGCTTTTATCAACTGTGCCCGATTTTAATCAAAAATTAAGCAAAAAAGTGTCTGAAACAACGCATTAAACGCTCGCATTGTTAGAGCTCGGGCAACTGCAATCAAGCCCGAGTCAGATTTGATTAAAAAAAAATGCTTGAAAATCGTTTCTCTCTCGTTATTTCTCTGCACAGCGTGTCTGGCTATTTTCGTTGAGCCCGAGCTAGACAAAACGTTGAGCACAAAAAGCAACTGCCACCATAAACATTGGTGGTTTATACGATGTCCGGCTTCTTCTTTGGACTTAATATAAATTAAGTAAAAAAGTTTTAAACTTGTTTCGCAGAATTTAAATTTAACAAAGTCTTCCCTCATTTCGTAACTCAGGCTCAGCCCGAGTAGCCCGACTCGCCACTGGTTGTAGGTGAATAAAAATGTACAAGAATGGGGAGACTTTAGCCCTCTCCTTTGTTGAATAGTTGGTGGAACGCAACCACAAAACTTTCGGGTGGTTAGCAAAAAGAAAGTTTGAGAATCACTGAAGTAGCTGAGACAGAGTCAGAGTTGGTCACAGATAGTTAGTCGAAAACAACGCAAAAGCAAGCGACCAACAAACAGTTAATAACGCATTTCTATAATAAAATGGTAATTATTAAATCATACCGAGTTCTAAATCGTATATTTTAGTTCTGATGATTGTTTTTTATCAATTTCTACGGATTGTATTTACATCGTACAACATGGCTCTCGCGAGCGAGTTTGCCAACAAAACAAAATGACGTCACAATATGCTTGGTTCTGTCGCCACATTTTTTTCAAAAAACTTGATTCCAGTAAAACTGCTCAGCACTCATACAGCACTTATAATCAACTAATATCCACCACGGCAGCTAATTTGTTCGTTTCCAGTCACGCAGATTATCACTTATCCAAATAAACTCCCGTTAACGTAATCATCACGATCCTACTTAACTGATTTAATTTCGGACGATTTTATTGCACTGTGACATATTATTTGTAGAAGCTTCCATGCATCACGTGATAAAATCACGAAATTAATTGGTTGATTTCATTCTGAAAAAACAAAAATTTTGAAAAATAACGTTCCATCTGTTTTTAATCTTCTGAGCGCAAAACGAAGGATGTTTAAATCACGGCCACCAGGCTACGATCCACAATCATCATTTCTTTTCCTCTTTTTCAGGTGGCCTCAAACAGATTCCAACTAATTTTGTACTAACCCCCTGGTTACACTTACATGTTAGTTGAGTTACTGTATTTGTATTCACGACAGCCATTGAGCAAGGTAGACAGACATCTGACTCACAATGATCAGTTATCCCTGGTTGGAAAAGTGATGTTCAGCGATTTTAACATCTTTGAACCCTTTCCATCTCAACAAAACATTTAAATTATATTATAATACGTATTATCTTTCAAGCAAATAATATAAAAATAGCTAGATTTAAAATAAAACGTTCTTAAATAGATCAAACTACGTTTTGTATTTTTTATTCACGTTTTAAGACTTATGTCAATCACGACTGGTAAGCTATCAGTTACACTTTATTAAAAAGAAAATTTCTAAAGGGGGTTTAAAATTAAGATTGGTTAGATGTCATGTTCTTTTTTACTTATGGTTTTCACAAATGGCAAGTGAGAGAAGGTTGTTTATTTGGAATGCACGAAAACTAAACCATTTCCTCAAAAAATGGTGTTTTTTGCTAAGCTGAAAACGAGAACTATGTGCTTTTGAAGTTAGCGTTGAAACGTAAAGAAAAACAAATAAAATTTAACAAATTCCACTTTCAAACTTCCCTCAAAAAATAATGTCTTTGTTTAGAGCTGCTTGCTATTACTGCTCTTTAACTACTATTGAAATCGGCAGGGAAAACATAAAGAGAAAAAATTGTGGTCTTACTCTAGTAACTAGTTTAATTGCTTGAGAGATAATTTGTAATACGAAAAAAATGTGGCGATGGCGTGCGCGATGTTAAGTCGCTGTCACCAGCTGTCGCGTCAGAGCCAAGCGATGTTTTCGTGAGACGTTGCACTACTTTAAAAAAGCGTCGGTCTTAACTTGTATTTTTTTTCTCTGTCTCCCACGAATTAAACTGTTGGTTGAACATTTTGCTTGCAAAGTGGCAAAAATTTCAACAAACTGAAAAAAGTTACCAAAACCGCCGGACTTTCTTTACGCACTGTTAAATTTTAACTGCGAATCCACCGGACATAAATTCGCACTTTTTTCGCATTTAAAGAGAACACTGCCAGCGTTCCCTTTAAATGCGAAAAAAGTGCGAATTTATGTCCGGTGGATTCGCAGTTAAAATTTAACAGTGCGTAAAGAAAGTCCGGCGGTTTTGGTAACTTTTTTCAGTTTGCTGAAATTTTTGCCATTTTGTTAGTAAAATGTTCAACCAACTGTTTAAATGCGTGGGAGAAGACGCTTTTTTAGAGCAGTGCAACGTCTCACGAAGACATCGCTCGGCTGTGACAGCGACTTAAAATGTCGCGCACGCCATTATCATGCTTTATTTGTATTACAAATTATCCCTCAAGCAATTAACCAAAAGATCAAAAAAATTTTTTTCTTTACTTTTTCCCAGCCGATTTCAATCGCAGCTAAAAAGCAGTTATAACAAGCAGCTCTCAAGCTTCAGTTTTATCAGGGGATATCATTTTTTAGGGGAAGGTTGAAAGTGGAATTGGTTAAACTCTATGCGTATTGACGCTAACTTCAATCGTGCTTGTTAAAATAAAAAAGCACATAGCTATCGATTTCAGTTTAGCACTAAAAGCACCATTTTTTGAGAGAATGGTTCAGTTTTCGCTCATCACAAATAAATAGCCTTCTCTTACTTGCCACTTTTGAAAACTAAAAGTAAAAAAGAATGTGACTTCTACCCAATCTTAGTTTTAAATCCCCTTCAAAAATGTTTTTTGTTTAAATAAAATGTAGCTGACAGATATGTGCTGCCATGACTTACCAGTTATAATTGAAATAGGCCCTAAAACGTGAAGAAAAAAAATGTAAATTGTAGTTTCGATCTCTTTTAAAAACGTTTTATGTTGAATTCTAGCCATTTTAATTGCTTGAAAGATAGTTTGTAATCCAGTAAAATCTGCCTATGGCGTTATGGGATTTAAAAAACTGCCGTACTCAAATGACTATCGAAAATTGTCTTATAATTCAACATTAAGATGTTTTATCCAATCTGGTTTACCAGACTAAAGAAAAATTACTAAAAAGTCAAAACTAACAGAAACTCGTGCATTGCATGAATAAACTTTCGCTAAAGTGTAATTAAACACGCGCAGCTTTTGCAGTCTTTTACATCTACCTGTACATAGTGGCGCCAAGTAAAGTAGGCGGGGTCCCCCGAAAATTTTTACGGGGAAAGCAGCCCCAACGCAAATGCAATAAAATTATATGGCGTTAAATGAAGAATATTCCTAGATATTTCTTTGCAGTAAGCACCTCTCAGTGAAACCCTGCAGTGTTATGTGTAGTAACAACTATTAGCATTTCAAATTTTTTACTAGACTTAAAAGCTGCGATTACCAAACTCGCGAATATTTGCACCCACGAATTTTCTCTTTTTCCTTCAGCCAATTTTCGAATACTTTTCTCAAAAACAAAATTTTACCCATCAAATATTTGCGATCTCTTTTCAAGGATTCGGTAAATGGTTAATTAAAACTCAATAAGAGTGAAAAAATATTAGCAAGCTATGTTACGCGACTATTAACGACTGTTCTGCAAACAAGCTATAGAAGTGCCTCAAACTTACCATTACTTTCGCCACCATACCTAACTAATCATTTTTGGCTAGACTGGAAGATTCGCTGTTTTTTTTTGCATCTGGGACAAAACTTCCTAAAAATTAACCCATTTGTTTTCCTGCATGGTTCGTGAAATGAGTTGACAAAACCCAATGAGTTGGCAAAGGCAAACCTTAATGAGTTGGCAAAGGATTAATTTCATTTACGCGCATTGTTAACCTGCCATTCTAAAACACCTGACCAATGACTATTGCAAAAGCCGTGGAGTTTGAGAGATCAAATTTAACCTAATTTATCTTATTAAAGAGAAATAGCCCGCTATTTCGCTGCCGCCTTTTTGTAACCGATAAGCTACCGGCTTGTGAAGGTTTTAGGGCTGACATAATTACGCTAATTATTATGCTACCAAAGCGCATTGTCACAGTTTTGCCTCTCCTTCTCCAGCAAATTATAAAAACTCGGCGCTTACGCTCATACAATTGTTGTTCGGATTTGTTTTTAGATCATCTTTGAAATCTTGGACGCGCAGTTAACTCGAGTTCATGCTGCGAAAGACGTAGCAGAGTAAACAAGATGCAACTCGCAAGCTGGCGTCTTGATCGGATTAAAAAAATAAAAGATCACTTGTGACAGATGGTCGTCTAGTTCAGTGATTTTCAACGGTGGACCATGGTCTTCACTGGGTCAGCACTTTAATTAACTTTCATATTGAGTGAAATTGGAAAAATGTTTCTTGACTTGTTTATATATATTATGTGAACAACACCCTTGAAATTTACAACGAAAACTTTTTTGAGTAAAAATGAAAGAAATATATAGCCGGGACACATGCTTCCGTGCATTTCGCAATTGGGCCAAATGCCAAGAACGGTTGGAAATCGCTGAACTAGATAAAGAGTGTCATAATCGAGCAAAATACGTCTGAGAGAAAAACAAAAGGTGCCGTTATATGCAAACCAACGTTATGGGTAAATGAAATGACTTTACGGTAGGCAACGTTAACTTAGCATATACACTGAATAAATAGCAGTAGGTTACTGCAAATATCTATTTTTACACCTTCAAAATATGTTACTAAAGCTGGTGTAAGGATTTGTTCAGCAATGTCCGGCGGTTTTCGTACATTTGCCGGCAATTTCGCACTTGCACCGGCGGTTACGCACTAACTACAATCTTGGAAGAAACACTGTCTATGGCAGTCACTTCTAGTGGAAATGATGCTGAAAAAAATTTCCAGACTCTTTATGTCTTTTAGAAAAGCCTAAAAACAAAATAACATCAACGACTGATCGCTTCGCAAAGCAAGGTAGTACCAAAAATAAGATGGTTTAAGACAGTAAAGTATTGGTAAAGGTTTTATGAGACACATAACGCTTACAAATAGCATTCACTACGGTTGACATAAAGGTTGATAATTGGGTTGCATACTGAGTAGCATATAATTGGGATCAACTAATATGAAATAAGTGGTACAAATGCTAATCTCTGCGATTGAACAGTCATATTCAGCTCCGTTGAATTTTGCAGAGTAAGGTGTAATTCACATTTTTAACAAATTTGCAAACAATCCGGATAAATATTTAGTTTCAATTACATTGAAGACATTAAAGCAGCAAATAAAGACGACACCATCATACTGAACATCATGGCTAACATTTTTGAAATTTATAAAATGAGCCTACACTCAGTTCTTTAAGAAAAAAACGTGAAGATTGCTTAGTTAGCTTGCATGAATCTTTGACAATTCCTGGACGAGGTCACCAAGTTTGTAGTGGAACTTACAACACAAAACACATTACTTTACTCCTATTATATTTTTGCAGAACTCTTCTCCATGTAGGCTTAATAAAAACCAGTGAAAGATGTTGCCACAAGTAAAATGGTGCAGTCCGACAACCTATTTTTAAATAACCAGAAGTAAATTCCTGCAGGGTATTGCAGTTTTTAATGACCTCAAGAAAAATCCTTCAATTTGGCAATTATTCAATTGTTCTTTACTTTTTCAAGCTTCGATTCTACACTTTGCCACCTAATTAGTAGCGTGAAGCAGAAAACTGAGCATTCGACTTGTAATGAAACGATTGTGTGTTGCATACAACATGGCCTAACAGTGTTGGCTATCAGCTCACGTCTCGATTTGAAATGTAACTTGTGTCGAACACAACGACATGTAACCGGATCATTGCTGAGCAGAGATGATCAAGGTAGCATGAAAATTTACTTCAGCAGAGGTATTGTTAGATAATCAAAACACATTCATGTTAAAATAAGTTAGAAAGTAATAGAAAAAATGCTTTCTTGAGTAAAAGTACCAAATTTAATCGAAAATTAAACTGACTTAATTCTAAAAATTACGGCCAAACAACTTGTCAAAAACATACTTGAAACGTTTTTGCCGTCAATTGGTGCCGATTTAAATGCTAATGTACAACAAATATGTTGACTATCAACTACGCCATACTGGCACTAAAAAAATGAACACACATCAAAAAGCAATGGTTACGGGTTAAATTCCTAATCTTTTCCTCTCTGCTTGTTTAACATAAAAGTGAAGGATACCGTTTTCTTTATACTGTATTTGTATCACAACTTCAGAGCGTATTGGTATTGAGAGTTATATAGTTTTCTGTGCCGTGAGAAAGCGATGCTGAACTGTTTCCGTTATTTTCCTAGTTGCAAGTTTTATTTTACGAAATGTCAAGTTATTAAATTTCCATCATGTGGTCACTATCTGGTCACAAGCTGCTATCATCTGGTATCGACCTCCTATCAGAGTTACAAATCGATAGGGCAAAAGCGGAGGATAAACTGACATTTAATGTTTCACATAAAAGTAGAGAATATTTGAATTTCGAAACCAGTTTTAAAAAGCAAAGAATAATGATTGCAACAAACGATACCAATAATTTTTAAATTATACAGTGTATAGTTATTTTATCTTTTAGTCACAGAAAATAGTTTTATCTGCAAATAAATATATATTACTATATTTGAGGAGATTTAAGACACAATTTTTTCCCAAAAATTTACCCAGCGTCTAATATGTAAAGTTAAGACCTTCCCTTGGTTAATCTTCTACCTGACAATTACCAATCTAGCTGATGAGCAGTACTTGCAACTACTTTAACCACAACATTACTGAGGTGTATTGCTTATTCTTATCGCTTGTCTATACTAGCAACTTGCTTTGTACAACAATGTTTTCTGCTGGAGTAATTTACCAAAGATTGTTCTCAACAGCATATGCTTATATAAACCAAACACTTTTTTCCTGAATCTGACCTGTTTAACTGGAAATGCATTTTATGTGCCAGAGTGTCCTATCAACATTGCAGTTCACAACATATTTTTTTGCAATACCATGCAATCTGTTTTTTTTTGTTGGGCTTATCAGGGGCATCTAAAAGCAAGTAATCAAAGTAATGTGTAAATGCTCAAGATTGAAAAGGTTATGATAGAGTTTGTAGTTGCAATATGAAAAATTATAATCAAACATAGTAACCAATGTTACTAGGCAAAAATTAAATTACTTAAAACGCGGAATACATCAAAGCAACTATCATAACCAAGTTCAATTTTAACATTTCAAAAGTAGCCACAAACTTGACCACAAATCCTGTGCTTTTTATATTTTATTAGAAGTTTTCTTTTAGATCTACATTTTTTTGCAAACTGAATTTATGTGAATGTAAGCACATGCTTCTAACACTATCTCTGTCAATATAAAATGGTTTTGGTCAAGTGACAGAATGTTTGATGATTGATATAAGGGTAGCATCATCCTATTTTTAACAGAGCAAATCACACCAACATTGTTCAACTACAAAAAGCTGTTTAGTGTTCACTAGTGACTGGGATGTTCCTGTAATTAATTTTTCAAATTTTGTGGTTAATTTTTCAGATTGCTGGTGGATCAATTCTTCCAATGTTCCTCTCATCAAAAAATCTACACCTGTTAGTGCATTTCGCTTTTTAATTTTTATTTCCACCAAGCAAGAAAATCTTTTTTCTGAAATGTATGTGGCAGCCTTTCTTTTAGTACCCTGCCAGCGGAGATTCAAACCCACAACCATAGCATTTTAAGACCAGTGCACTAACCATGTGCCACGGCATCACTGGCAGAATTGTAGCAATTATGGCAATAAAAATGCTTGGGAATTATTACAGCAAAATAGTCTCCAATGGTAAAATGCCATCAATGGCAAAATAGCCCCTTCCTAACGAAAATGTTTTAATTGATACTCTTTTCTGATTTTAAAAGAAATGGGATCTGCACTCCATTAAAAATATTTGATCCATTTCAGTTTTAATTGTGATGAATTTAAATCTTACTTACTTTGATAACTACATAATGGGTAAATTTATGCAGGGGCCCTCCCTCACTTTCAGAGACAACTAATATCTTTCCTGAACAATTTTTGGTGCTATTTTGTATGAAGATAGTTTTTTTTCTGCAAATTTACCAAAAAGACGATGGGCCTTACCTACCTAAAATAAGATGCTAACAAGGAAAACCTGAGTAAAAACTAAGGCAAACTAACACTGAAGTTAACAGGTTTAATAAACATTTATTCAAACTAAAAAAAGAACTAAAAACAAATCAATCGGGCACAAAATAACTTGAGATAGTGAGAACAGATGCTGAATACTTTTAGGCTACTATACACAAGCATGTCCACACCACAGCACCAATAGCGTGATACAGCAATGAGAACATAAGAAAGTCAAATGGTCCAGCAAGCCGCCACTGCTGGCATCGCCCACTTTGCCAGCAATTACTTTTAAAAACCTTCGGGGTCGTATACCAATGCATGGGATACTCAATTCTGCAGCGCTTTATCAGGGCCTGCTACTAGGTTTAGCATAATTACCAATAACAGTTATTATGATCATAAAACCAACCTAAATTTTAGAAAATGCCTATGGAACACCTTCCGGTTTCCTTTGAAGGTTTAGGATAACAAAATTGGTAAATAAAACAATCTGTTGGTAACTATTGCAGTTGCATATTGACCATCAAAAGTAGATTTATTAGCTTACAGCCTCAAATTTAGCTAAGCTACTAAAATATCAATGAGCCATATATTCTGACTTTAAATCTGATGCATATACTACATCAACAGATGTTACTTCTGCAACAAGTAACGGTACTAATACCTAACTAGTAGACCCTAACTAGTAGAACTATTGACATGTCCACTATATCAGTCTAACAAGTTTTATTTTTCTTATCAAAGATCAATGCAGTTAATTTTCCCGCAAAATTTAGTGTCATCCATTTAGAAATCAAAACGGAATAGACTCATCACTCCATTTTTTAAGTAAAAATTAAAAAAAGTTAAAACAAAATTTTAAGTATTTTTAAGTACAAACTAAGTTATTGTCAACCACTTTATAAAAATTTCAATACTTGAAAAGCATCACAGCTGGGTTTCAAGACTAATAATATAAAATAAAGAATGCTCAATCAACAAAAAGCAGCAAATATAAATATTTGATATTTAACATAAAAAGCGGAGAATTTGCGCTTATCCATCATGAAAAAACAAAGAAGAGCACTATCGAATATCGGTAATCAATGGATTTTTCCAACCCTGCCTACTATCAAGGGTACACGCCTGCTATCACGCGACCTGATCTGTCATTGACTAGACAACCTGGCCTGCCGTCAGGCTCATAAGCAAAATAATTTGTGTTGCTTGATGTTACCACCACAAATGTTGCAACAAACGCCGTAAGTTTTTGGCGAAGTGTTTTCTGAATAACATTGAAACGCATATGGGCTACCTCGCGGGCTCTGATTTGCCAATCTCAAGATTCCGAGCTACGTCGTCGACCGGTTTCCATTCGCGTACTCTGCGAGCCTACGCTAGAGTAGTTTATTTTTTTTACAAATATTTGCACTTTTTGTGATATCACAGCGTGGGGTCGCACATAAAGAGGTTACTAGTTCAATCCAATGGACTATTCCACCACCATGGGAAGGCTCAGCTCCAGTAGCGCCGCCAAGACCAAAAAGAGGAGAAAGGAAATGATGCTGTTGTTTTTGTGACGTGATTTAAGAAAAAATGAAACTATACCATCACGATGGTTTTATAAGCGGAGATAAATTTAATGCCACCAGCGAAATCTTTTGTATAAACAAAATCAACACTAGCCATCTCTACCCTCCGTAAGTTAAAAAATGACACCAAATGCACGTTTGGCAAACAACCACATCTACAGGCGAACGGCCAGCGGAGTTGTTGGAATTTTTAAGCGTGACGTAGAGTTTTTGTTTTATTTACAGGCGTAGCTAGAAATAAAGAACGTTCCTTCAAGTGCATAAACGGGGCCTATCGAGGGCGCATAACTAGAAAAAATGTGAGGGGGGGGGGTGGGAAACGTGCTTTTCAACCTTTTTGTCATTCGGAATCAGGGATGTGGAAGCGGAAGCGGAAGCTGGAAGCGGTGGAAGCGGTACTTTTTCTGTGGAAGCGGAAGCGTGAAAAATCCACCGCTTCCACACAGGAGGAAAGAATGGAGAGAGAAAAAACTTGGTTCTGCTATCCTTCGTAGAAGAGCGAACAGGGGGAGCATAAACACTAAGAAATGAGAGCGAGGAGAAGTTGTTTAGAGAGATGTTGACCTCTACATAATCCGAGTAGGGGTCAAGCGAAGAAAGAGAGGAGGTAAAAAGCTCAGAGAAGAATAAGCCCTGCTTGACGAAAATGATGACGCCGCCGCTTGCGTATGCGACATCAGTAGAAAAAATACCAGATTGAGAGTGGGTGCCATGGGATCGCAGAGCAGAGAATCCAGGGATTTGAAAAGAGGAAGATAAATTAAGGTTAGATTCCTGATATATATAAGGTCAACGGGATGAGACGAAATAAAGTGTAGTAGTTCAGTGCTCCTGGATTGAAGACCCTCAGCATTCCATTGAAAAACCCTGAGAGAGTTAGGGAAGGGAAGAGAAAGCAGGAGGTAAAAAGAAACAGCCAGGAGCATGAGGCGGTGGTGAGGGTGCAGTAGGAGAAGATACAAAGTGGGCGGAAAAAAGATAAGAGGTTTGAAGATGAGGGTGAGGTGCAAGTGCTGCATTAGCAGAAGGGTGCCAGATTGAGCAATGGAGGTATACCAGATGGGGGAGTCCGAGGAGGAAATCACAGTGCTGGTAGGTGTAAAATCTCAAAAAAAGCAGGAAAGGCAGCTCCAGGAGTGAGAGCTGCCAAGAGTTCTGAATCTACAAAAGGAGAGTAGTGAGCACTTTGAATGAACTTAATTAGAGCATGTGCAGCATTGCACTGACCTACCCCGCCAGGTCACATTCCAGCGCACACTAAATAGGTAAAGACAGGGCAAGGGTTAGGATGAACGTTGCCGATCATCAGGAGAAAGAGAAGAATGAGAAGACGGGCAAGAGAAAGGCAGGAGAAAAGAGAAGACAGGCCAATTTTAAAGAGGCTGCGTGCTACCCTTCTGCGGTCGTTCAGGGGGCTGCACGGCAAAAAAATGGTTTGTGTGAGAAGAGTGCCAAGGGTGACTGGGACCCTCGGGAAGACCAACAGTCATTTTGACCCAATCCAAACGGGTCGGGGACCGCACCACCACGTTGAGGCGGCTGTTGATTGGTGCAGTTCAATTTTGCTCGCTTTGCATTTACATACTACATATACGACAGAAATTTCGCACTTCACTATCCAAAAAGATTAGAGTCAATACGTGCGAAGGCTCGATGGCGTAGTGGTTAGAGCGTCCGCTTTGCAGTCGGTAGACCAGGGGTTCATTCCCCTTGTCGAGTCAATCCAAAAGACTTTAAAAATTGGCATCCGCAGCTTCCCTGCTTGACGTTCGGCATTTATGGGAGGTTGTGGAGAACAAGCCGGCAAGTTTGCTTGTTGTATCCTTGGGCAAGGCACTTAACGGGACGCCCCGTCTTTATGTGGAAGACAGGTGGCCCATAAACCTTGAAAAAGGCAACTCTCAAGCGAGTGCAGACTTCCCGTCCAAAGTATAGCGATACAATTCACTTTCTCGTGAATGGAGGATAAACATGGCAAATAAAACAAAACAAAACGTGTTTTGAGGACGGACAGAAGGTTCGTAATGATGATTAGAGTTAAAGTTAGCTCAAAGTCAGAGTTAGTTGAGAATAGAGAGGGAAACCAACTCTATACGGTGTAATTTGTTGTTGTGGCGACAAGTTATTGTCGAGAGCTGTAATATCGAATCCTACGGTTTAGATCTGAGAAGCATTAAGTTAAGTGTTGTAAAAGTAGTTGCAAGTAGTGAAGGAACTTGTAATAACTGTCTATTTGTTGAAGTGTTTGATTATTTTTTTGAATTGTATTAACGAAATATTTGATTTTTTTGCAAGCAGTTCGTGATTTCTAAATTTTTGTTAGTGGGAGTTCCGTGACAAACGCAAAAATACATTAGGGGCTCCGCGATGATAAAAAAGATTGAAAAGCACTGTTCTACATTCAGCACGAGTTTTGATATCTAAGAGCAAACAAACACAGTGTAGTTCGAAACAATAAGCTCAAGCGAAGAAGGTAAAGTAATAGCTGTAAATGAAGGTTTTTGTCTTCTCAAAATGATGAAGTGTAGGAGAAGGCAGGCTACAAAGCCACAAAAGTTAAAAAAATTGTCAACGGTCGTTTTTTCGTTTTTTGTTGGTGGAAGCGGAAGCGATAGGTGTGGAAGCGGAAGCGGAAGCGTTTGAAAAATAACCGCTTCCACATCCCTGTTCGGAATCCCTAATGTACTTTCGCTTTTGTCACTGTACCCCCAGTAACAAAAATTTAGAAATCACGAAGTGCTTGTGAGAAAATCAAACATTTCGTTAATATAATTCAAAAAATAATTGAACACTTCAACAAACAGACAGTTATTGCAAGTTCCTTCACTACTTACAACCACTTTTACAACAGTTAACCTAATGCTTCTCA
>OY776284.1:37596880-37684060 GCA_963675345.1 Trididemnum clinides | reverse complement strand
GGTTAAGATGATATAGTTTGTAGTTGCAATATGAAAAATTATAATCAAACATAGTAACCAATGTTGCTAGGCAAAACCTTAATTACTTAAAGCGCAGAAATGCATCTAAGCAACTATCATAACCAAGTTTAATTTTAACATTTCAAAAATAGCCACAAACCTGACCACAAATCCTGTGCTTTTTATATTTTATTAGAAGTTTTCTTTTAGATGCAAATAATTTTTTGCAAACTCTGAAGTTATTTGAATGAAAGCACATGCTTCTAACACTAGCTCTGTCAATATAAAAATGGTTTTGATCAAGTGACAGAATGTTTAATGACTGCTATAAGAGCACAGAATGTTTGATGACTGCTATAAGAGCAGCATCATCTTATTTTTAACAAAGAAAATCACACCAACATTTTTTATGTGCTATACAATGTAAAGATATACACAAACAACATTACCTACATGCATCTGTTGATGTGGATATATGTCCAGTGTAGTGTAGGCATGTATTTAAGGAGTGGGCACATGAGGCCCTTTATTGTAATTGATCCATTGTTAAAACAGATTTTCTTATCAGTCGCACACATGTCACATTTATAAAATTATGCCATTGCAGCTTAACTAAGAGCTGATCTTGTAGGAAATATAAATATGACAGCATTAGCAGCTTCAAAACACTATGCCATGAATGGGTATTGGTATCAGTATGATAAAGTAAAGGAAAAAAATAGAATTAGATTTGTAAAGCTCAGGTGCTCTCCTGTTACGAAAAGTGGGTACCAGCAGGGTCATAGTTAATCTTGCTATTGGGCAATTGTAAATTCATAGGCCCCTCATAAAAATGTTGATCAAGCCATTAGGCCAATCTTGCAAAATACTCAAGATTGGACAGAATACTGGGATTTAGAAGGCAATAATTGGGTTACTCACATATCATAAGAAACAAAAACAAAAGCAGCCATAATGTAGCACAATTAATAGGTTTGCAAGAGCTGTTTAAATTACACAATCTGTACTTGAAGTCATACAAATATCTCGGACTGGATTTCATATCTCTGCCAAAATGAAAATCTTGAATTAGCTTGCTAGCTCAATATGTTATTCTATTATGTACCAACAGTATGCTTTTTAAAGTTTTTTCACTTCTACAATGGAGTTCTGCATATCATTTACCTTCAATATAAAAACACTATCCCACATACATATAACAACGTTACATTGACTTATGTACATTTGGTTTATAAGATCTACTCAAGCTTAGTGTCACAACTACAGACAGCACCATATATAAGTTACAAAAACATATCTAACTCATAACTTTGGCCTTAATATAAAATCAGAAAGCAACAGCTAAAACGCTCCATTCACTACAACTACAAAAAGCTGTTCAGTGTTCACTAGTGACTGGGATGTTCTTGAACTTTTGTAGTTAATTTTTCAGATTGCTGGTTTATCGATTCTTTCAATGTCTCTCTCATCAAAAAAACTACACCTGCCAGCGCATTTCGCTTTTTAGTTTTCATTTCCACTAAGCAAGAAAACCCTTTTTCTGACACGTATGTGGTAGGCATGAGCACCAGTTGTTGCAAGTCTTCTAAAGCAATCTTCTCATACTCAGGAGATTTAAGCAAGCCAAACCAATAATCCTCATAATAAAGAAGTGTCTTGAAAGATGCTCTTTCTGAAAACTTTTGTTGAAACCTCATCAGCATTTCCATCAACTTGCTAAAATTTGCTTGTTTCAGGTGATCAGCAATGAATGGATTGATTATCCATATCTCATTTTCTAAGGCTTGATGTAGGCTTTCTGGAAATTACCTTCCTAAATTTTCACTCAGGAGTTGTAGGTGGTCCAGTATTATAGTCTTTACCTTGCGTTCTACTTCAGTTATTTTTTCTTCCCAGTTGCATCATTTTACATACAGTAGTTTTCCAAATCTGAGTAATTTAAGAGCTTGCCTTTGTGAACAATGTTATACCACATGTTTACTTTCAATTTCATGGATTCAACTTTTCCTAAAACATCAAAGATGTTGCATCTTTACCTAGAGGTGACAAATTTAATTGATTCAAATGATAAAAGATTGATGCCATATAGCACAGTTTTCATAACCAAATTTACCTTAAAAAACACTGCATTTACATCACTACCGAATTTTAAAAATTTATAAATCTCGTTTCTTAGCTAAAAACTCTTTGAAGAACTTTTCCATGTAACACCATCAAATTTCATTATGTTTAAGTAAAGTCTTGTCATCTGCAGACATTTAATCACAGAGCTTAGAAAACAATCAAGTTAGTTTTGCTTTAGGATGAATAGCATTGACAATTTCCACTACATCACTCATCAATTTCTCAAGCTTGCTGGCTTCATCTGAGAAATTTGCACTTAATTTCTTAACGACAATGCTTCACAACATAGAATGCAGCGTAAAAACTTACAATTTGGGTACCTCTGCTGATGAGTGCAGTGACACCTTTGTGATTTCCTACTATAGTTGCTGTGCCATCTGTAATTACAGCAACAAAATTATTTCATGATAAATTTTCATTTTAAATAATTTCATTAAGCCAGGAAAATATAATTCCCCAATAGCTTGCAACCCAATAGAAAGTCAAAATAGAAGATGTTCAACAATTTTTCTATCACTTTTACTTGTTGGGAAAAAACCAACAATAGAATACAAGTTGACCATTATTTCTAATATCCATGGTTTCCTCAAATTGCAAAGCAAAACAGGGTGCTGTTATCACTGTTTTAAATACAATGCTGAATGATGTCTTCAGCAATCATAGCACTTTGAACTGTCATTGTATTGTTGGGCCATGGTATTTGCTGCACGTTTTCTACATATTCTTTCTGCCATGCAACAAATTTCCTACAATCTTTGAACATGATTTGTTGACTGACTCAGCTTTTGTGTATGACTTCTTTTGTTGCATAAGCACATCTTCCATTTGGACACAAAAAAAGATATAGAGCCTTTTTATTGGCAGAATTATTTATAACCAATGATTGTAAACCAGCTTTCTGCCTGCATAAATAGTTATGCTGTTTTTTGAAAAATTTCTTGGACTCATTCTGATGAATGTTGTGTTTGTTTTCCAAGTGATTGCATAGTTACCAAGGAACCAAACTCTGGTTGCCGTATGTAAAACTACAAAACATGCATTGAGCAGATGGTTAAATACACGTTTCTTTACTTCAAGGTAAAACATATTCAATATAATCATCATCCCATTTTCTTTTTTTTAGTTTTGTATGTCAACTTTTCCTGTTTTCACATTGAACTAGGTTTGCTTAACTCTGAACCTGATGTAGTTGGTGTTTGATGATTTACTGATATCACTGCTTGCTTTAAAGCAAAGGGTTTTGTGAACATACTTCCAACAGCTAGACATTCTGCACATTTTACCTGAATTTACAATGTTAGTAATTACCGTATTCATTCGTGTATAAGTCGGAAAATTTTGTACCAAATTAGTGCCCAAAAAGTTGGGGGGTGACTTATACACGAGGTTGCTTTAAAAGTTTAAAAATTTTTTTAAATGTAATGTATGGTGGTCATGCACAACTCCTGTTGTGTGTGTCATAACGTATGTCCTATAATCGCTGCTTTCTTATTCACAACTTTTATTCTAAAGTGCTCTCGCGTTTACTGTACTAATTGATTCTAACAATGCCACCACAACAGTTTAGACTTCAAGTAAACGTGCGCATGCACATACACATGCGAGTCAGCATAAGCATGCGCATGCACATACACATGTGAGCTAGCATTGTGCATGCCATTTTTGACAAATGCATGCATGGCTTTGTAATGAAAAAGCACGTGGATATTAGATGTTGTGTTTGATTTTATTATAAAAATGTGGAAAAAAATTTTGTACCTTTTGAGGCAAAAGTAGGGGGTGCGACTTATACACAAATAAATATGGTACTTTTATTTCCTGACTTGTGGTTCTTAGCCTTTACTCCAATGCAAGAAATCCACTAAATTTACATCAAAAAACACACTGGTCACTCTCTACTATGCCTTGTACAATTTAGCCTATTTCAATTGAACATTGCCGGTTCTGATTGCCATACATATAATTTGTATTGAATAATGTGACAGCAATAGCAATCAAAGGGAAAGTGAGAGTTACTATGGCATCACACTGAGCACATAGGTGTTGTGCTACTGCAGTGATTCGATTTTTATCTGGTGTTGTCCCTTTAGCAGAGATAGCTGGATTTACCCCATTTCTTCTGTAATTGCTTGCACTCCGTCCCTCCACTTGTCTTGTCTCAGGGCATCCTCTTTTTTTAAACCAATCTTCTCTGTCTCCTCTTCCACTTGCTTCTTCCAGGTCTTACTGTATCACTAAAAAGTGAAATGTGTATGATAACCTGTTGCTTGCAGGCAAACTTTCTATTTCTTGCTGGCTCAATCCTCTCTGTTGGTTCACCTTGCAAAAATTTTATGCACCCTGATTTGCACTGCTCCATTTACTCTATTAAAGAAGTACTGTGGCAACATACGAAAATGCAGATATTATACATAACCATATTAAAAGCATCTTAGATATATATGTTAACTAAAAGGCAGTAGCTACTTTGCTGTGGACGACATTTTACCTTTAGAGCCAATTTTGCCATGAGCTATTAATGATTGGTCAATCTTAATGATGTATTAAACATGTGACTTTTGGTCGTTTCTGATTGGTCAATTTTAATAACCAATTAAAAAAATTTTGCACCCCCAGTGTCCACTCCACCACCTTGTACACTCTCTTTCAGTGTACACTACCATGTACATTTATATATCTGGCCTGCCCCTCTAGTGTATACTGTCTTTCTTTTGGTGCCCTGCCAGCTGAGATTCAAACCCACAACCATAGCATTTCAAGATCAGTGGACTAACCATGTGCCACGGCATCACTGGTAGAAATGTAGCAATTATGGCAATATAAATACACGTGAATGATTACAGCAAAATAGTCTCCAATGGTAAAATGCTGTCAATGGCAAAATAGCCACTTCCTAACTAAAATGTTTTAATTGATGTTATTTACTGATTTTAAAAGGAGTGGGATGTGCATTCCATTTAAAATATTTGATCCATTTTTTAAAGTTTTACTTGTGGTGAATTTAAATCTTCTTACTTACTTTGATAACTACATAATGGGTAAATTTATGCATGTGCCCCCTTTATCTTTCCTAAACAACTTTGGTGCTTTTTTATGTGGAAATATTTTTTCAATAGGCCTAACCTACCAAAAATAAGATGCTAGCAAGGAAAACCTGAGTAAAAACTAAAGTAAACTAACACTGAAGTTTAATAAACAATTGTTTAAACTAAAAAAAGAAGTAAAAACAAGTTAATAAGTCACAACCTAACTTAACATAGTGAGAACAGATGCTGAATGCTTTTATAGACTACTATACACAAACATGCCCATAACACAGAACCAATGGCCTGATGCAGCAATGAGAACATAAAGGAGTCAAATGGTCCAGCAAGCCACCACTGCTGGCATCGCATACTTTGCCAGCAATTACTTTTAAAAACTTGCGGGGTCGTATACCAATACATGGAATACTCAACCCTACCGTGCTTCATCTGGGCCTGCTAATAGGCTTAACATAATTACCAATAATAGTTATCATGATTATAAAACCAACCTAAATTTTAGAAAATGCCAATGGAATACCTTGCGGTTTCCTTTGAAGGTTTGGGATAACAAAATTGGTAAACAAAACAATCTGTTGGTAACTATTGCAGTTGCATATTGACCATCAAAAGTAGATTAATTAGCTTAGAGCCTCAAATTTAGCTAGGCTACTAAAATATCAACATGCCATATATTCTGACTTTAAATCTGATGCAAATACGACATTACCAAATGCTACTTCTGCAACAAGTAACGGTACTAATACCTAACTAGTAGAATAGTAAACCCTAACTAGTTGAACTGTTGGCATGTCCCTATACCTAACAAGTTTTATTTTTCTTGCCAAAGATCAATGAAGTTAATTTTCCCGGGAAATTTAGTGTCATCCATATAGAAATCAAAACGGAATAGAATTATCACTCCGTCTTTTAAGTAAGTTTCAAAGTAAAATTTTTAAAAAATTTAAGACAAATTTTCAAGTATTTTTGAGTAAAAACTAACTTATTGCCATCAACAAAAATTAAAAATTGCGATACCGATTCTTGAGAAGCATCACAACTGGGTTTCAAACATAAAAATATGGAATAAAGAACGCTCAATCAATGAAAAGCAACAAATTTAAATATTTGATATTTAATATAAAAAGCGGAGAATTTGCGCTTATCCATGTTGAAAAAGCAGAAAATAGCCCTATCGAATATCGTAAATCCATGAGTTTTTTCCTATTCTGCCTCCTATCTAATGTACACGTCTGCTTTCACACGACCTGACCTGTCATTGACCAGGCAATCTGGCCTGCCGTCACGCTCATAAGCAAAATATTTCGTGTTGCTTGATGTCACCACCACAAATACTGCAACAAACACCGTAAGTTTTGGCGAAGTTTTTTCTAAGTAACATTGAAACGCATATGAGCTACCTCGCGGACACTGAACCGCCAATCTCAAGATTCCGAGCAACATTGTTGACCGGATGCCATTCGCGTACTCTGCGAGCGTAGCCTACGCTGGAGTTATTTATTTTCTTATAAATAATTGCGCTTTTTGTGATATCACAGCGTGGCGTCGCATATCAAGAGGTTTGTAGTTCAATTCAACGGACCATTTTAACGGATCAATTCAAGACCATTTTAGCACTATGGGAAAGCTCAGCTTCAGTAGCGCCGCTATACTGTATGCTGGCCATCTATACGGTACCTCTGTAAGTTAAAAAATGACACCAAATGCATGTTTGGCAAACAACCACATCTACAAACAAACCGCCAGCGGAGTTGTTCGAATTTTTAAGGGTGACGTAAAGTTTTTGTTTTATTTACAGGCGTAGACAGTGGCGTAGCTAGAAATAAAGAAGGTTCCCTCAAGTGCATAAATGGGGCCTATCGATGGCGCATAACTAGAAAAAATGGGAGGGGTATGGGAAACGTTTTTTCTGATTTAGAGATAAAGTTTGGTCAAGATCATCAAGTTTCATTCAAGTTTTTTGGTTTTTTAAGATAAATTGACTGTTCTAAGTTGCTTGATTATTTTTTTTTTTGATTGCTGTTTTAAGACTGTTTCAA
Source organism: Trididemnum clinides (assembly GCA_963675345.1). NCBI lineage: Eukaryota > Metazoa > Chordata > Ascidiacea > Aplousobranchia > Didemnidae > Trididemnum > Trididemnum clinides. The sequence goes on along the minus strand of OY776284.1, from coordinate 37,676,853 downwards.
GTAAAAATGATTTTTTGCTTACCAGTATCAGCAATGATTTGAGGCAAGCTCAGAGCTGCAACTTGGTCAGTTGGGGCCCTGGTGCAAGCATCCCTCATGGGGCCTCCATTTTTTCTGTGCATAGTATTCAATTGAGCTACTTTTTTCAGCACAGGAATTAATGTGTTTGTTTTTGTTTTTTTTGACGACTCCTCGCTATGGAAAAACTTTTCAATTGAGTCACTTGTTTATTTGCAAAATAGCAAGAATTTTTTACGGAGAGATTCCGGGGCATGGAACTCAAAGCCACTTTTGCAATTAATATATAATGCAACCTACTTATAATACAACATAAAGTGAAAAACGTTGCTTTAATTATATTTGTGTTATCTTTATAATTTTACACTTTTTTGTTAACAAAACAGCTGTGAAAATCCAAAACATTTTGGATAAGCCGTGGTTGAATAATGAGTCAAAAAAGTATTGAGCTGAACAAGGAAAAAGGCTAAAAGCTAAGTTGACCATGCTCGCTATATGAAAAGCAATTGAAATATTTCACCAAGGTCCCATGATTTAACATAAAAAGCGACGCGATGGTGTAGTGATTAGAGCGTCCGCTTCGCAGTCGGTAGACCTGGGGTTCATTCCCCTGGTCGAGTCATACCAACAGTCTTTAAAAATGGTATCTACAGTTTCCCTGCTTGCCGATCGATATTTAGGGGAGGTTGTGGAGACCAAACCAGCAAGTTGTATGGTTGTGTCCTTGAGCAAGGCACTTAACGGGACGCCCCCACCTTTGTGAGTAAAACAGGTGGCCCAAACGTGTAGGAAAAGGCAACTCCCGAGTGAGTGCGGACGTCCCGTCCAAAATATAGCAATACAATTCGCTTTCTCGTGAATGGAGGATAAATATGGCAAATAAAAAAAAGTTGTTTTGATTTCAATTTATTTAAATCCAAATCATCGCGTACCAAGGATTTCGTGGTGGGAGACATGCTGCAATCATAATTTTGTGATAATTCAACGAAAATCAAGTCAAAATAGACGTCGCAAACTACAATCGTTTTGTGATGACAAAAAATTTTGTGCAACCTATTGGAGCAAGGCGCTTTGTGAGCATTATCAAAAGAAACACGGTTACGCAAAAACGCTTCTTTGGATTACTTAACGATATTTCTTCGGATATTTCATCAAAGTAGGTTTTTGTTTTCTTTACGCTCTTGTTTAAAAACTGTCTTGGCCAACCCCATTGACAAGCAATACTTGAAGGTTCTTTTATTACTACGTCAAAACTCCTTTTAAGTTGAGCAATGTCTTGAACAGCAATTTGAGAAAGTTTACGGGCAGTAGATAAGTCAATTGTTTTACACTGCATAGCTTTCGAAAGAATGTTGAGGATCTGCAAAATCTTGCTCTGGACAATCAGCATAAACACAAAGTAAAAGTTTTCTATCTGTTTTTTTATTTCCATAGCTTTAACTCTTTCTTTTGGCTTCGCGCTGGTATCATGAGAGTCAAGCATTTCATAACGTAATAAATTTTTTCCTTCAAAGCATAGTCGGCATCATATCGACTAGACCATTGAGTTGGATTTAACGCTTTTAATGTAGAATTTGAGCGAGAACGATGATGGACATTCTGAAGCTTTTGCCACCGCACAATGCTATGCCCGAAAAAATTATATACCGACTTAATGGTGACGTAAAATCGATGAATCTCGGCTTCCATGGCTTCCAGTCACGGCTTCCATGGCATCTTTTTACACCAAACTTAAATTGTGCGACGCACAATGCACAGAGTATGTGGAGCATGTGGAGCCACATCTTGAATCTTTTGAATCAAGCCGGAGTACAGTACTTTCCGATCATCACTGCAGCGCCATCATATCCTTGTCCGCGGCAGTTTTTAATGTCAAGTCCTTTTTGCTGAATGGAATCCGTTATTAGTTTGTGAAATCCGATTGCAGATGGATCCTCTATTTTGGCAAATGAGGTAAACGCTTCAACAACTTTCAGTTCTGATCGCGTTCTATCATCATGGTAAGCAATTTTGACGTAACGAAAAACTTCACTAAACTGGTCACTTAACTTCACTTAACTCCTTGGGTGGTATCAGCAATAATGGCAAAAAAAGAACGCTCTGGAGTTCACTAGTTATATCACGGAAAACTTCTTCAATCACTGATGACATCATTCCTTTTTGTATTGAAGGACAAAAATATCTTGGGAGAACTTTCAGGTAGTAGTAAAAGTTTGTCTAAAACAGTGTCATATTTGGAAAGAAGCTGAATGATAGAAAGAAAATTGCCTTTGTCATCGTTTGAAAGTTTTTCACTGGATCCGCAAAAAGGTGGGTTGCACATTGTTAATATCAACCTAACATTCAATAATCTTTCCAAAACTTTTTATGACCCCACAGATTTCCTTGTTATCAAGACACATTTTTAAAATTTTTAAAAACAAATTACACCTGCTATCCCTAAAGGCAACGCAGGTGTAATTTGTTCCTCTTATGGTGCTGAAGATATTACAAAATGCTCCCACTTTCCTACCTTAGTTGACAAGAAATTGTTAGAAACAATTCCAAGAATAGCACAATTTTCTCAACAATTAGAACTTATCACCGATGTTTGTTCAAATATTTTATAAGTCAAGGCAATATTTTCATGAAACTTGAACATCGTGAACGCAGTGAGGCGATGTTTTTATGAAACTTGAACATCGTGAACGCAGTGAGGCGGTATTTTCAACCGATAAAACATAACGCAAAGCTGGTAAAGAGCTCCTTCTTTTCAGCCACAACGCTATAAAGTTTATACCGTTTATTATTAAATTCTTGTAAAAGTTTTCGGCCTAAGAATTGCGGCCTTTTTCGGTCCGTCAATAAACATGTTCGCAGTACGACATGCTTTTTCACATAAAACAGGAAATAAAGATAACATAAACAGCAAATATTTCTTGCTTTTCCGAGCCGACTATTTAAGCTGACATGTGCAGTCTTTTTAAATAGGTCGAAACAGGCTGTCGCATCTGTCGAAAATCAATTGATCGCAACAATAAACGACAACATGACGTGCAGTGTGTAAGTAAGGCTATAATTAAGTATAACTAATGACGAAAAGTTAAAGCGGTGATAAAAAAACATCTTACATTTTCGTAGCAAAAATGCGCGAAAATTGCTTGAAAAAAATTTACATAAAAAAGTATAGGCACTTGAAAAACACTGAATAAAAATGCGATCAAAAATTTTGGTTTTTGATTGTCAACAGTTCGTTAAAATTTTGTACTCATGAAATAATTCGGTGATTTCACTGATTCGTCGCCAACATCGATGAGCTTGGGGCGCTGTTCATGGCGACAACAATTACGCGTTAAAATCTATCGTAAATTTTGTAGTTGTAATGTGGCCAATGTAGTCAAATGAAGTGAACACCACAATCAGAAAGACCTTTAAAGATGGGGAGAAACCCCTCGATCGTAAATTGATCTTGCCCCAAAAATGTACGTCTGAATCGTTACGTCACAAGTATGAAAAATTTGCTTGCTTTTTTTCCCCTCGGTGTTCTTAAATGCACGTGTCTTAACGATGCTTATATTTGTCATTTTATTGAGCTGAAAACTAGTAAATTTATAATTTTGTGTTCTGGATTTCTAACTTTTGATTAAAGGGGAAAGAGTTTAAAAAAAGTTACATTTTTTATTTCTGCAAAACGATGAAGCTCATGCCACCACCATGCCGAGCTACTCTGCTATTAAGGTAGGCTAATAACGGTTGCAAACATGCTTAACGTCGGCGTGAGATGTGGAACATAGATTTACATCGCTGTGCTTTGAGAGCACTAGCTTCTACGCTGGGACATAGGAAGTGCCGGACTGTTTCATTTTACAATCTCCATAACGTGGTCACGGCCTGCCATTAACCTTTCGAATAGAAAAACTTTTGTAACGGAGCTCGTTTACCCTAAGCTTCTCTTTTACTTCCAGAACTAAACGTAGAACATATCAGATAGAAGGCAGAAGGGACTTGGAATATTTTTGATAGAGTGAGAAGATGTTTTGTTTCAAGAAGACAGAAACCAATGGAGAGCGAGCAGCCACTGTGAGGGTTGAGAGGCTGTAGAGGGATTTTTTTTGTTTGCATAAAACTATCTTTAATGTTTTTAAGTGGGAAGCTTTAAAAGTGGATAATTGAAAAGAAGCGAGTACGTGGGCAAGGATTGAGAATTTTACTTGAATGTCAGTAAAAGATGGGGAGAAACCCCTCGACCGTAAATTGATCTCGCCCCAAAAATGTACGTCTGTCTCGCTACGTGACAAACATGAAAGTTTGCTCGCTTTTCTTTTGATAGAATGTTCTCAAATGCATGAGACTATTGCTGCTGATATTGATCATTGTTATTGACTTGAAGACAAGCGAATTTGTAATTTTGACTCTGCAAATACTGATTGAAGGGGAAAGAGTTTAAAAAAAATACATTTTTATTTCTGCAAAACGGTGAAGCTCGTGCCACCACCATGCCGAGCTACACCGCTATTAAGGTAGGCTAATAACGGTTGCAAACATGCTTAACGTCGGCATTGAATGTGGAACACAGATTTACATCGCTGTGCTTTGAGAGCACTAGCTTCTACGCTGGGACATAGCAAGTGCCGGACTGTTTCATTTTACAATCTCCATAACGTGGTCACGGCCTGCCATTAACCTTTTGAATAGAAAAACTTGTGTTTGGTGACATCGCCACCACAAATATCGATAAGCTACTGCAATTAACACACACAAGAAGTTTTGATTTAGGCACTTTAAAAAGATGAGAAGTGGTACAAAATTTCAGTAGAACACTTTAATGCAAAAAATACGCAGGCACTGAACCCACTACCTCAAGATTGGAAGCTACGTTGTTAACCGGATTCTATCAGCGTAATCAAGAATGATTTTTTGTTTTAACAAAAAATCGCGCTTAATGCATAATAACCTTGTTCTCGAGATCATGCTTCTGTGACGCAAGTAGTGATCGCTCTCGGCAACAAACAGAAGTCTATCAAACGATTGCTATTACAAAACATTTTGAAGCAAGCCACGAAATAGTCAATAGTCCAGTCCGCTCGCTTGCATAGTAAATCACAAAGCTGTTTATACTACCGCGTGGTGTCGCCAGTGCGACCTATTCACTGCGCATTTAGTCGCTTCAAACTTTGCAAACAACTACATTGCAGTAATGCGGCAAGTTATTGGGTTGCAATTGATTCTGACGAATGTGAACATCAATTTTCTCTTAGAGATAACTGTGTGGTGTCAATTCAAATATTCCACATTATACCTAGTTTAAACTGTCCAAGTTTTAGTTTTTGTTGTTAAACTTTAGAGAATCATGAGGTGAATCCAGCCACCTGTTACCGAAAACCAAACCGGATTTAAACATAGGAACTCTCTCTTTGTCAGGAAAAAGGTTAATCAAAACGTTTAGATTGTTACAACACGTCCTGGTCTCTACTACTGTATTGTTAATGATTTGGCAAAAAAAGCAACTTGTTTCTTCAGATGCGATTACTATATGTAGTTCTCATAAAGACAGAGACAGATAAAAAAGTCAAATCGCTCCTATCATGAAGATTTATAAAATCTTTGTTACATCTCAATTTTCTAGTGCCTTTCACAAAGATTACATCACACAAAGTTAAGCTCAGAAAGCATCTAGAAATCTCTTGATTCTCATCATTATATCTTGGACTCTTAAAAACATCATCAAAAAGATAGGCTAAAGCCAGGATACCATGGAAAGTCTTGAAAGGTCTTTTATTTGTAATTATTTTGATCCCAGGCATTGTCAGATCAAAGTTATTTTCTTAAATTGATTTGTGGTTATAAAATCTTACAGCAGTAGCAATATTTTTCTTTACAATCACGCCATCGAAAAAATTTTACCTATTGTTGCGCTCTAGCTATCTCAAATTCGACACTGAAGATATATTAAATTATATTACAAGAGCCACATCAATTCAGCTTTAACCAACTAAAACGCATGATATCTGAAAACATAAAATAAATAGAGCATACACAAACAAGAACGTATTAACTAAAGATTTAAGCTGAAGCACTAGTATAACTAACAAAAGCGACTAACACTGAACTGATACGAAACGCAACTGTAACAGAAATGGCAGGATTGGATCCTAGTGCTTCAGGCAAGCATTAAACTACAAGTCAAGTAACGCGCAGTTATGGGTGGGAAACGACCAACCATAAGATTTTCTATGAAAATTGAAAAATAATTCGTGAGGTGTGCATTGGTTGCAGTACACAGTAAAGACCGAAGCGAATGTAAAACGTTTGGTAATACAGACTCCCAGCGTTCATTTGGAAGATTTTGAGATTTGAGTGCCAAATTACTCCATTGTATCTCTCCACTTGAGAATCTTCCGTGGGATGGTAGATAGAGCAATGACTAGGAGCAAAACCTCGTCTCGTGAAGAAGTCTTTTATCTCTCGTGACAAGGAATTACGTCCATTGTCAGAGTGAACATAACTGGGTACATAATGTAAACAAGCAATTTAAACACCTAATAACGGTTTCAGAATACATATTAGGACAGGGGTAAAAAAAAGAAAACCGAGAAAATTCATCGACAATTACAAGTAAATACATATTTCGGGCACAAGTAGGTAGCGGTCCTTTAAAGTCAATTGCAATACGTTCAAAACGTTGTGTAGCCTTCATAAGTTTATTTTAATACCTTTTTGTGGAATATAAAATCGCGGTTTTAGCTCCGCGCAGACCCGACAGGAAGAACAGGTTCTTTTAACATCCTCCACCGAAAATGGAAGATTTTTAGCACGAACATATAGTGCACTAGCCGTCTAACCTCAGGGTGACCCAAGTTTTCGTGCAATTCTTGTAGAGTAAACGTGTACACCGAAGCACAAACCGCACGAGTAAAAGTACCAGCAGCAACATCACCACGACCTGGTCGAAATTTTATATCAACCTTTAAGGCTGGTTTCCGTCAGGCGTAAAATGCAGGCGTGGCGTGAATAATTTTTGTTTATCTATTTAGTTTTACGCGCGCAGCGAGAACGCTGTTCACGCCTGCGATTTACCCTTAATGGGAACCAACCTTAATGGGAACCAACCTTTAGTCCACAAATTCACATCAACCACGATCATAAAATACATCATGTCAGGTCTCGAAAATCGAAATGTAATTTTTGTATCTGAAATCGAAAAAAATAACATTTGTGGAATTAGGTGAGGCGACGATATGGAGAGCAAACAATTGCAGAAGGAATGAGGTGAATCCGGTCAAGCATCAAAGGAACGCTGTTGTAATTCGCTGGCATTGAACCAAAGATGTCCAACAACACGATTAGGTTTTCACGGCTAGTCTGAACAACATAGAAAATTCTAGAATTATAGTCTTCACGATTTGGTGCTACTCAAAACAGATCGCTTTATTATCCAACGTCATTGATGAAAGCAATTTAAATTACGTCATATAAAAATAAACAAAGCGAGCGATTCCAATCACTGCCGTGTAAACGCGACCACAACCACGCTCTCAACGACTGGGACGGAAATAGCCGTGAGTTTAGTTTCCGCATGAACTTGACATTGAGTTGCCTTTGAGAAAAATACTTCACAAAATGTCAGCATGCTAGTTACTAGTTCAAACCAATCGGCATCTAATAAACTTCCAAAATAGATGCAAACGTTTTTCGGCAATGGCACTCGTAAAATTTACAATTTGCCCCTCCGTGACTACCCCCCTCCCCAATCAACGTAAATATTACAAGTGCAATAGTCGAAAGAGCATCTGTCAAAAACATCTATTCACTCGACAAACAGAAAACGCCTGCTAGTGCTATGTAAGCAACAGACTTCAAAACCGGATTGGAAATATTGTTGTCACATCACTATATGATTGTAAACGAGCCTTAAACAGAGAAGAGATTTTTGGGGGAGGAAATCTTTCTCACACTCATAGCGCTGAACCGGTCAGACAAGGTGCGTAGCTTCAGCCAACTACAACCAGCTGATGCATCGTAGCGCGCTACAACCAACTGATGTATCGTAGCGCGCTACAACCAACTGATGTATCGTAGCGCGCTACAACCAACTGATGTATCGTAGCGCGCTACAAGCTCTTTCGTAACTATCTATTTACAACCTCCAGAACTTTCCTGGCTGTTGAGGCTCCATGGTCTTCCACTACGTTTCCATCCCTAGGAAGGAAGCAGTAAACGACAAAGACCCCCAACTCCGTTTCAATCAACTTCTGGTATAAACAATGAAAACGCGTGTGGTTGATCTTTACTGGTACCATGTGACATGAGCCAACAAACATTAAATTAAATACCGGTACATTATTTTCAAAAAATACTGATCAGTAAATCATTCTTTGTTTCAAGTGATTACGCTGCATCAGTTTGTACGAACTGATTGAGCATTGCACAACAAGGCTCTGAAGAGCGAGACGGTTATTTTGATTAACGGAATGAAATGATGCGACAGTGTGGCTTGCTTACGAGTTTCTCGTAGTTTGATGAACAGAATTAAAACGAAGCTGCTCACCTGCATGACTCAGAAAGCCAACAGCCACCACGGCAGTCCGAGTGGTTGGTGGTGGCGCTACCAGTTTGCAAACACAACTGGTTCGCATTCGATTACTTTCAACCTGATCGTCATGTTCCTACTTGCTACCGTCGCGATGGTGTAGCGGTTCGAGCGGCCACTCTGCAATTTACTTTCTTTGAATCATGATCACAAACTTCAATATCATCATTCACAGATCTCCTTCATAACACACAGCAATAGAAGTAACGTGAAGAATGAAATATGATACCGAGTTTGCTCAGACTTCATTACAAAAACAGCCTCAATGACGTGAGCTCACAACCACGGTTGGTGTCAAAACAACAATAACCTACTTGCTTGATTAAATCTGCGTTGCGGACCTGGATGGTTTTTAAAAGAGTTGAATAAACTATCAGATTCCAAAATAACGTTCCGTTTCTAGAACGTTCTACCCTTCACCTCATAAAATTACAAAGTTTATTGGTTAATTTCATTCGAAAAAACAAACACTTAAAAAATGCGAAGGTAACATCGATAACATTTTGGTTTAAACTAGCGCCACTAAGCCACGACCCACAGTGATCACTATTTCTTACGGCCCGCCGCTTTTTCCCCATTGTTCAGGCGGTCTCTAAAATTTTTTCGCCCCCACGTTTTCATCTTCTATGATTGCACCTACGCAGGCTACTGAACGATTAAAATGTTATTTCGTTTTCATTGCCTTGCGTTGAGCAAGGTAGGTATCCGACCCGCAATTTTCACTTCCTTCTGATCAGCAATTTGCTCTCTAACCTATTTAACGTCATTGAACGTCATTTGAATCTTATTAATAAAAATAATCACAAAAAACTGTTTAAAATATCAGGCTCATTAAAAACAAATACCTCACCTGATTAGAGCGACAAACTAAGAAATTTCGAATAGCTTGAGAGCATTCTAATTTTAATGATTACCCAAGTCATAGATCCAGTGTTTCGTATATGAGCACATCGTTCACAAGTCATGTATACCAATGTACACTCGTCTGCGTAATAAATTCGTATTGAAATTGTTGTCTATACAATCTATACAAGTGTAACGATGATGTAAGATTGACAGACATAGACTTCATTTTATGTAAAGCAACATCAACCGACGATGTAGTGGTGAGGATACCTCCGTGTTGTGAAAAAAAAACGCAGATTTATATCACATCGCGATAAAGCAGTGGGTTTAACTGCACTAGAACAGTGAAACTACTCACCAAGCATATCGTAAAAGGCGACCTTCAGGCGCCACCAAGTGGTAGTGAGGTAACCAGTCAAAACTGGGCTGTCCACAGATTTACGACAATCAAAAGCGAGCCGATGCGATCTCACTGGTTTTCGAAAATGTGAGTTTGATTTTGAACTAACTCACCTTGGACGAATCTAAATGATGTTCTCAGTGAGAACAATACTGAATCAGACGAACTACAGTTCGTCTCGCTGTGGGCTGACCATAAAGTGAGATGGTTTACAGTTAATCAACAGGAATTACGACCAAGTACTGGGGCTACTTTTCGAAAGCAATGAAGTTTTTTATCGTGTTTAATCGCAGTGTTCGAGATAGCAACGTACTGTAACAGCAGAATTTGTAACACTGGCACAAAGAGTCTCAAGTTGTTTGATAAACAAATGCATCGTCGTTATGAGCAGAAAACCAAGTTATACAAGGCAGAGCAAAAGTATACATCTATTGGACATTTATTATATGAAATTCCAACTTACGTAGCCCTTCCTCTACATGTCTGCACACCTGTGCGAATGTTTTAGGGTCAGTTTCAGTTTTTCTTCTCCGACAACGATGTCGGTCAAGGACACTTCCTGTTTCTATAAAACGAACAAAATTTTTAATGACAGTTCTTTGCGAAATTGGTTGTTTGTGAAATGAGTGCGTCGCTATATTTATTAAAATAATTCTTTGCAGAGCGATGTGAAGCTCTGTACAACCTTTAAACCATCAATAATGAACGCGTTTAACCAAACATTTAGCAATGCAGTTTTATGATCTTTCTTGGTCACCTACCTATCAAGAAAAAGTAAGCTGATGACGAGACGTAAACCTAAACTAAGAAGCGAACATTTTTGTTTGTTTTGCATAAAAAACCAAACACAAATAAAAAATCAGCAAACTAAAAAAAGTAACTAGACTAGGGGTGCTCACAGTTCGGCTCGCGCAAGAAGCTTGGCGTCCCGTAAAAATTGCGTACAACAAAGATCGAATTTAAAACGCTAATTCTCAACATAAAAAGGTCAAAGGTCATGATGTGCGGCATTTTTGCTTCAGATTTATGAAACGTGGACAGAAACTGTAAAAACTTCGGACAACCTTAATCTGGACATATACGCAATAACTAGAAAGTGTCAAAATATCCATTAAATTATCGAGTCAAGATTTTCCCTGAATTTGGCAGATCAATCAAACGCTGTATTGTAAGGCGCTATTGCATTACGCCTTGATGGTGAGCTTGGAGATAAAATTGTAAGGAGCTGTTTGCAGGCGAGCTATTTTTTTACTGGCATGCTGACGTTTGCAATAAATTCTTAATACCTAGTTACGAGCTTTAAAGCCCACAAATTTTCGATCCTGCTTAATAAACACAACAGAGCGACATTTTAGTGAAGCAAAATTACGAGAAAACTTTCAGCGCCTACCACGTCTTATCTCAAAAAGAGACCACGCCATTGAGTACATGACAAAGTTTGCTAAGTCGCCACTACCATAGCAACTTGAGATCAGTCTACTGCAAAAATTAATATCCTGGACCATCTAGTAATAATTCATGAAGCGACTGCCATTCCACTTCATGAAGCGACTGCCATCCCACTTCATGAAGCGACTGCCATCCCACTTCATGAAGCAACTGCCATCCCACTTCATGAAGCGACCGCCATCCCACTTCATGAAGCGACCGCCATCCCACTTCACGAAGCGACTGCCATCCCACTTCATGAAGCGACCGCCATCCCAATTCATGAAGCGACTGCCATTCCACTTCATGAAGCGACTGCCATCCCACTTCATGAAGTGACTGCCATCCCACTTCACAAAGAGACCGCCATCCCACTTCATGAAGCGACCGCCATCCCACTTCATGAAGCGACTGCCATCCCACTTCATCGCATTCTCCAAAATTTTTCGGTTTTGTTCCGAATAAATTTTCTTTACTATTTTATATTATTGTACATGCTACTCTATTTTATACTATGGACATAGTGCATACTACTCTTGACATAAAATAAATTTAAAACTATCTTACAAACACATTTATAGAAGGACGGGCTAACCAGCTTTTTTATGCCAACCAAAATAAATACAAAAATTATTGCTCAAAAACCTTGAATATACGACACTAATCCCATAACAAAGTGCCACAAAAGACTAAATATGGTACTGTAATAATTACATAATAATGCCATAAATTACATATGGTACTGGGAAGAGTTGAACAAACAGCGTAATGTCAGTTCAGTTCTATTACATAATCCACCGCATCAATCTGAGCTATTTTTTGTCTACACCTCCAGTGCTTTTTCTTTTCTACTGCAGCTGTCTCTTACTTTGTTATACTTTTCCTCATCGTGTATTCGGACTGGCTTTCTTTTATTCAGCAGCGCTTCTATCAGCTTTTTGACAGTTTACTTCCTCAGCAAGTTCAATCACGATCGCAGCTACTTTTATTTCCACATTTAGTATATTTCGGCTGCCAGTTTGTGCGTCTGTTGCAACATCAATACAGCATTATGACGAAATCGAACTAATGAAGTCAGAAACGTGGTAGTGTGAGCTGGAGCGCCATGAAGAGCGACAATGATCCAGCGTTCACAACCTCACAATGAATAGGTTGCAATGCATTTCCGAAAAACACTTCACGTTAATTTTCCTTGTTTTGGTTGAAAGTTACTGAGCCAGCAGTAACGGAAATTCTGAAACGGGTCGAAGCACAACGATGTTCAAACATAAGCGACCAATAAGCATCGCTGCAGCCAGAAAATATAAGCACGTGACAAAAAAAATTAGCGCCGCTTACAACCAGCAGCCAGTTTGCTGATATAATTGATCTTCATCGCAAGCAGAGTCCTCAAGGTTCAATGAAAAAGATATTTTTTAATTCCTTAAACTCGGTAATTACCCTAGATAAAAAAATACATATCTAACTGTCTAATGTGATAAAGTAAATCGCTGTTGTCAAAATTTTGTAAAATTTTGTCAAAATAAAGAAAAAATCATCAGACTGTCCCGATTAAACTTTACAGCTTTGAAAACATGTTTTAATTTGGGGTTTTGGTGATAGATCGGGCATATTATCACAATCTGAGCTTTGCCATACTTTTTAAAAATATAAAGCGTGTTTTAACATAATGTACGTGACTGAATGAAGGAGAGAGATTGTGAATATATTGGCTCAGCCAAAATCTAACTCTGAATGACGAGATTGGTTCCTGCCAATCACTTTACGTCAGTACCATAACGCAGCATGACTGTAGGTAATTTAAACTCACGATCCACACCAGATAAAAATATATACAGTCGAATCCGGTTAATTGCATAGTCAACTTGCCAAACTATTTTATGCGATTAAGCAGATTATGTGTTTATCCGAAATTAGTATAAACAAACAAATGCGTTTGGGATTTACAACTATAGCCGCCGTTTAGTTATTGTAGCGGCTATAGGATTTTGAGTGACCTGTGGAGCCTCACACGGATTAGATTGGTGTTCTGTTTATTGTTGGCAGAACTTGTACCGTTTTCTAAAACAAAATACAAATTTCAGCGCATTAGATACGATACAATATTATAAATTACTACTATTGATATGGAGAATCGAAACTGAAGTGAGTATTTAAGCGGAGAACATTATACTTAGCAATAGACATTTACGCATGAAAATTGACAGCATTATAAAACAATCTGGGATAAACGCAATGTTCACTTACCGGCAATTCCGACAGTCACTTTGATTGATTTGACAAATTTTGTATTACAGTTAGCACTAACAACTATTGACCTAAATAAACAAGCAAAACCACGGTAAAACAGATCATCATTGAATTCAAGGCTACAACTAATGTGGCACTTTAAAATTAAACACTGCTGAACTTAAGAAACTAAAAGCTAATTTGAACTAAAGGACACCAAAGCGAATTGTAACGGCAGTGCTGATTACACAATGCACGATGAAGAGACGAGTTTTATTTTGCAGGCAGGATAGTTTGAATGATTGTGAAAAAGGCGTTAGATATGTAGACTTTACAGGTGGCGTAGAGTTATTTGAGGTAAGATTAAATGACGATGGTTCGAATCACGAGTGTATCAAAAATTTAGGCAAAGTTTGTTTGGCGCTTACAACAACTCTTATGCAATAAAACATATTATGCAATTATCCGATATGCAATTAACCGGATTCGTCTGTATATCTAACTGTCTAATGTGACAAAGTAAATCGTTTTGTTCAAAATGAGTTGAGCACAAAAAAATGATGTATAATGACGAGAGTAAACTACACATCACTGTGATGAGGGTGAACTACACTTTATTGCAAAGAGGGTGAACTGATCTTTATTATGGTAAGGGTAAACTAATATTTTTTGCGGTAGGGATGAGCTACCATTCAGGCTAGTAAGGTGAACTACTTTTCATCCTGGTTAGGGTTAACCTCTGTTATGGTAAGGGTAAAATACTTTTTATTAAGGTAAAGGTAAACTAAAATTCTTTGTGGTAAACTACTATTCATGCTGGTAAAATTAAACTACCATTCATTGAAGCGAGGGTGAACTAATATTCGTTCTGGTAAGCATGAGCTACTGCTCGTTGCTGTGAAGTAAAGTACTCTTTATTGTGATGAGGTTACACAATTATTCACTGCAATGTGGGTGGACTACTTCTTATTCCGGTGAGGTGAACTAGTCTTCATTCTAATGTTGGTGAGCTACTATTCATTGCGGTGAACTACTTATTGCGTGAGTGTAAACTACTTATCATTGAGTGGAGGAGGAGCTCTATTCAGCCACCACTCACTTGTGTATAGTATATTGTCTATAACTATTTCTATTTATGGGTGGTTCAAAATAGAGGCCGCTATTTTCTAATCCAGCGGGAAACAACCGTGGACCAAGAGCCATTTCACAGCTCTTGTTTTCCTGCCTTAGCCCCAATGAATAAGAAACATGAGAGCTTTTCAAAAACTAGCAAGCTTGGCAAAAATACTATTGCCAATACAGATGATTTAATTTAAATTTACTGTTAAAATATCGTTATATGTATCTGTTAGCTGGCTAGTTAATCACTAAAACTTATCTCGTTAAGGAAAACAAATTTTTAGCTCAAGCGCAAAATTTTTTTTAAGCTAAAGCTTTACTCCCTGCTAACTTTAGTTGAAACGTTTATCATTGTTAACAGTTCAATATTGTTTAAATAAATTACTTTAAACCATAATACAAGGATTTTTAATTGCTTTTCTTTACAACAACACATTTATACAAAAGTTGTTTAGATTTCTAAAAAATTTTTTAAATTTTGTCAAAATTAAGAAAAAATCATCAGACTGTCCCGATTAAACTTTACAGCTTTGAAAACATGTTTTAATTTGGGGTTTTGGTGATAGATCGGGCATATTATCACAATCTGAGCTTTGCCGTACTTTTTAAAAATATAAAGCGTGTTTTAACATAATGTACGTGACTGAATGAAGGAGAGAGATTGTGAATATATTGGCTCAGCCAAAATCTAACTCTGAATGACGAGATTGGTTCCTGCCAATCACTTTACGTCAGTACCATAACGCAGCATGACTGTAGGTAATTTAAACTCACGATCCACACCAGCTATTCTGGAGATAATTGGTAACAGGGCATTTTAAATGGCCACCAGTTAATGACAGATAAAAATTAGCTAAGGAAATTGAATAGGTATTTCCAATTGAAATGTTTCATTGCCAAAAGTCTAGGTTTAAAATTTATTTCCAAGAAAAATAGCAAAGGTGGTAGGTCTAAATCTCATTAAAACTTAATTTTTTACATGCTGCCTTAACTTACAAAAGCTTACAGCGTTGCCATTGAGAGTTAGATTTCAGCTGTGTAAATTTACTATCCCATTCTCGGTAATAAAATCCGAAATCGTTTGTAAACTGCTTGGTGTTCTGATTGTTTGATCAGGCGTAATAATTACACTGGATTGTTCAGAGATAGAGTAATATTAAATTATGCGGCTTCCAATGGATTTTAATGTAGTGGAAACAATCCGCACAGCGAAAGCTTGGGTTTTATCCTCAGATCTTGAGGAATTTGGCACCCAACTAGGATGCTAGTGTGTTTTTTCAAAATATGGTTAAACCTTGGGTTTTCTTGAAGAGTTAAATTTTTTAATTTGATTGATGTAAACATCATTGCATATCTGCTTTTCTGTACTTGTAAGTTCACCCAGTAAAAAGATGTTTTTGTCACAATTAAGTTATGCATTTGCGGATATGTAAACTAAATCTTTAGTATTTGTTGAGGAATGGTATTGAGTTAGTTTGCTCCTTCCATGGCTGCGTTTATGGCAGGATCAAGGAACATGCACATAGCTAGAGACATTAGTTCATGTAAATATACCTACGTTTATGAAAATGTTGTAAGCAGTAGTCCTAATATTTAGCAGCTCAATCGTGAAAATACATATCAATAATCCTGGCACCTTCTCACTACTTTCATATGCTTTCACACACTTTGCTGAATTTAACGGATAAAAGTCTGCTTAGTTTAAGAATCCCTGTGGTGAAAACAGAGCAAATAAAACGCTTCCAGGGAGTCAAGAAATTTGGGAGACATGTAGTGGCTATGCACAACCGCACGGGCTTTTTTTGCGATTGCGTTTCAAGAAACGCTAATTTTTGCCTCAAGCAATTTTATAACATCTTATGCTGCAACAGGGTGCAACATGCAATTATTCATTTAAGTGTTTTTAAGCATGCTATTTGTTCTGTTTTGAGTCTTTTTAAATAGTGCTGTAACGTCGTAATTCTAAATGACACCACAATACTTAGCACTCTAGTCTATACTACTGAGAACAGCAGCAGGCAGTAAAATATCGTTTTGATAGTAAACATGAACGTAGAGCATATTACTGATATTTGTAATTGATAGGCTCTTTACATCAATATGAAGCACTTCTTCATTCAAAAGTAGGCAAATGTGGATTAAGAGCAAAGCCAACTGCAATAAAATCAATTCAATAAAACAATAATAGCCTCAATCTGTAAAACTAGATTAAGGGAGAGTCTTTTTGCTTCGAAAGAACGTGATAGGCACTTACTGAAATAGTTTATATGACTTTATGAAAAGGCATGACCCTTTTTTTTGTTATTGCTGAATTAAAGCAAACAGTGAAGCCTCAAACAGTGAAGCCAAAGAACTTCATATAACAAATATAAATACAAAAGGTGTTTGTACTGTGAAGCTGGCACAGCTGCCTTAATTGATACAGTTTAACTCGGCCTAGGTATTCGCCAGAGTTTCCTCTAGGATTTTAGTAAGAGCGTAATTGCCAGCGCCAGTGCAAAATTGCTAGCCAATGTGCAAAAACAGCCAAACAAATTTTGGCAAAAGTTGCTAAACAAACGACTACACCACCACTAATAACATATTTTGAAGATGTAAAAAAGTTATTGGTGGTAGCCTACTGCTATTTATTCAGTGTATAACCTAAGCTAACGTTGCATACCTTAATGTTTATCCATAATATAGGTTTGCAAATACCAGCACTTTTTGTTTTTCCCTCAGCCGTATTTTGGTTGATTATGATAATCTGTATCTAGGTTCTGTGCTTTTCAACCGTTTTTGTCATGTGGCCCGATTTTAAAATGCGCAGAAGCATGTGCCCAGTTATATATTTTTCTTATTTTCATGAGTGACCTCAAAAAAAGTTACTAAAGTAAACTTCAGATGTGTTGTTCAAATAAAAATAAGCGAGTCATCTAGAAAAAGTTTTCCAATTTTATTTGATGTGAAAGCTAAATAAAGTACTGGCCCAGTGAAGACCATGGTCCACAGCAGGAAAATCATTGATCTAGGCCAGGGGTGGGCAAACTTTTTAGCCGGAGGGCCGCATTGACCATTTAAGAGTGGTCGAGGGCCAGTGCTTGTTATCTCGTATAGCTGCATGCAATCAAAGAAATTGCAATAGCTCAAAATTTTGCGATACGTTCTAGTGATGTGGTATGGCAGGGCGCAAAACCGACGGTGTCTCTAAAAAAAAATCTTCGCCATTTCCGAAGACAGTAAATGCGTGATTGAGGGCAACTGTAAGCTCTGAAGCATTTTCCATCTAAGGAAAAGGCGATGACCTTATTACCTTTTTTTTTGGGGACACTGTCGCTTTTGCACCTTGTCAATTCCCTTGTCGTATTCATTTAGATATAACAAAGTTTCAAAAAGTGTTTGCGGGCTGCACAAAATGCTCTCGGGGGCCACATGCGGCCTGCGGGCCGTAGTTTGCCCACCTCTGATCTAGGCCATCATTTCTGTGGCAAATGATCTTTATTTGTTAATCTGATCAAAACACCAGCTTGTGAGTTGTATTTTTTTTTATTTTGCTACATCTTTCACAGTAGGAATTTAAGTTAATTGTGCATCAAAAATCTTTGAAGACGACCTAAATAGAAATCTGAACATCAATGGGCGTTGGGGTCAAATTTTCAAAATTTGTGCAGGAAAAAAGCAAAACTGTGACAATGCACTTTTGTCACACAACAATTAGGGTGATTATGTCAGCACTAAAGAAAGCTCACAAAGTAGCCTATCAGCTACTAAAAAGCAGCGACAAAATACCTGGCTATTTTTGTTTGAAAAGTTAATTCAAATTAAATTTAGTCCATTAAACTCTGCGATCCTTGCAACAGTAATTCATGTTTCAGAATGCCTGGTTAATAGTGCATGTAAATAAAAATAAACTTTTGCTGATGCCCTACATAAGCATGAGAAATATAAATTTTATAAAATACCTGGAGGTTAGGTAGATGACCACGACTATGACACACAAACAAAAATTATTTGCAAACTTCGATTGTTGCTTGATTGTGGCACTATTGTATTTATTCAAATATAAGTCACTAGTCACATGCGTGTATAAATCACACTCCCAACTCAGACCGGTAGAAATAATACAAAATTTATTTTTACAGATTTTGTTAAAAATCACCATGCACAAAAAATAAAATCCTTCAAAATCAAAGTCAGAGCTTTTGTTAATTTTTGTACTATTTGTGCATAAGTCACACCCACTTTTTGGACGAACGTGTGGTACAAAAAAATGCAACTGACACTCAAATAAATACAATACTTGCATTTCTCAATCGTAATCAATTAAAAAAGGATTTTTAGTTGCAAGTAAACTTTTGATCTAAATCAGGAAACTATTTGATGGCCAAAACTGAACAACTTGAAAGAATAGAATTGAGATTTTTTGTACAATGCAATAGTCATTGTACGTGCGTCTTGCTTTCTTTGCAAAAGTTATCTTAGAAAGCAATGTTATTGACAAGCAATAAAAAATTTCACCTGAGTCTTGTCAACTGATTTTGCAAATCATGCAGGATAATGATTTAATTTTTATAAAGTTTTGTCCCAGATGCAAAAAAACAGTGAAATGTCATTACCTGGCGTGGTATTGAGGCAAAAATAGTGGTAGAGGGTTTGAGACACTTCTGAAGCATATTTATGAAACCCTTCAATGATAGCTAGAGTAACATAATTTGCTATATATGTTTTCACTTTTATTAAGTTTTCATTAACCACTTACAGAATACCTGAAAAAAAGTCACAAGTAGTTGATTGGTAAATTTTCATCTTTGTAAAAAGTATACGAAAATTGACCAAAGAAAAACTTGTAGATACGAATATTTGTGAGTTTGGTAAATGCAGCTTTTAAGTCTAGTAAAAAAATTTAAACACCAATATTTGTAACTACACATAAAACTGTAGGGTTTCACTGAGAGTTGCTGACTGCAAGAAATATTAAGGAATATTCTTCATGCAAAACCACATAGTTTTACTGCGTTTGCAAGGGGGCTGCCTTCTCAAGAAAAAATTTTTGGGTGACCCCATCTATTATACCAGGTGCGACTATGTACAGGTAGATGTAAAATCCTGCAATAGCCACGCGTGAACAATTATACTTTAGAAAAAGGCTTCATTATGCAATACAAAACTTTCAGCTAGTTTCTCTTTAGTAACTTTTTCTTGCACTGGTAAACCAGATTGGATAACACACCTTAATGCTGAATCAAAAGATTTTGCAACGGTACATAGTAACGGCAATTTTTTTAAATTTCATAAAGTCCTGGGCAAATTTTGCTGTATTGCAAATTACCTTTCAAGGAATTATAATAAAAAAGCTAGATTTCAACATAAAACGTTTTCAAAGAAATCAAAACTATAATTTTCATTTTCTTCTTCACATTTTATGGCTTATTTCAATCATCACTGGTAAACTATCACAGCACATAGCTCTCAGCTACATTTTATTTAAAAAATCCTGGAAGGAATTTAAAACTAAAATTAATTAGAAGTTATATTCATTTTTATTTTTGGTTTTCATACATGGCATGTGAGAAGTTATTTATTTTTGATTTACAAACGCTGAACTACTCCCTCAAAAAATGTTTTTTTTTGCTAAACTGAAACTGAAAGCTACAGGCTTTTTTATCTCAACAAGCAAGATTGAAATTAGCATTGAAACGTAAAGAAAACAAAGATTTTGACCAATTAAAATTCTCTTGAAAACTGATGTTTTACAGTGAAGTTTTAGAGCTACTTGCTACTACAGTTCTTTAGCTATGATTGAAATAGGCCGGAAAAAAAACTTTCTGATCTTACCTTATTATAATTGCTTGAGAAATTATTTGTAATACAAAAAAGATGTGGCAATGGCTTGGGGCATAATTTTAAATCACTCTCACTTACTGTTGTGTCACAACCATGCGATGTTTACATGAGACGTTGCTCTGCCCCAAAAAAGGATTGATCCAAATCTAGATACCTTTTCACTGTCTCCCATGCATTAAACAGTTAGTTGAAGATTTTGCTGGCCAAATGGCAAAAACTTTAACAAACTGAAAGTTACCAAAAACCATGGGCCTTATTTGCACACTTTTAATTTATAACTGCAAATCTGCCGAAAATAATTTTTACAAATTAACACTGATAATGGCATGCCCTGCCAGAGTAAGATCACACCATACTTGGGAGAAATATTTTTTCTATATTAGTTGATAAAAGCTCTATAGAGCTACCAAGATGAAATCTAAAAATTTGTGGAAAAACAAGGACTCTTTGAACTCCTCTGAGCATGAACAAGCAACAAAAAACGATTATGTAACATAATGCGTAGCCAGCAGGGACTTGAAAAAATTTAAAATGAAATCAAAAGAAAACCACCTCACTGTGTGAAATTGCCCTACATGAAAAATATTAGTGGTATTTTACTTTATAATACCTTTGTATAGCTACCTGGATCAAATCTAAAAATTTTACTGTGTTATTTACGCTGATGAGAAAAAAGATGCAAATTTGGCGATGACTCAAAAAAAGAGGAGTCCAGCATAAGCAAGTTGTACTTGAGGAACATTACGTTTTGGTAGGTGAGCCAGGCAAATATTATTCAGGCCACATTTCAACAAAATATGGAAAAGGCTGTGTTATTGTGGAAGGAATATAAGACGCAATTACCAATGCCAGATTGAAGGACACATTGACTGTTACTGACACAGATAGAACTGCAGTAATGACAGGACCATACAGCGGAGCAATTTGATGCTTGGAACAACGTCTAGATAGACCACTGCAATAGTCAGTGTGTTTGCTTTACACCAATGAGTTGCTCCTCAGGCATGCATTTTTAATACTGGATGGGAAAACCAAAGGTCCTGATCTATTTTCAGGCTCAATAGGAAAGCAACTGTATGATGATGCATCTGCTGGGAGTGTGGTCGAGTTTGACAAAATCCCAAATCTAAATTTTCCCATTTAGGCTCAAGAACCAATTGATAATCCCAGTTTAAATCAGTGTTATGCTTTCAAAATTTCCATTCAAGTAATATCAGAAAATATTCAAGAAGCATCCGATTTAAAAGTAGGACCTCATTAGCATGCAAAGTAGTTAACTTTGGCCTGCCATATTTTGAGATTTTATGCATCCCAGAAACATCCATCCAACAACTTAGGTTATTCTAGCCATATTTTGCATATACGTTTATTTTCCACTGTAGTTTCAAATAAAGGAACATCATTTTATTACTGATGGTGCCAAAAATTATTATGATACTGTGGCCAGAGCAAAAAATTTTCTTGATGATCAAGTGTAAAAGCTATCATTTAAAGTCTTTGAAAGAAATGCTGAAAATGTGTTAGTTGCTATGGTGGCGAATGACAATGAAGAAATTCACAATAAAACATTGTTGCAAGTATTACCAATAATGAAAACAAAATCAAAAACAGATATCTGAGCAAAAATGAGGGAAGTCCCCACAACAACATCATCAAAATCTGATAGCTTTATTTGTAGATTTCTCATTTCACCACTAAATAATGAAGAACCTTCTTTGACCAAAAAGCTTCAGATAATGATATTGCAAAAATTCAGCATTTACCACTGGTTTGTTTGCATCCTTGCCACATTCAGGCAGTGAAGCACCAAAAAGTTATAAATAGAAGTCCTAATACCTAACAGGTTTTCTTAAAAATACATATCAATCGCTTTGGCACCTCTCCTACCTCACAACTTTAAAATTAAGCTTCCATGCACTTCATGAAATGAATGAATAAACTTTTTGAAATTGCTAGCTGTCCCAATTGTGAGCAAGTCCACTTTCTAAGTATCAAGCAAGCAAGCAAGCAAGACCTAACCAGTAACTTCACAAACCTGGCGAGAGTGGCTATGCAAATATAATGTTTCTTAGGCTTAATCAATTTCCTGTAAAAAAGCAATGCTTTTGATTTTAGAATGAGATTTGGCTATGTTTACACCACATTAACATTTTAACAAGATCACCATTTTTCTTCTAAATATCATTGAGGAGAAGTCAGGAACCCCACTGAACCAATATTCTTAAGTTCCTCCACATTGAAAGGGGGCTGCTATTGTCATCACTTAACAATGAGTGCTTTGTTTCAGGTTGGTTTGCTGTTTGCCTGGTTGTATTTATGCCAAGACCAAATAACATGCATGCAGCCAGAGGCGTTAGCTCATATAAATAAGCCTACAGTTACAAACTTGCTTACTGAATTTAACAAATAAGGGTTTGCTAAATTTAAACATGTTTGCTAAATTTAAACAAAATTAAACAATAAAACGGTGAAAACAAGGCAAATAAGATGCTGCCAAGGAGTCAAAAAACTTGGAGTAGAGATGTAACGGCTGTGCACAACAATTTTGTTTTGCAACAACATTTGGCAATTTCAAAAAAAAATAAACTTTTATTTCTGTTTTTACAATTATCTACTGAGTGAAGCAGATGCAGCCAACTAAACCGATAATGTTAGCTTTGATACTACTGATGGGAACCCTGCAGGCAAGGCTGGTAATGGTAGCTAGTTAAATTATATAACAAAGCAAACAAGGATTATAAATACTGGAAGAAAAGTTACCCCTGTCTGCAATCTATTATATCTTGCAACAAACAAAATTTGTCGGCTAAAATATTACACACCGACTGCAGCATGCTTTCAAATGTCCACTGATCTTCAAGAATAATTTACAAGTAATATTGCTTAAACAAGTCACTACAAGCAACTGCTCACCTCAGCCAGCCTATATCCAAGACCAGTTTGAAATGGCTGCCACCTTCATTACGCCTAACACAGCATGGTCTTATTTGCTTGATAGAAATTGGGGTCTGCACGTTGCATTTCATATCATGTTTTCTTCACAAGGAAAAGTAATTATTATCATTTGAAGCATTGCTACTGCAGCATGAACTGACTGTATGATATAGAGAATAATCCTTACATTGTGCTTAAGGTACATTGAAAGCAAAAAATAAAAATGCTTTGATGTTGCTCTAGTTTCAATTTAAGTCAAGTAATTATATTTGAAGTCATAGATATGCAAATCATTGGCTTAAATACTGGTAAGAAATAGTTATTTAATAATTGCAATATAACTGTTATAACGACAGCTTTGCTAAGCAATTTATGAAGTTCTCATCAATATCAGCAGTCATGCTTTAAATGAAAAAGAACTTCTTTAGCAGTTTGGAAATACATAAAAAGCCTGTCAAAGCAGGCTTGGTGAGCATTTCTATACTTCAAGCTGATAGATGGGCTTTAAGAAGTGGAAAAACTTTTGTACCAGGTCAAAAGATCTGCCGAGCATGTTGGCGTTCATTACAAACCTTAAGTGCTAATGACACTACCAGCAGTAGTACATCAACATCTACAGAGAGTGAGACAGAATTTTTCACTCATTCAACTATGGATGCTGCTGTGATGAACACATCGTTTGAGCTCTGCTCAGTATCACCCTTAAAACAACACGGTAAAAGTAAGAAAACGCAAGTTGCTGAAGCTTGTCGCAAAATTCTAAAAACTGCAAATATACTTCTTGGCAAAATAGACCAGCAAAGTAGATCAGTTGAGATCTGTGAAAAACAACATGATCACCTCACACAAGATGACAAAGAAAAAATTGAACATTCAGATCAACTTTGTGAAGCCATTGATGAGAAAATGCATTCAGCAGACAAAATCACCAAACTACAGCTTCTTACTTTGATCCCTGACACCTGGTCAGTAGAAAAAGCAGCACAACATTTTGGGGTTAACAATTATCAAGTGAAAAAGGCAAGAAAACTAAAAAAAAGAATTTTGTCAAGACCTGAAAAGAAGAAAAGTCGAGCATTAAGTGAAGAAACGAAACAGCTTGTAATAAACTTCTATCAGGATGAAGAATTCACCCGAATAATGCCTGGTAAAAAGGATATTGTCAGCCTGAGTAGGAATGTACATAAACAAAAACGTTTAGTGTTATACAATTTAAAGAAACTATTCTGTACATTTAAGACCAGATATCCATCAACCCAGATAGGTTTCTCTTCTTTTTGCATCTTACAGCCCAAATGGTGTGTATAGCTGGAGCCAGTGGTACACATGCTGTGTGTGTTTGTACCATTCACCAAAATACCAAGCTGCTTATTAATTCACTCAAAACCAAAGAAGACTGCAAGGATATGATGAAACTCTTAGTTTACAACACAGACAACAGAGATTGCATGATTTATTGATGCAGTGAATGCCCATCATCTGATATTCTGAAGGAGCACCTATTTGATATAATAGGTGAATATGATGATAACACTGAAATAACAGACAAACAGTGGATTACAACAGACCGGTCAACACTTTCACAAGTAACAACACCACTGCAAGAATTTGTTTCTATGGTAATTGATAATTCGGAAAAGCTAACAACACATTCATACATTGCCAAGCAACAATCAAGCTATCTACGAAAACTGAAAGAAAACATTGCACCAAACACAGCCATTCTTTTGTTGGATTTTGCAGAAAACTTTGCCTTTACAGTACAAGATGAGATTCAGTCTTATCACTGGAATACATCACAGGCGACATTGCATCCTGTTTGTATGTATTATTATGTTCATGCCTCCCTTCAATGTCATCCTTATTGCATTATATCTGATGACATGGATCATGATGTGTCAATGGCTTATCAAATACAAAAAGAATGCATACATGTTCAAGAGAAGGTACAAGGTTTGACAAAAATACTGTACTTTTTCGATGGATGTGCAGCCCAATAAAAAAATCAAAAAAATTTCTTAAATTTGTGCAACCACTCAGCAGATTTCAATGTAGCAGCAGAATGGACATTTTTGCCACTAATCATGGCAAATCACCCTGTGATGGCATTGGGGGGACTATTAAGCATACAGTTACCAAGTTAAGTCTGCAACGGCCATATAATGACCAAATATTAACCCCAGCACAATTATTTGAGTTTTGCAAGGAAAACATAAACGACATTGACTTTATATTCATTTTCAAAGAAATCATGGAACAGGTACACAATATCATGAACAAGTGCTTCTAGCTGATAAACTCATTCCAGGAACCAGAAATTTCCATCATTTTATTCCATTAGGTGACAACAGAATTGGCATCAAGAGGGTCTCATGGCAAGATCATTTTAACCTTGTGTTTAACTTTGGGAAGCAACATATTCCCAATAAACCAACTCCTCACAACTACGTGGCCTGCTTATATGATAGAAATTGGTGGATTGGAATGGTGATGTCAGTGAATGATGAAGAACATGATGCAGAAGTGAATTTTATGCACCCTCATGGCCCTGCAAGATCTTTTTTCTGGCCTTCTAGAGAACATCTAAGCTATGTCCCATACAATCATATTCTGCTCAGTATCGGCATGCCTTCAACTTCTAGTGGATGACAATACAGAATTTCAGATAAAGATTTTAGAAAAATACTGTCAATATTTTCTGACATTAACAACTAAACAGGCTTTAGTGAGTTCGTTTGGTGCTGCATTGTTTTAGATTGCTTCTTTTTTGTGATGATATAGAGCTTCCATTAACATGAGACATTTAACGGTAAACTTAAGTTGAATGGGTAATGATTAGCTGATTATTTGTAGATACTACTTTGTCCTGTATTTTGTTTTGTAACCATTTTTGCACATATGTTTGTAAGTATTTAGGTGTTCAAAATACGATTTTTTGTAGAAATTACACTGTCTTGTATTTTGTCCCACCATTTTGTGAGTATAAATTTTTTTCTTCAAAAAATGCTTTGTAGTTTCTGATATCAGTGCTCACTGCAGTGCCATCTTATTTTTGCAATTGAAGTCTAGTTAAAGTAATGTTGTAGAATCCTATAATGTATACTTCATACACTTATCAAACTTGAGATTTAGTGCTTGACCTAAAAAGTCTTACTGGCATTCATTATAAAGCAAAATTTGTGTAGTTTGAATTTTTTTAGATGAAACTCTGGTTGGTATGCATCATGCCTTTCATACTTTTTTTTTGATAGATTTTGTGCTATTTTGCTTGTACTAATGGATTTAATGCTCTGTTGAAAAAAAATTGTGTTCCACTTAAAAAAAAAATTATAGTTGGTATCAATATTAATTAATTTCTTTATTTGGCATAAAAGAGTATTAGTCGAAGAATATAATTGGTGAATTTTGGCTTTTAAATTTTATACCCTTTTTTTTATAGGCCCATGAAGTTGGGCCTACAAAAATGTAAGAAACAAATTGAAAGCTTTTATGGTCCTTACGTATTATCGGGAGGACCTTTAAAAAAACGACTCAAAAATTAAAGTAAATAAGAAAGGGCAGTGTACACTGTAGGGCCAGGCCCGGTATGTAAATGTACGGGGCAGTGTACACTGGAAGGGAGTGTACAGGGTGGGGGAGTATACCAAATTCGGAGCAGTCCGAATTTCAAACAAGATCCTGCCGGTATTTCCAGTAAGCGCGAAACAATCCAACTGTCGAGCGTCGAGTGCATCTGCTTATGTGTTTTATTCTAGTGACCTTGTATCAATGCTTGTCAGCCTTTTTTTGTAGTAGGGCAGAACACAACAGCCTCTTCCTCAGTGCGCGGTAAATCAAAGATCTTCATACTAACCAACAAACTAACCAACAAACCCTGTGAAAAAAAAGAAAAAGTAAAAATCAAAGGTCCTCCCGATAATACGTAAGGACCGCTTTTATTATCATATGAATCATATGAAGTTACCACTTTTTAAGCCATTTTTTTGAATTCCTTGAGTCTTAAAACATATGCATAGCAATTTTCAGCAATTTCCTATGACCACAAGCTGAGAAAATAAAAATTTAATATTATATCTAGCATGTGCATTGAAGCAGAACAACCAAAAATGGCGTTTTTTGAAATGACAATAACTCCCAAAATAATGGGAGTTTTTCAAAAATTTTTTTTTGTGTTTAATGTTTTAGTGAGATCTACAAGTGTGCCAAATTTGGTTAAAATATGAAAGATGTGGTGTAACCCATTTGCTCGTTTGGCATGAAATGACCAAATTGCAAATTTTTCAAAGACAAAACTCAACCAAAATTATGTAAGGCTATATACACAACACACAGTCATACAGGCTGACAGTAATAGGCTTACTGGTAACCAGTAACTTTGTCATAACAATTTCATCACAAAATCCCAGAAACGATCAATGTTTGAGATAGATACATTCTATTTGAATAAGGTTATGTGTTGGTAAGGTGTTTTGTAGTGTTTGGTAAACGGTATAAATTATTATTGATATTTAACACTTGCAATTTCATTTCTACCTGCAAATTTGTTGGGAACTGCTACAATTTCATTTCTATCTGCAAATTTTTTGGCAACTGCTACTTGTAATATTGCAACTAAAATGACATCTCGGGAATTGGCTGTAGTTCTGGAAAAGCTGGCTAAAATTGAACACAAACAAGATGAGTATCAGTCAAATTTTTTGAATTCATCAAGTGTAAATGAGAACGCTGATGCTTCTGCCTTTGTTTCAGGTACCAGTGGTGACAAAGGTCAAAAAGAACTGCTGGAAGAACTGTCGCAATCAATAACTGCAATCAAAGCTACAATAAAGGATTTGGCAAAACAAATTGAAGAAAAAGAAAAAAGAATGGATGATCTTGAGCAGTATGGAAGGAGCAACTGCCTTATTCTACATGGATGTGTTGACCTTCCCAAAGAAAATGCAGGTTATGTAACTTTTGAAAATTTTGTGCTAGATACTCTGAATTCTAGACTAAAATTTACCCATCCCATTCGCAATAGCGACATTGATATTTGTCATGTATTGCCTTCTCGAAAAGGAAAAAATCCAATAATCATTAAATTTGTCAGAAGATCTGTCAGAAATCAAGTATTTAACAATAAATCATTATTGAAAGCAACTAAGGAATCAGATCCCAAACTTGCCATAACAGAATCTTTGACAAGGCGCAGATCTAAATTGCTGGAACAATCTAAAAAAGTTTTTGGGTTTCAAAACGTTTGGACACAGAAAGGTAATATATTTTGCAGTTTTGAAGGTAAACGACATAGAATTGATGATTTCGCTAACATTGCTAGAATTAGATTTCCTGAAAAATAGTCTCTTACTGCTTTTTTGATGTACTAACTGCTAATTATATGCCGCAAGCCATCACTATTTCTAGCAGCACAATAAACAACACAATACAAAGGCTATTGTGCATTTTTTTCAACTCTGCCAGTAGTCTAATTGTAAGTCAATTTTTGAGTCAAATTTGCATTTGCAACATTACCCTATTATGCCCCTAAATGAAAATAAATGCTATCCAAACCTCTCATATGATCTGGATATCTCAGCTGATTACATGAATTCCTTATTTGATATTCCTCAAACTGGTAACAACAATGTAGATGACAGTTTATTTGATAACTGTAGCCAGTACATTAATACTTCAAACATACATGACATTGCAATTAATCACAACTTCACCAACCAATTTCTTGGCATGAGTGTAAACATGAGATCACTTGTAAATACTGCAAACTTCACTAAACTTGAAGCATTAATTTTTTCCTTACCAAGAAAACCAGATATAATAGCCATTACTGAAACGTGGATTACACCACTTAATTCAGGCCCATACAATAATCTTGATAATTATATACTTGTACAAAATCCAAGAAAAAATTTGAAAGGTGGAGGTGTAGCTTTTTATATAAAAAATAATTTGCAATTTACAGTAATTGATGAACTCTCAATTATGAATGAAAAAGTTTTTGAGTCTATTTTTGTGAAAATTGAATTGAAACATGATACTATTACATGTGGGACCATATACAGATCACCAATGACAGATTCCACCTCCAACCAACAATTTATTTCTAATTTAAGTAGTGTGTTAAGTCATCTCAAACCAAATACTAAATGCTTTATATATGGAGATTTTAATTATGACCTTTTACAAGTAGAAAACAAATACACTAGTAAATTTATTGATACAATGTTTGACCACTGTTTTTACTCAATGATAAATAAACCAACACGCATTACCAGTTCCAGTGCAACAGTTTTAGACCATGTCTGGACAAACATATATTCTTATATCATAAAAGCAAAAATTCTTCTTCACCCCATCTCTGACCACCTGCCTCTGATCACTTGTTTTGAAGCATACCAGCATAAAAATATTCACAATTCAAAGATCAGAATCTTCAACCCAAAAAATATTAACAACTTTCACAATACATTAGACTCTACTTTTGACATTGACGTAGTTTTAAGGGAACCAGACCCTAATTTAGCATATGAATTATTCATGAACCATTACTATAAAGTTTTTGATGCATGTTTCCCCCTAACCAATCCGAGGCCAAAAACACACTCTAATAACTGGTTTGATAAAGATCTTCAGGTACTTATGTATGAAAAAGAAAAACTTTTTAAAAAGTATGTAAATAAGAAAACACTGACTGCAAAAGTGAATTATAACAAAGCTAGAAATCTTTACCATCACACAATTCAACAGAAAAAGAAATTGCATTATTCATCTCTTTTTGATAAACTAAAAAATAATTTGAAACAAACCTGGAAAACCCTAAATAAACTACTTGGAAGGAAAAAAAGTAAAATCACCCAATGCCCCTCTCTGATAATAGATGGTAAATTGATTACTGACTCGAATCTATTAGCTAACTATTTCAACGATTATTTTTCTAGTATTGGTGAAAAATTAGTAAACAAACTAGCAACCCCGCAAAAACAATTTAGTGAATTTTTGGGCTCTCCAATATGCAACTCAATGTTCTTGAACCCTACATCGGTAACTGAAATCAAAAAAATTATCTCCAAAATGCAACCCAAAAACAGCACTGGAATAGATGAAATTCCAATATCAGTTGTAAAATCAAGTTCTGATTACATTCTTTTTGGTTTGTGTCATATTTTTAACTTATCTTTATCTCAAGGTCAATTTATCATAGACTTTAAAAAAGCTAAAGTGATTCCTGTACACAAAAAAGGGCAAAAAACAAATGTAAATAACTATCGGCCAATTAGTCTGCTCCCAGTACTGTCTAAGATATTAGAAAAGATTGTATATAATCGACTGTATTCATTTTTGTCACAATCAAACTTTTTCTATGATTTACAATTTGGATTTAGAAAAAATCACTCCACTAGTCATGCCGCTACTGTAATGGTTGAAAATATCACCAAATCTTTTGAAGATAAAGAATATACTCTTGGTATATTTTTAGATCTCTCCAAAGCTTTTGACACCATTGATCACAGTATACTTTTGGCTAAACTAAATCACTTTGGTGTTAGGGGGGTAGCAAATGAATGGTTCAGAAGCTATTTAAACGGTCGCTTGATGCAAACGGAAGTTAATGGAAAAATTTCAAAATTCAAGCCAATCAAGGTAGGGGTACCACAGGGATCAATTCTTGGCCCCCTTCTATTTTTAATTTACATAAATGATTTTCCTAAATGCTTAACATCAGGCAAAGCCATAATGTTTGCGGATGACACCAATTTATTTTTTAACAGCAGTTCTTATAAAGCATTATATGAGGTTACAAATACTCAATTGAAACATGTCGAGGCCTGGCTTTCTGCAAATAAATTAACACTTAATACTGATAAAACCCTATATGTTGCATTTAGAACTCCAAATAGTCTTCCTCCACCTGCTGCGTTGTCAATTCAATTCAAAAACAAGCATTTAAAACGAGTAAACAGTTGCAAATTTTTGGGTTTAACTATCAATGAACATCTTTCATGGAAGCCCCATATGCAGTGGTTGCTGCAAAAACTCAGATGTAGCTACCATGTGATTAACAAAGTAAAACAGTATCTTGATAAAAGTTCATTGCTAACTTTATATCACTCTCTTATTAATAGCTATGTGCAATATTGTGTAATATCCTGGTGCCATGGTAACGCATCTATGATTCAAAAGTTGCAAAAAATTTCAACCAAAGCAATTAATTTGATTAATACTAAGCAAAAAAACAGTAACGATTTTCAACAACACAATCTGCTAACAATACAACAGTCTAAACAACTTGAAATTGCCAAATTTATGCACAAATATTTTAATAGATCTCTTCCTCCTGCTTTTTCAAACATCTTTGATTCTAACTTTCTTAGCGAGAAAGCCACTCTTCGTACTCGATCCAAGTCCAAATTGTGCCCTCAATATTGCAGAATAAAACTCACACAACAAACAGTGAAATTTAGAGGCCCAATGTTATGGAATAAACTACCTGTAGCACTTAAAGATATTAAATCACTTCCCAGGTTCATCAAATGCTTTAAAGAATATATTATAAATCAGTAGATTAATATTTATTATGCTTTAAGACTGGAAACCTACTTATTTTGATTGCTTAAAGATATACCTAATTGTAAAACGAGCTTGCAAAGTAGAATAAAAAGTAAAAGAATAGGTATTTGCTGTTTTTCTTTCTTTTTCAGAATCTGCCAATCACTCTCGAACTACCAATTAAAAAGAGCTAATGATTGTCTTATACTCCAACTTCAGGCGACAACTGCTCCTCGAAATAATTTCGGATGAAGAAGAAGAATAAGGAAAATTCACCTGCGATATAGGTCCATGAAACTTCAATCGATTCATTAGAATAAATGATTAATTTTTATTTGAGTAAAAAAGACAGTGACACTTCCAATGGTTTACTTAAATTATCCACAATCACGTGATTAAAATCAGGTCATAAAAATTCAAACGCAATGTTATAGTGCTACTACTTATCTGCAAATTGCATAGTCCTGGGCAGTAAGACTATAACTGCATCCGGCGACAGGGTCCTGCCTAGAGTGTAATGGAGCTAACTCTTTAACTGTCGTTGCTCCCAGGTCACCCTTGGGCAAGGTGTAGTACCTGCTAGCCCCCCTCGTTAGGGTAACAACAGTTTGGCACTGAGAGGAATGTATTTCTTTTAGCTATTGGGATTTTTACATAGGGTAAAATGTTGTTTATTTGGCTGACTGCTTTTTTTAGTTTCTTTTTTGTTGCGTTTTTATTTCAATTTTTTTGCTTGATGTTTTTGTCAGGTGCGGTGACCATGCCCCTCTCTACAATTATTTTAATTTAATCTTAAAAAATTTGGGTATGTTTAACGTCAATTCGTTTTGTCACCTGCATTCCTTTTTCGCTCGTTGTTTTTATCCTATCGTTGAGTTTTTTGTGTTGAGAAAACAGAAGCGAAATAAATTGCCAACTACTAACTACTAGTTAGATCAGAATTAGGGTTGGTCAGGGTTAGGGTTACATTTAGCTGTTTAGTTTTAGAGTTATAATTTTTTGGCGAGCAGGCAATTTTATTCTTGTTTAAGTCATACGAGTACAGTGTAGCATCAACTAGATTAAGCATGTCAGTAATGAAAAAAGGTGAGCAGGCAACAAAACAAATATGCTTTAAAACATGCCTGATTTTATCAGAAGATAATAAAAAAGCAGTGGCTATTTTGTTGTCAATGGAATTTTACCCTTAGAGGCTATTTTGCCATGAGTTATTTGGGATTAATTAATCTTAATGACATAATAAACATGTGACTTTTGGTCATTTCTAATTTGTCAATTTTAATAGCCAATCAAAAAATTTTGCACCTCCAGTGTCTACTCCCTTACCCTGTACACTCCCTTCCAGTGTACACTGCCCCATACATTTACATATCAGGCCTGTCCCTTTGGTGTACACTGCTTTCTTTTAATGCCCAGCCAGCTGAGATTTGAACCCGCATCCATAGTATCTCAAGACCAGCACACAATCCACTACACCACAACATCACTTGCTGAAAAGTAGCAATTATGGCAATATAAACACACGTGAATGATTACAGCAAAATAGTCTTCAAGGGTAAAATGCCATTAATGGCAAAATAGTCACTTTCTAATAAAAAACATAGTAAGGAGTAGGCATGGTCACTGCACCAAACAGCAAAACTAGCAAAGCAAAACAAAAAGCAGCTGCAAAAAGCCCATATTATTTACCAATGAGAAAAAAGAAGGAAGTAATAATCACAAATGTTGGCCTGTTGACTTAAAAACTACTAACCTGCCCTAAAGCACTTTGCTGACTTGGTTATCATTGTTATAGATGGTGAAAAGGACTGAGAACTAACTTGGAATTCTCTGTAAAAACTTAAAGTATTGCACTTTTGGCAATTTTTTTGCCTTAAGCTGGGAGAAAACTAGACAGCATTTCCATTGACATTATATGACTAGTAGGTGAGGTAATCAGGTAATGAATAAAACAATATTTTATGTGTGTATGAGCTATAAACAATTACTTTGTTACACTGTTCTGTTCAGAGCATGTTATATAAAGCAATGTACAAATTTTTTCAATGATTTGATTTCTCTGATTTCAGTAGGAATGCTGTTCTATACCACAGGGCTTCTGTATTCTAATATTTGTTGGGTAGTTTTTAGTGTGCAAAATTGAGGGTATAACTTAACTTTGGATCAAGTTGGTAAAGTAACCTTGTTGCTGAGCAAGTTTGATTGAAGAAGTTAGCAAAAGCAGGTGGATGACATTACTTGTAACCAGTTATACAAGCTAAGTATCTGTGCTGCCCATGTAAATTTCAAAAATAAAATCTAAATTTTGGTTAATGCACACTGGCAAACTAGATATTACTATTGTGAAAACAAGAAACAGTGTCGAATTGTTAACTTTAAATAACATCAACCACCAGAACGCCAAAGTAACTCCCGCACAAACCTATCCCTACTCAGATTAAATCTTATAACCTCGTGTCATATCAAGTTTGTGTAGAGATAACAAGACAATGACTAACCTGCAAACTTATTAATAGGGCAGTGGCTATTTTGCCGTCGACGGCAATTTACCCTCAGAGACTATTTTGCCTTGAGTTATTTGTGATTGGTCAATCTTAATGACGTACTAAACATGTGACTTTTGGTCGTCTCTGATTGGTCAATTTTAAAAACCGAAAAAAAAAACTTTGCACCCCCAGGTCTCTATCCCCCACCCTGTACACTCCCTTCCAGTGTACACTGCCCAGTACATTAACATACCGGGCCTGCCCCTTCTGTGTACACTGCCTTTCTTTTAAAGCCCTGGCCAGCTGAGATTTGAACCCGCAACCATAGTATCTCAAGACCAGCGCTCTATCCACTACACCACAATGTCACTAGTGTTGTTATAGCAAATTTGGCTATATAAACACACGTGAATGATCACCACAAAATAGATTCCAAGGGCAAATTGCCGTCGACGGCGAAATAGCCACTGCCTATTAATAGCACACAATGCAAGCTGTACTCCTCTACCCTTAACCCAAGCTGCCAAGTACCAGCTTTTCATAAAAATATGCATAAGGGCATAAATTTACCTAGACTCAAAATCTGTTGGATGCTCACCCACATGATTGCTCTGTTTAATTGTTGGTTATGCCTTTTACTCCATCAATCACTAATATATTTTTGAATATTTTTCTCAAAAGAGAAATCAACCAAGAAATTAGCCATGCATAACACCGTTGTCAGTTATCTAAAAAATCTAAAAAAGGTTTTGAAACAATAAAACTAACGGTAAAAAAGATAAATTTTCAAAAAAGGCTTATCGTGAGATCGTTGATTTTATTTTACAGTAATACAATAATATTCCTCATTCGGTACAGAAATTCCCTCTCTTATTGGTGACAACGATCAATAAATATACAGTAGATTGCGCTTAATAGGAAGGTTGCATGTGACGTCACGGATTTCGCGCCAAAAAAAGTGGATGACCAAAAGCTCTAATTTATGCTGGAGAGGTATAGGGCGAACACCAACTTTTGGGGTTATTTTGAAAACTAATGAAAAATTAATTAAAATTTGGAATGAATTATTGCTAGTTGGATTCTCGGAAACAAATAAATTTGACCAAAAGCAATTTGGTTGAGATTTGGTCGTTTTGTTGGCTAGCATAAGCCTAGTACAGTGGGCTAATTTTTAAAAAAATGCCCCTATGAGAAGTGTCATCTAACTACCAGTTGCTCCTCACTTAAAAATAAACAAGACCAATTAGATACCAGTCGGTACATTAGCAAAAACAACCATTGTTTGATCATTACTACCAGTACGGTAAGCTTGCCGGTAAGCTTACTTGCTGTCTCCATGAGCAAGGCATTTAACGGTATGCCTCCATCTTTATGTGGCAAACAGGTGGTGGGGCCAAGCAGTCTACCCGTCGCGGTGATCCAGTGTGACAAAAGACATGCAAACAGAGCATGAGCTCTACGCATGAATCAATAAATCGATACCGTAATTTTTGTATTACCCTTGGTCCAGCAGCCTAGGTAATAGCCCAAACAATTGTTTAAAGAGTGGTCAAGGTCACACAATTACATCTGACATATCAATATGACTGGCCTGCAATTACTATTGACAAAAAATTTCAAAAACTTACTGATTTTATCCAACAATAACTAATCCAGCATATGTCAAACGGTACAGAAGTCTGCCCTGTCATTTAGGCTACAGTATAACTTATTGAACAAAGTCGCCCGGGTTTACGGTAAGTTTTCAACTTTTCAGAATGCTTATGCCACTAAATATACTGTATAAGTTACACATTACAATTAACTTAAACTCATCATTCCCAAACACGCTGATTAATCGAATATGAAACCCTCACAGAAGCTGGCTACAAATAAGCCTGCATGTTTAGCCCATAAAATTAGCCCAACTATTAGCAATAACAAGCAAACCTTAGCACCTCTTATCTTACTTTGACCTTAGATTCATTCCTTAACATCAATAAAACAACATATTTAACGTGCATTCAACAACTGTTACGTTTCTTCATTTGCTTTGCAAAAAACGATATCACTCCTATTCAATTCAATGCAAAAACACTGACTTTGGTCATCCACTTTTTTCGAAAGCGCATTTTGATGACGTTTGATTACGTGCGTGCAACCTTCCTATTGGGCCGCCGGTTAATCGGGTCAGTCGTTTAATTGGGCCAAATTGTGAAGAACAAAATCCAATCACAGATAATGCACTATGTTAAATCCGCATATTCGGGCCACTATTCCGCTTAATCGGGCCACAACTGTAGTCAGACATACACTGGTTTAATTGCAAAACCGCATTTGTAAGGTAATAGAACTCAATATCACCAAGCCAACTATATTATGCAACAATTGAAAAATACAGGCGCAAATTATTTTGTCATTTCATGCCCTTGGACATAGCAATTGTTGTGTTTTGTTGCAAATTTTGTGAAATCCCAAGCAGAGATGCCACAAAAAGAATTAACAATTGCTGAAAGGGTTGTTGTCCAAAGAAAAATCAGAGAGCACCCTCCAAATATTAGTCATCGCCAGCTAGCTGAGATAACTGGTGTACCAAGGACAACCCTGGCACAGATACTGCAAGACTTCGGATAATCAGGTCAGCCGCTTAATCGGGCCAAATGGTGCTTGCCCCGATGTGACCCGATTAAGCGAAATCTACTGTATAAGCGGGCAAAGCAGGCAAAGCGGCAGTAATATGAGCGAAAACGGATGAATAACCAGCAATAATTATAGAAGGTGTCTACAAAGTCTTTAGACAATTTTAAAAAATCATTGATATTACAACTGACGTTGAAAACGTCTGAAATGTTTAAATAATATCAATTAAATGGTGAAGTTTTTATTTAAAACATTAATGAACTCTATTTCTAAAATGATTAATTAATATCAAGTAAATAGTCAAGTTTTTATTCAAAGCATAAATAAATTTCTATATGAGCCCATTTGTAGCACGGAGGACATCTAAACAACGTTAAATTTCAGTCCACGTCCTTCTTAACGTTTTTTCATCAGTTGTCTCCACAGCGGCAGTTATTCTTTTCTTAAGGTCACTTATCTCTTTTACTTTGGTGCAGTACACAACATCTTTCACATAGCCCGAACGAAAGCAGAGCGGATGGACTTTGTTAGGCTACGACTAAATGCCTGACGAATACGCTCGATGCCTTTTTCAGAAGTTTTTGACCATCCACTCCTCGGTTCTAGTAGCAACGTTGCCGTTCCCACAAACTGCTTATGCCAATTGCGAATCGACTGACGTGCTGGGGTCGTTTTATATATTTAGCAATAAAATTTCTTTGTGCTTGAATATCAGATTTTGTTTTGATAAACCAAGAAACACATTTTGCTTTTTCTTGTGGAGTAGTCATTTTAACGTGTTTGGAAATCAATTATTTTATTTAGCTAATTCATTTCTGAAATAAAAAAAAGTGATATTATAAAAAACTTTAATAACAACTGATTAATATGCAAAAAGAATAATTTTGATAGCATTTAAAAAAATTTTTTAATGAATTTGTGAAATTGTCTAAAGACTTTGTGGACACCTTGTATAAGCAGGCAATCATAAAGCGAACATAATGCGAATGCAAACATATATATTATTAACATGAATCACGTGACACAAACGTACGCAGCACAAGAATGGTTCTGCGAAACCTTGATATCAAAATCAAATTAAAGCAAGACAATTTTGATATTGACATTTGATATAGGAAACACTAATGTTGATATTAAATTAAAGCAAGGCAAATAATCAGGCAATACGTACAATGCAAGCAAAATAGGCTACATAAGCTACCACTACAGGCTGAAAAAATGCTATACACTTTAATGTCATTCAGCCGGTTTGCGCGAACCGATTCTTAATAATTTTTGAGTTGATGGAATCGGTTGTTAAAAATATATTTCAATAGGGCCTAAATTACCAATTTTAAATATTTGATCTGCAGCAAAAGAGCTGCACCTTGTATTATAGAAAATTTCAGTAAATTTTTTACGAATGCAACATTTTATTATTAATTTTGATTGCCATCATTGAGTAAACCCGCCAAAAACAGTTTTGTGACGTGTAATAACAAGTGAAACGTGACCTGCTCCTTGCAAATGAACAAGAAGGCACATGTTGTCAAAATTGTTGGACATTTGTTCCACCATTTGGTTAAAAAACTGGTTGTTATCCCTTAAATGCGCTTGCTATGTCCACTTTTTCCGCCTTTTCTACTTAAAAAAATATCATATTTGATTCAATGCTTAACTACCCAGATTTGAGAAGCCTCATGCAGCGCCTGAATTTACACGATAGCCAACATTAACAAAAAATTTTAATAAACAATATTGTAAAAACGTTACTCAACCCATCAAACACGAGTCGGACAGAGACTTTTGGCTACTGCATATGGTTGTTGAGTCAACTGCATGTGGTCTTGGACGTTATGATCTTAGAGTCAACAGCGCAGCTACCGAAACAAGTTGCGGTTGGCGTAAGAATGGTTTGAACTCCAAACAGTTGCATCAATGAAAACGTCAGATTCAATCCGTTATACACACCTTATTTTTTGGTTCTTTCCCGATCTGACGTGTTTGCTTTAGGCTGTGCTTGCTTGGATTTTTGTTTTCTTTATTTAGCTTTGGTTTAGGCCGTGCTGAGTTGCTCTGCTCCTGTGGGTTGTTGTCTTCCATCCTAAGGAAATAGGCTAGTAACGAATATAACGTTATAGAGATAAGCTCGATTTTGAGAGTTCGCGAATTCATGTTGGTAAAATTTAAGAGTAGTAATACAGTAGTACAAAGCCATATTAAGCCCTATACTAAATATTAGTACAGTTGTCCTTGCTTTTTAAGCCCTCCTCGAGACCGAACGATTTTGGGCTTCTTAAGCAGGTGAGCTTTTTAACAGGGGGACAAATTTTCGCCACTCTCACGCACATAAATGATATGGCCAACTGTACTATGGCTAAAAGTTACTAAAAATAAAATCTACAGTGCACCATTTGCCTTGCCAATTGATTACGGCGCAAACAAACGATTTATGATGAAACAGTTTCATTAATAACTACGACAGTAGCGTACGGGAGAATGAAACCGTCGAAAGCAAAACAAAAAAAGTGCGAGTTGCTACGCTTTTTCACCCAATTTTAAGTAAATGTGTTTGAATATATATTTGGCCAATTAACCAGGGTTTTGGGTTTATATAGCGGGTTTTATTTATTTCCGGAATAAATAAAGGAATTCCGGACAAGAAAATTTTGAGCTTATAAAGCGGGTGAGCTTATAACTGTGGGATTAATAAGCGGGGACTATTCTAGTTTGAGAATACAACAGGCTTACGTAAGAGTGAGTGATTTTGTGGATAAAGCCGACATTGAAGATCTATTTATGAAAAGAAAGCGGTAGAATGAAGATTTGCAGATATACACGGCGTATTTAGCCACCAAGGAAGAGACGAGTGCTTTCTTTTAAAAAATTATATTATGCTTACATTGCCCTCTTTACTACGACTTGGAGGGACAGCAGAAAGAAATAAACAATATTTTTTCCCAGTCAACATTCAAAATCGAGCCAATGCCGGTTTCAACGGGTTTTGTTGGAAACTTGTTTGTAAAACTGCCTACGTTTGGCCGACCTTAGCCAACGTTGTTTTGGACAAGTTTTTTGTCTAGTGAGTTTGCTAACAACATTATTTGCTAAAACCAATATAACTGAATATTTAATAAACAGATTCGTAAGCCTTAAAACCTGTTTCTTTATTAATACAATGGCAAGTCACAATAATCTTTATTTTTAATTTTTAGCGTTGTTTTATAGTAATCCCTAAAATTTAACAATGTGAATGCTTTTTTTTGTGCAATGCTACATTGGGCCTTATTTGTTGCACATAAACAAAATAAGGGCTTAATTTCTTGCACATAGAGGTAAAAATACCTGAAAATTGTTTTTTTATTTTATAAATTATTTAAAAACAGTTTTACTAGAGCAGTTAAAAATAATCTGTATAACATACCGTTAAGCGCAGCACCCATAAGCGCAAGGGAACATACGCACACACAACCAGTTGGGGAGCTGAAATAGTCCATTTTAGGTTCAAGAGTTCAAAACTTCCAATGTGGCAAAC
Source organism: Trididemnum clinides (assembly GCA_963675345.1). Lineage (NCBI taxonomy): Eukaryota > Metazoa > Chordata > Ascidiacea > Aplousobranchia > Didemnidae > Trididemnum > Trididemnum clinides. The sequence continues at coordinate 37,636,324 of OY776284.1, read as the reverse complement.
CTGCTCGTCTGTGGTCGCGCTCAAAAGTTTAGAACCACCTCCTCAAAATTTGATTTTTAGAGTAAGTAAGAAAAATTCTTACAATTGTTGCATCACATTGCCTTTTTTGTCGTCAGCACGCTGTTATGTAATAGATGCTTCTATTATAGTAGTGGTAGTAGAGTACATTTGTTTTTTGCCAGAAAAACACGCGCTAAGCAAAAGAACACATCAAAGCAACAATCAAAAATAGGAAAAAGCAACAAACGGTATACGTTAAAACGCATAATTTTGACTAGTAAAACGCACAACAAATCTAATTAGTGTGCGGTTGCTAAACCTGAAAAGAACCGAAAAAGAAAAACTAATGTTGTTCTCGCCTACCCTATATACATGGAATAGTTTTTCACTGCTATTATAACCAGTAAAACGCTAAAAAATGTGGATGGTGTCCGAAAGCCAGCATTGCCAAGATGGTGATGATGCAAGAGTTTTATGCAAAGAAAAATTATTGGAAATGGTTGGTATTTGATGTTAAATAAAATCAAATTTCTTATGGTAGTGTAACAACCTCAGCAACTTCAACTACAAGCCACAAGTAGAAAGTTGCCAGCAAAGTTGTCAATAAGCCAAGACTTTATACAGCGATCGCCATATACGTCCAGTAGCTATCATGATAGAAGTAATTAGTCGCCACATGGAGTGCACTCATTTTAACCTGGACTACAGTCGGATGCCTGCCGTTGCGCTACAATGGTGACCCCGACGTGATGAAGCTGTGGCAGATCTGGCAGGAACTGTCTTCTCTCTCCTCCTCTTCTATCAGACTGCAATGGGTCCCCGGACACTCGTTTCTACCGGGGAACGACATGACTGACGAGCTGGCCAGACGGGGAGCGCTGCTTGCACCCTCCGCAATCCCTTGTAGTCTCTCTTCTCTTATCTCTCGTATCCACTCTCGTCTTTTCTCGGACTGGAAGCGTATTGTCTCTTCCAAATATTTTCACACACAGGTTCTCTCAATTTCCGCTGTGGAACTTGTGCTCCCTCGTCATGCTTGCTGTGTCCTCTCTCGTCTTCCCTGCAATGGACACAGCCTTCTTTTAGGTTCATACCTCTCCAGGATTGGCAGAATTGATAGCCCTTCTTGCAGCGCCTGTGGACACTCGTCCCAGGACATCTCTCATCTCATTCTGCACTGTCCAGCTACGGACTCTTTGCGCCGCTCACTCTTTGGCAACTCTCTGTCTCTGTACGACCTCTGGTCTAGACCCTGGGGAGTTTCCCGGCTTCTGGGGCTCCATGGTCTTCCACCATGCCCCCATCTCTCGGAAGGGTCGGGTAACCAACAACAACAACGTGATGAAGCTACATCTTCTCCGATGTTGACTGAACGGCAACGTCTTCGATCAAGCAGCACAAGCCATCGTCGAGTCGCCGAGCCCTAACGTCAAGACCGCCTTCCAATTGAAGTCTTGGCGGGAATCTCACTTACTTCGGCCGGCAAGCCTCATTCTCTCAACGTTGGCGGGAAAGGCATGTTGCGACCTCAGCAACCTCCTCCGTTCCTTCGCACATCTCCGCTAGCTGCACGTGCTTGAGGAGGGGAATTGTGTAGCAACTTCAACCACAAACTTGTAAGTCACCAACAACACTTGGCTTTATATATGGATCGCCATCTACCTTTAGTAGCTATCATGATAGAAGTGACTGGTCGCTACTCCGAGTGCACTCATTTTAACTCGAATTACAGTCATATGCTTGCCGTTGCCCAAAAATGGTCACTCCAGATCAGAAGGCTGCATGCTCAAATCACGTCGGTGTCACCATTGTTGCACAACGGCATTTTAATTTCCTGTCATTGGTTTGGACTTGTACGACAATATTTTTCAGAGTAAAGCCACAAGGATCAAACAGTGGCGAGAGGTACAGTACAGTTTTTTTACAAAACCGTGTTTGAGCGGCTGTGAAATATGTGTTCGCTTCTAGAGCACAAGGGTTTCAATACTTTGTTGGGTTGCAACCTACCAGTTGCTACTTATACGCGCTTTTTTGATTTTTAAAAGTATTAGAACAACCATAAAATTACGTCATCGCTAGAGCAAGTCTTTATTGATCTTAAAACTAAAGATAATTGACTTGAAATTTCAAATCAATTGACTTTATTGACCAAACAAAATTTTGACTGAAGAAGTTAATGTTTCTTGAGTTTTTGTAGTTAAACAGATATGATCAACGAAGACACAGTAATCCTTAACAAAAACTTTTTATGTAAGCACGCACTTTTTATGTAAGCAGCCAACTCTGCAATCATCAGGTGCAAGAATTGAAATCTAAAATCATAGATTATTTTAAATTGTTGACCTTAAACTTTCTGTCCTTGGCGAACAGTTTTCGCAGCATGGAAAAACTTCTTTCTACAAAAGCAGTTGTGGGCTGAGAATGTTTAATCCTTTGGAGTCCAACGTTTCCAAATCGGGAACATAGCTTTAAAAACACGTAAATCATTTTTTACAGCCAGCTTGTGACATTTTTCTGTTTTATTACGTTTTTTTTAGTGTATTATCATTACTTTCAAAAGTTTTTTGGGCGTAATTTAAAAAAAAGCCAAAAATTGAATGAAAAAACTCAAAAATTAGCTTTTTGTTTATTGTACGTAAGCTTATTACAAACAAACTAAAAAAAGTTTTTTTTTATGCTAACACTATACATTAGCAAGAACTGGTCATATTAACTACTTTTAACTATAAAAATATATGGTTGTACGTTTATTTTACCACTTATAACGTTTTTGCTGCGATGTTTCCAAAATGGGAACATTGGTAACTTATGGGTCCAAAAAATCTTTTGTTTGCAAAAAGTGTTGTGATGATTATTAGGCAAAATTACGTTACATAACGCACAATCTTGCTTACACAATTGACGAAATGCTTGCAGATGTGAAGTTTTTTGACTTTTTAATGAACATACAAAATACACCATCGGAAATAATAGCACACTGCGGTAATGTTCAATTGCTTATATTAGAATGTAAATTACCTTCTGTAATATTGATCGCTGCACAACTTATGCAACCGTTTTCCGCACTTAGCGCAACACAATCTGGTATTGTTTTGACAAAGCGCTCATCTTTCTTGGGTAACGGATTCGAGGTTGTGATTGCTTCCGTCGAGCCTTACTGCTTTGCTTGGCGGAGCAGTTGGGTCCGCCGAGACGCTTTCTGGGACAGTCCACTTTTACTAAGGCTCTTGCTATTTCTCTTCGAAATTGAATATGACTCACGCCGTTTGAGTTTGTCCTACATGGTCATAGAACTTGTAGGCAGCCACAACAGAAAGGTTTAGCATATGCGAAAACAAGTTCCACCACCATTTTCTAGAACGAAGCTGTGGTCTGTATGACGACAACAACCTGTCACAAACATCCACACCTCCCATTCCTTTGTTGTACATTTTGATAAGGAAGGGTTGGTCTACAGTTTTCTTTTGTTCGTTTATTACTCTTCTTTCGACTTTTTGAATCGGGTACACACCATAATAATTACTTGCGACAGTAACTGGGCAATCGTCGTTCCATTTTATGCAAACAACTGAACCATCAGATCGAAAATCGAATGTCCCTTTGGGTTGTTTTTTGCAATCTTTTTTAGAGATCAAAGGGCAATGGTTTGTTCTGTTGTCCCTTATTGTACAACAAGCTCTAACATTTTCTCCAGCAAGATTGGTGAGCAGCGTATGGCTAGTAAAAAAATTATCAAAAAAGACCACGTGCTGACTGGGGTTTGTTACAGGGCTCAACATTTTTTTCTACAACATGAGTTCCTAAAGGGTTTGTTCTGCTTTCATCTTTGCCACAATATATTTCGAAGTTATATGGATATCCATCACTGCTGCAAAGCATCCATAGCTTGTAGCCAAACTTGACGGGCTTACCCTTGATTTACTGCTTTGCACTATGCAGACCGCGATATGGTACCATGGATTCGTCTATACTGAGGTTTTTGTGAAGCACACCAAACTGCTGGCAATTAGTTCGCAAAAGTTCCAATAGGGGCTATACCTTTGCTACTTTAGATTGTGCAAGGTTGTGGTTGTCAGCAATATGCAAACAGGATTTTATAACACGAAAACGATCTCTCGCCATAATGTTTGAAAAGATAGGAGCTTCCAGATCTTCAGCTGTGCTCCAGTAGTCTGCTTCTGAAGGAAAATTGTGGTATCCACTTATTAGCAATAGACCCAAAAATTTATTCATTTCTGCATCATTAGTTTTGAAAGTCTGCATATTTTTGTCTCTAGTAGCATGTAAGTTTGTTTGTTCTACTAGTAGAGAAGTCATAGAATCAGAAAAAACAGAGAAAAAGTTTGGTACATACTCTCTCCTCCATGCATCATAACTTCATCTGATTTCTGCAGTTCCTTTGCATCACAAAGACCTACTTCAACACTTTTACGTTATACACTGTGCCTGGATTATTTTTCTGTAATTTCGTCTGCGAAAGCTTCTCCGTGTATTTCAACTTCTCCGGAAACTTCATGTGGTAAGCATTCTTCATTCAAAATGTTATCGCTACCTTCCTCATCACTTTCAATTCCCTGATTAGTCGATTCTGGAGGAAGCAGCACTATTTCTAAATCATCAGATTCTTGAGATTCAACAATGTCTTTAGCGGATGCTAGAAATCTTATTCGAGGCCTAGACCGACCAGCTCCGTAAAAAGAGCTTGCTTTCATGACTGCAGACTTACTCGACTTCACCAAATGCAAAGCTACTGTTTTATACCGTAATATGAAAGCCTAATGAACTTTCTGACTGCCATACAAGTGTTTAGAAGATGAATTGTTGTGAAACTTAGACATTTTGAAACCGCTAATTATAAAACAAAACCAGACAATCAATTGAAAGAAAATTATTTATCTTTGTGGTTACGCGTATGTTTCACACGCTGTTGTGCTACTAACGTGATTTCAAATATTAGGTGGCAGTAGTTACCAACGTTCCCATTTTGAGAACATAAGAGAAAACATAAAAAATGAAGAAAAATTTTGTTTTCAAGGGTTAATAAGTCTTAGTTAAGGCTAAAAGAGCAACATATCTAAATCTCACGTGTTATTAATGTCTAGAAGTACTTCCCGTAATTAAAGGGTTAAAAAAACTATAAACAGCCGGTGAGATATTTGGTCTTTTCATGTTTATTATTTTAGAAACGTCTTTATTCTGCACATTTTTGAATGTAACGGTTAATGCTGCAAGTGTCTTCTTCTAAGTCAAGTTCTTGCATTGCTTGCACCGCTTCTTTGATGGTGTATTTGGAACTTTACAACGTTTTTATAAGCTTAACTAAACATTGACTTTGGTTTTTGAATTTGATAAGTTAAGTGGCTCAACTAGTTGTTTGCAAGCTAACTTTTGCTGAAGTTACTAAAGAAACTACACTCTTCAAAACTTTCCACAATCGCTTTCACTTCTGGTAACGTCTTTTGTATAATACGGGAGGATTTAACCAGCTTTCCCATCTTGTAGACATCCAATTAAAATATTAAAGTATTGTATGCCAGATAGAGAGCTCCCATTAACAACCAGAAAAATTTGTTTGTCTTGTATAGAATTTCTTATCCGCTGAAACTTACCTGCACTTAATTGCAGCACTGTTTTTCTTCAAATAGTTTCAGATGATAAACTGTGACTAATGTGGTAAAATAGGTTTATGATAAGCTTATGGCTTAGCTCAGGGATGTCAAACTCGCGGCCCGCGAACGATCACCACTTTTCCGGGCAACGATCTCTGTAATGTAGCCTTCAGCGTGGTCGATCTCCAAAAAAAATAAAAATAGGTCATTAGCTCTCCAGCATTTCCACACCATTGCCCTTCTTCGGGCATCGTTAATCAGAAATCGAGTTCTAACCCGAAGAAGGGCGATGGTGTCGAGATGCTGGAGAGCTAATGACCTTTTTTTTGGAGATCGACCTAGCTGCGGGCTACATTACAGAGACCATTGCCTGGCAAAGTGGTGATCTTCAAATCCGGCCCTCGAAACGATTGCCAACATGCAATGTGGCCCCCAGAAGCCAATGAGTTTGACACTCCTGGCTTAGCTCGTACAAAGAAATATCAGCAGGCAAAAATGCCTTGGTTACCTTTTTCACAAAATCGGTGTTACTCCTCCTCAAAAACGTTTGCAAAGTGTGTGGGAATAGTAGGTAAAATTTGCTGCCTATTTCTTCAGGAACATAGTAAATTATAGAATAGATTTAGTGTTTTATTGAAGGAAAGGAGGCGTATTGCGTTTTTGGTTGTAACAGGTTTGCAAATTTTTATGTTTTTTAAATACTGGCATTGCGCCACTTTGTATTACTTTTACCGCTTACAAAACACTTGATAATTTCAGTAAAAGAAAGTGTCACACCATTTTTGAAAAGTTCTTTTCGATTTTTAAAAGTTGAGTGGCATGTCACTTCCGCTGTTTAAAATCACGATTTGCTATTAACACTACGTTCAAAATGTAAATAAACTGATGCTAATAACACGAGATTAAGTAATATTTTTTGAGTTGACTTATATTTAGTTGTTGCTTGAAATAGCCGCACATGTTGCTTGAAATTTGTGATGTCATAATTCCAATAACTTTACTAAATTTAGATGTAGAGCGATTAGCTATCAATGCAGTATCTGTTTAGCCAAGCCTTAGATGACCATTTATTTAGCTGATGATGCTTTTAGTGTAAAAGCGAAACGTTTTAATAAAATGTTTACCAGCATTTTGGCTTTATTCTTTTTACTAACAAAAAAAAGTTAATGTGTTTTTAGCACATCCAATTTTTTTTCCAAAAACAATGGTACGTTAAAAATGATCAAGTCGATAACATTGTGTATAGGACAGACATACCCATTATTCCTAAGTTACCGATTTCTCTACTTTTTAAGTGACTAACTACAAGATACAAATGTTAAGAGAAAATGGGGAGATGGCAGCATAAAAGTAGCGATTGTTTTCAAAAATGAAAAATGTGGATTTTGCAGTTAGTAGTATGGGTATTTTAAGGCTAGGTGCAGTCTCTTTTTTAGCTAAATTTGAGTCTTCAAACTCTTGATGAGGCTTTGTGCAAAAGTGCTTTGCTTATTGCTTTGGGTGGCAAAGCGGCCTTTTGTTTCCCTTAATTGGAAAGTATGAAAAAAGCTTATGCTATTAAGTTATTTTCAAACAAAGTAGCAGAAATATATTTTATACAATGAGATTTTACGTTGAGTTGTTGCTTTGATCTTAAACTTTCTCAATTCCCTGCTGACCAAATCTTTGTGTTCCATGTTTCCTACTTAGGGATACCAAGAAGGTAAAAGGGACCGTATCTTTTGCCCCAAATCTTAAGCGTTGATCCTGGTAGCTCTATGAAGCTATTGTCAAACAATATGCCTAAAATTCTTCTTCCAAATTTAGTGCAATGTTGTCGCGTTATAGCTTGCCATCAGCTAGGCCGAGTTTAAAAGTATTACATCTAGCAGCTTCGTCGGCTTTACCGTAAAAATATTTGTGTGAGCCGCAACAAAAAACGTTGTAAATAAAAGCAGTATTTCCTAAACCAATAATGACGCTCATTTGCTCAGTTAACAATTTTGACCTCAGCGTTGCATAAATCGCAAAGATATTGCAGCAAATAAATTAAAATAAAAGTACTAAAATTGAGTTGTTTGAAATTGTTTTTGTTTTGGCGGTATGGTAAGTAATTGTATTGACGTATATCAAAAGGATTACAAAATTTGGGCGAAAGCGTTTTTGGTTAAAAAATGTCCGACAACGAGGGGTGTTCTACGCGCAATCGGAAATTTGAGAGCAAAAATAGAAAAGAGCAATGTACACTTTAATAGTTAAGAAATCTTCACGAGTTTTTGTTATTATGCCTGGCATTGTCCATCTTCCAAAATGTGTAACTCCGAAATATTTCGCTGACTTAGGTATTCTTTTTTTGCTGTCAAACATGGTGTTGCATAAAAGCAACGCTAGATTAATTTAAAGGCAAAAATTGAAAATTGAATTTTTCTTAAAAAGATACTGATATTCACATGCATACTCTGAAAGACGTTTTGCATAGTTTTGAGCTGAGTTGAAATGAAAAACGAAAGTAATCACTGGCCTGTTTATACAACTACCAGAAGTGCATGCTTTAACAAAAAAAGGACTCAGCAGATAAGAAAGATACTGACATCAGTTGATTTGTGGGTAATCAGAGTCAAGCATCAGTTTTTCACCTATTAACCTGAGCAAGTAGAACCATAGATAAGCTGCAACCTCTACAACCTCAAATTATATACACCAGATTCCGCTTAATGGGGCTGCCGGTTTATCGGGTCAGCCGTTTAATTGGGCCAAATTGTGAAGAACGCAATCCAATCAAAGATAATGCACTACGCCATATCAGCATAATTGGGCCACTATTTCGCTTAATCGCGCCACAACTGTAGCCAGACATACACCTGTGTAATTGCAAAACTGCCTTTGTAATGTAATAGAACTCAATATCACAAAGCTAACTTTAATGTAACAATTGAAAAATACAGGCGCAACTTATTTTGTCATTTCATGCCTTTGGACATCGTAATTGTTGTGTTTTGTTGCAAATTTTGTAAAGACTAAAGCAGAAATGCCACGAAAAGATTTGACAATTGCTGAAAAGATTGTTGTTCTAAGAAAAATTAGAGAACAACCTTCAAACAATGTGAACATTGCTTGTGTATGCGCATGTGTTTGTTTGTTGCCGTTAAGACAATGCCGTCAGGTTAGTTTCGGATAATCGGGTCAGTCGCCTAATATGGCCAAATGGTGCTTGTCCCGATGTGACCCGTTAAGCGGAATCTACTGTATCCAGTAAAGCAGTGATTCTCAACCTTTTCAGGCATGTAACCCATTTTTGAACTATATAAAGGTCTGTGCCCAGTTAAATTATAACTTTTTCAACTTTAGTGATGTTCTCCTCAAAGAAGTACTCAAAAACTTATTGAGAGGTAGGACGCGAGAATGGCTTTTTGCAAGTTTCACGCAATAGCGGCGATGAAGATCTTTTTTCGGAGAACAATTGCCTTGGAGCTTAAAATGGAAAAATGCGCGTTACCGTTACGACCGTAGCGGCCGAAAATCACGATTCACAATTTCCTAAGCAGGAGCCAGGGTAAGTTTTGGCAAATAAAAAAGCTGAAAAAGACGTTTAACTTTTCCTGAAAGGGAGACGCGCGCATAGGAGCCACTGGCTCTCCTTTAGCTAAAATTAAAATAACAAGCCGTGGCCCAAACGACTTATAAACTTAACCATTTTGTCCAAAGTCTAACAAAAGCCAGTAAGAAACTTTTTTGGCCCTTCAATGGCAACCCTCTATTTCAAAAGCTTGAAAGGCAACCTTGAGAGAATTTTTCCAATAATTAAATAATTGATATAGAATAGTTATGCTGATAATTATTTCATACGGAAAACAAAAAGAGGAAAATGCATTTTGTACGCTATTAAGGAGCATAATATAAATGGGATTATCTTTTAAAATATCATTATCACCTGGTAGTTAAAAAATATTATATTCTCAATATAGTGATAATTGTAGTTAATGCTATTTATTATATTTATTGCAGTAGAGCGATATTTATAGTTAATAATCTGATAATGGAATTGAGCACTTTATTTTGATTTAATGATTTATGCTGCTATATTGTGCATCTTTTAAATTATAAATATTTTTTGAGATCAAAAATAATTTCGGCAAAAAATCATACTCTTTTGATTGTTTTTTTCTGGTGTAGAAGTGTTCTTGAGTCATTGGGCTATGCTCTGGCTGAATCCTAACCCTCTAGCTTGTCTACAATCTGTGTGAGTGACGAACAAAAATAGATTAATTTCTCAGTACATAAGAATTTTATTGATTATTTTTGTTATTTATTGTTTTAACACTTGCAGTATGGCAAATCATTAACATAGCAGAATTGCAAATTGTAAAAGACCAAAAATACATCAATAAAGCACATACACTCATCTCTTAGATGCAGTTACCACAGAAAAGATAATGGTAATGAGGACACATGGGGATAACCCACAAGTTGCACCTGCCACGCGTCTTTTCTCCCTACTTCACCGAGAACTCACAGCAGAGCACTAATACTGTACCTTAGCTGTCTGAAAAAGATGTTCCTGGTAATTCTGCAGCACTGCCTAGCGAGAATACGTTGCAGACAGTGGTGATAAAGAATTGCAGGGGCAGGGGTAAAAGTAGCCGTGATTCGGTCCATAGAGTTATTCGTGACTTCCCAAACAGCAGCATGAACTTCTCGCTTTATGTGATTCTCTGTTGCTCCTTTGAGCTCATATTGGAAGCATTCAGCATGTCATAAAAGATGCACAGTGGCCAACGTCTTGTCTTGCGGTAACAGATACCATCGAACTCGTCTAATCGAAAGTATCGACTTCTCGTTTCGTTGAATCGTAGAATGCAATGATCTCCGACTTTCCTTTGGCCAATGTTGGGCTGAGAGAGTTGAGATGACAGGAGCAACACCGATCTCTTTATTGCTTTAGACCTATGTCACGAATAAGAAAATTTGCCTTGTGAGAATGGTTTTTATATATGTATAGTTGCTGTAATTTATCACTTTGTTCTGCCGTATTATTTTGTTCGCTCGGGTGTTGATCCAAAAAAAAGACCTTATTTCCCTTTGCTTTTAGATTTGCTACAGATACGCTTTTTCTTACGTCATAATCGTTTATGACGTAAAAAGTTCCACAGTGATTTAGTAAATCTAGTTTCTTCGAAGATTTTTGTTTGCCGGTTACATAACTTATTAGCGGTGCTTTTATCCTTTTTTCACGTGATGTCGTTCTAGCTTTTTCCTGAACGCCGCCGTTTATATACAGCGCGACGAGATTTTTATGATTCAGTAGGAGTGAGGTAATTAGAGAAGAAAAGAGGTATAGGAAGGTTGCATGTGACGTCACGGATTTCGCGCCAAAAAAAGTGGATGACCAAAAGCTCTAATTTATGCTGGAGAGGTATAGGGCGAACACCAACTTTTGGGGTTATTTTGAAAACTAATGAAAAATTAATTAAAATTTGGAATGAATTATTGCTAGTTGGATTCTCGGAAACAAATAAATTTGACCAAAAGCAATTTGGTTGAGATTTGGTCTTTCAGTTGGCTAGTATAAGCTTAGCATAGTGGGCTAATTAAAAAAAAATGCCCCTATGAGAAGTGTCATCTAACTATCATTTGCTTCTCACTTAAAAATAAACAAGACCAATTAGATACCAGTCGGTACATTAGCAAAAACAACCATTGTTTGATCATTACTACCGGTACGGTAAGCTTGCCGGTAAGCTTACTTGCTGTCTCCATGAGCAAGGCATTTAACGGTATGCCTCCATCTTTATGTGGCAAACAGGTGGTGGGGCCAAGCAGTCTACCCGTCGCGGTGATCCAGTGTGACAAAAGACATGCAAACAGAGCATGAGCTCTACGCATGAATCAATAAATCGGTACCGTAATTTTTGTATTACCCTTGGTCCAGCAGCCTAGGTAATAGCCCAAACAATTGTTTAAAGAGTGGTCAAGGTCACACAATTACATCTGACATATCAATATGACTGGCCTGCAATTACTATTGACAAAAAATTTCAAAAACTTACTGATTTTATCCAACAATAACTAATCCAGCATATGTCAAACGGTACAGAAGTCTACCCTGTCATTTAGGCTACAGTATAACTTAAGTTTTCAACTTTTCAGAATGCTTATGCCACTAAATATACTGTATAAGTTACACATTATAATTAACTTAAACTCATCATTCCCAAACACGCTGATTAATCGAATATGAAACCCTCACAGAAGCTGGCTACAAATAAGCCTGCATGTTTAGCCCATAAAATTAGCCCAACTATTAGCAATAACAAGCAAACCTTAGCACCTCTTATCTTACTTTGACCTTAGATTCATTCCTTAACATCAATAAAACAACATATTTAACGTGCATTCAACAACTGTCACGTTTCTTCATTTGCTTTGCAAAAAACGATATCACTCCTATTCAATTCAATGCAAAAACACTGACTTTGGTCATCCACTTTTTTCGAAAGCGCATTTTGATGACGTTTGATCACGTGCGTGCAACCTTCCTATTGTTTTTGGTAATTTATTGCGGATTGTTGGTGTGACACGTGTCAGACAGTTGTTTTGTGGAATTAGTTTGGTCGGTTTGTGATTGGTAAAGTACATTAGTTCTGTGATCGTCGAGCGAAGAAGCTTGAAATCTTGAAGTGTTATTTTTGTGAATATATTGTTCTGTTGTAACGTGGTTCAAAGTATTTTAGTTGAAGCCAATCTTTTCCTAGCAATTTAGCCATAAATTTTACCAGCGAAATAGATTTTTTGCTGTTTGGCGGGAAAATAAGAAAAAGAATCCAAATTATCCCGGCCATACATAGTCAGAGGTTTTGCACTTTTGTGATGAAAAGCTGCCCGAACCACTGACGCGCTGCATGAATAAGTATTTAACAAACAAACATGCTTTTGGAAATGAATAAAATATCGTCAGTAAGCCAGCGATTTTTGCACCAAATCAAGTTATTGAGCATATGCAAGCTTTCAATCGCGCACTCTGCGCGCGCAAAGTGTTCTTTAATATGTGGTTGATATATCTTAAATGACCATATTTGTAATCTTCTCGAGATATTGTGAAATGAAAGCCATGGTTGCTGATCGCAAATCAAGTAGTCACACATCAACAGCCTGGAATTACCAGACCGGCTTTACCATTGTTGGTGCTCTTATTGATGCGTATCCGTGCAGCAGGAAGCCAAACTTTCAAGATGTTGACCATCTATTTTGTGGTAAGTACCACTATACCACCTGGCTGGACGCCATTGTTGTTTTTTGCAGGTGTTGATTAGGTTCCTGGTTTTGCTACTTATGGAGCACATAGAATCCATTATGCTGTGTAACTACACAGCGGCACCTCACAACCAAGAGCAATAGGACGTAAACATGCACTATACAAAAGTAACAATCATAATGAGAGTGAGGATTTTGAAATAATCAAGTAGTTACACACGAACACTCAGGAAGCACCAGACCGGTTTTGCCATTATTGGTGCTCTTCAGTGATGCGTATCTGCCCAGCAAGGAATCCAACTCTCAAGATGTTAATATTCTATTTTGTGGCAATTACCATTTGACCACCCAGCTGGACGGCATTGCTGCTCTTTGTAAGAAGTAATTAGGATCCTTGCTTTGCTACTTGTGGAGCGCATGAAATCCACTATGCTGTATAACACTACAGCGGCATCTCATGACCAAGACCAACAAAATGTAAGCATCCACTAGATGGCTATAAGCATCCACATTGCAGGGCGGAAAGTTAAAATTATGAGAGTGAGGATTTTGTGATACGAACAGTAGTCACACACGAACAGTCAAATAGCACCAGACCAATTTCGCCATTATTGGGGCCATTTGGTGATGCGTGTCCGCCCAGCAGAAAACCAAACTTTGCAGTTGTTGACCTTCTATTTTGAGGTAATTATCACTAGACTACCTGGCTGGACGCCATTGCTGATGTTATGGCTGCTTCTTGTAAGTAGTAATTAAGTCCCTGGTTTTGCTATATATGGAACCCATACAATCCACTATGCTGTGTAACTCCATAGCGACATCTCACGACCAAGACTTCATCATCCAAACGTAAGCATTCACTATAACAGTACAAAAATAACAATTATAATAAGAGTGGGGAATTCGTAACAATGAAGTGGTCACCCACGAACACTCAGGAAGCACCAGACCGGTGATTCGTATTCGTCCAGCAGGGGACCGAATTGTGACCACCTATTTTGTGGTAATAACCACTAGACCACCTGACTGGACGGCATTGCTGATGCTATAGCTCAGTGTGGTCCGACTTTATTTTACAGCGGGCCATCAGAAGCTGAAAATTTATTGCGTGGGTCGCCGTTTAAATTTTCGGACAGCCATATTATCTCCGGATATGTCTGGAATATTCAGGACGCATGGCAACTCTATCGTAATCACGCTAATCATCGTAATTATTCGCGGGCTAAAATTGGCCCGCGGGCCTGCAGTTGGACCACGCTGCTATAGCTGCTTTTTTAAGTGGTGATTAGATTCCTGGCTTTGCTACTTATGGAGCGCATAAAATCCGCTATGCTTTGTAACTCCACAGCGACATCTCACGCCCAAGACTTCGCCGCTTTGGAGTTACACAGCATAGTCAATTCTATGTGTTCGATAAATACCAAAGCTAATTACCAAGATCAGCTATAACATCAGAAATGTCATCCAGCCAGGTGGTATAGTGATAGCCTTCTTTCCGGATAATCGAAGGTCAACATCTTGTAAGTTCGGTTCCTTGCTGGACGGATACGCATCACTGGAGTGCACAAATAATGGCGAAACCAGTTTCATGCTATCTGACTATTTGTAGGTAACTACTTGATAATTACAAAACCCTCACTCTCATTATGGTTATCTTGTCTGAGGCTCCTACCAGCAAATTGCAACAACCTTAATGGAAAATCAGGAAAAATATAACGAAACCTTTCAACGTTCTAGGTTGTCTGTAGCAGCTTTTAGAAGTCGGTTGCAGTAGGTTTCTAGTGATGAAACAAAAGCATTTTGCAAAACATGAAAAACCGAAATTGAAGCTCACAAAAATGATCTTAGTAGACATGCTGAATTTGTAAAACATAAAAAGAACTTGTCTGCTCTTGGTCTAAAACAACTAATGTCGCAAAAATCTTTTTTGAAGAAAAGTTCTCAACATTTGAATCTTTGCTCTCTGTTTTTATAGAAAGCCATGCTTCAATTTGCAGTGTGAATCATTTAACTGCCACAAGAAAGGCATAGCCTACATCCTTGTAACTTTTTTCATCAACGAGACCATAAATCAACGAGACCATTACTTTGAAATTTAAGGCAGTGCTTTGTACAAAATGCACTGCTTTAATTTGCAAAATAATAACACCAAGAATTTTTCAAAGCAATGTTCAATATTCGAAAAAAATTTCATTTTCTTTAATGATAGACAAATCAGCCAGCCGATGTGGCATGTGCAAAACATTTGTGCTTGTGAGTTACATGCTACAATTCTCGTTTAAAGAAAGTTTGTTCTCAATTCCATGGTTTAATTCTTGTCACCACTGTTACTGCAAAAACAATGTATGATGCTATCAAATTATTTTTTGGAAATAATAGCCTAAATTACAAGCAGTGGTTTGCTTTGGGGACTGATGGTGCTGCCAATTTGTGTGGGTGTCGTTACTCCTTTTGTACGTTGTTGAAAAGGACATACCAGACTTGATCTTGATTAAATGTATTTGTCACTTACAACATTTAGTCTTCTGTAATGCTAACGAAGAAATGCCTTCCTGTCCCGTAGCACTTCAACTTCGGGCCCCCCCCAAAGTAAGTGCAAGAGCCCCTGCGCACAGGTCATATCACTTTAGAGGTGTAAAATTGAAAAGCTACATTAAGAAAATACACCACAATTTGTACATAAGTAAACAGGCTAATGTCAAAATAAAGCATGCCGATACCGAAGGTGCAAGTCATAAAATATTCGGCACCGATGCCAGAGTTCAGTAGGACATTTATGCAGACACTGCGAAACGAAAGCAATGACACTGAAAAACATGAAAAACTTATAAAAACACAGTATCATTTAAATAGTCTGGAGCGAACCTTTTTGTTCGCAAATGCTGTTATGACATTGTCATAATCAAGAGATCGGGCGCAATCACTTTCGATTGACAACATGGCTAATGAAGATAGTCTACTGTCTGTCATAGACGTTCTATTAAAAGTTTTGATCAGTTTCAATTTGCTGAAGCTTCTTTCAGCGCTGGCAACAGTCACGGGGCAAGTTAGTAAGATTCGAAGTGCGATGTACACATTCGGATACAATTCAAATAAATGAGTCTTTAGAAGATAGTTGAGAAAGTCTTGAGCCGTATTGAGATTGCGTTTTTTTTGTAAAATTAAAACAAACCGCTGTAGCTCAGCGCTCATTTCATCAGAATCAATGTCACCGAACTTTTTTTGGAACTCTTTACAGCAAGTAAGAAGAGCATTTTCTTGTTGCACAAGCAAAAGTTTGTCTCGTGTGTACAAAAACGAAAAGGCGGAAGAAACCTCACGTAACAAATTAAAGCGCTCCTTTATTGACATAATAGCCTGGTCTACTAATGAATAGAAAAAGTTGCTTTTAAATTTCAGTTCAGGAGTAGCTCGTTGTTCCTCTTCACCTTGGTAATCAAACAATCTTCTTTTCTTTCCACTTCTTGACGGAGGAAAAGAAGGATCAATATCCAATTCCTGTGCTATTTCAACAGCAGATGTTGCGGCACTGTCATAACCCGTTGTGCGATAGTTTTGCAAAAACTTTTCACTCGCCTGGATTTCCGTTTCCATTGTATGAAGGGAGACTCCATACGATTGAAGAATCTTGCTCGCTTTATTGACTTGGAATAGGATATCATACCAAATAAACACCGACAAAAGAAAACTCCATTTTGATAAATGAGCTATCAACGATTTTGTTTCTGAGGCAGCTCTTCCATCTTTTCTTTCTATGGAAATGGCTTCCAAGTCTTTCAGTGCCAGCAACACCTCTTTTAAATTGTATCGAAGAGGTTTGATGCATTTAATTCTGCTTTCCCAACGAGTATCAGATTGTGACTTTATGGACAGCTCCACATGTTTCTTCAAAATTTCCCAACGCTGAGCAGAGGAAGAAAACAGCACATACAACCTTGTAAGTACTCCAAAAAATGTCAATGCTTCCGTCGATCAATTAGCACTGTCAACAACAACTAAGTTAAGGATATGGTTTGCACAGGGCACGTAAACAGCTTTGGGATTGATGTCTAGCATTCTTGCTTGGACCCCAGAATGTTTTCCTTTCATGTTAGCACCATTATCATATGACTGACCTCGACAATCAGACAATTCGAGTTGCAGTTCGGTCGCTTTTTCTAAGAAAGCGTCCAACAAGCCTTTCCCAGTACTGTCACTTATTCTCAAGTAGCCAAAAAATGTTTCTTTAACAACAGCAGCTTCTTCATTACATAGTACATAACGGAGAATGACAGACATTTGTTCATGATGTCACATATCTGGAGTGCAGTCCAAAATTATAGAAAAATATTTTGCCAATTTCAATTGCTGTAAATTTTCTTTTTCAACTTCTGTCGCTAGCAATTCAATTAGTTCATTTTGTATGGTAGGACTCAAATAGTGATCTTTAGTGTTTTTATTCTTGATTCTGTCTGGAAGCTCTTTTAGGATCGGATCTCTTCTTGCCAAAAGCTCAAATATACCCAGAAAATTTCCATTGTGAGGAGATCCTAAGACTTCTTCAGATCCTCTAAAAGCAAGATTCCTTTCCGATAGAAACAAGGCAATGTCGATAAGTCTCTCTAAAACATTTCTCCAAAAACGTCTTTCATTGAAAAAAATATTCATCTCGCGTTTGTCGATAGTGGATGAATTTCTTATCCCTTCAGCTAGCAACATCCATTGACTGCAGCATTGTTGGTGGGAAATGCCGTTTTCATGGTCTTTCAGTTTTTTCGAAAAACCCTCCCATGTATTTATACCACTACAAAAGGGGCTTAGTGTTTTTCCAAATAGCTTACAACAAAAGCAAAAAACTTGATCTGATTCCCCAGAATAAACTAGCCACGACCGTGAAACACTTTCACCATTAGGTAACACACGTTTATAATGGTTGGAGGAAAAACGTCGCCTTGGAGTTGTGTTATTATATGGAAAATTCATTATTAGTTGATGTGGTCCACGCTTTACTATATCACATCGTTGAGCATCAGAAATACTTTCAGGCCATTTACATGGGTCATCAGGCTCAGTAATCTTGAAAAAATCTGTCATCCTGGGCAATTTCGCTACAGCATCTCGAGCAGTGGCTGCTTCTTTTCTCTTTTGAGCACCACTTTTTGAACGTTTCATTCTATACAATGTCAATAAAATACTTTATCTGCACTCTGCAGTGTATATATATTGTCCCGGTATTTATAGCCAAACAGAATTCCATACCATTCTATGATTGTTGCGTAACAACGGCATTGTTACGTCAATCGAATATTCAAGATTCTACCAGAAAATCAATCGAAATATTCTAGATTGTGCGAGATAAAATAACGTTGCATTCACTTATGATGTCACAAGCCAATTTCTTCCTACAGTTTAAATCGGTTGTAAACAAGTCTGCTGAACTGAAAATAGTCACGTAGCCAAAAAGCAATTTCAGACTAACTTGGGCCCCCAAAGTTGGCCTGGGCCCCCCCCAATTGGGGGGTTTGGGGGGCGGCTGCTACGTCTCTGCACACTTGCCGTAATAAAGAGCCAGAAACGATAGGGGCCATCATTACCAGAGCTGCTTCACAAATCCTTAGTATGAATTCACGCATTTTCCATCCACAAATCGACACATTCTCCGTCCAAATAGAGGGTGTTGACGTTTTTATGGAAACCATCGTTCTTAAAGCACAAAATTCGTCATTCACCCTTCCACCGACCCCAAAACCTAACGTGGCGCTCTGCATGTTGCACACCTTTACACTTCATCACTGTACACAAATACAACATGAGTCAAAAGAGCCGCAGTCAGTTTGGCCACCCCTGATCTATAGTTTGCCCAATTAGCAACGCTGTTGTCGAACTTGTGTTCTTCAGGGTTACATCTGTTAAAGCAAGCTTAAGAAATAAAATGGAAATTGAATTATTGACGTCCATTTTGAGGATCAAAACACATGTAAAAATTAATGCTGACTGTTGGTTTTCTTTTCAACTCAAAGCAGTAATGGTTAAATTTGATTCATCACTTTATAGTCGCTATGAAACAAAAGAAGTTGAAGATATGTTAGATGCTTTTGTCGAGGTTTAACAGTATGTGGTACACTGGTGGAAATGTTGATGAGACTTTTATATTTAGAAGCTTACTTTTTTCTTGTCTTGTAACAGTTTTTTACGTTTCGGTTTTTTTTTCTGTTTGCTACACCATAAGCACAGTGATTGACAAGGCTAGACGTTGCTTTAGTTATTTTGATTTTTTACATGTTGTAAGTGCTCCATGGTCTTCCGCCATGCTCCCATCCCTCGAAAAAAGTCGAGTAACAACAACAAGAAGTAGAAATTCGCTGGGCTAGTCAATCACAGATTTAGGTGTGAAATCTAGGGACTGAAGCCCAGGGATATCAAATTAATAAAATTCTTAGTTTGTTTTGATCAATGGTGTGTGCTGAAATCCTTAAAAAGTTCTTTGTTTGTCTGTTTTCTAGGCAGAAGAGTGAACTAAGAAAGAGAGAAAGAGAGGAACAAACGAGTACTTTTTAAACAATTACTGAATTTCTGTGTAAACGTCAGGCGTCCTCTAGAAGGAGGAAAGCTAACAGGGATCCCATCTCTGAAATGTAGATTTATACTTTTTGATTTACATCATAACTTAGCTGTTTTTATAGCAGTTTTAAACGCAAATAAATGTTGCTTATGAAAAGCTTTCAGTAAGACAGTTTACTTCTCCCTTCATAAAATATCCAATTAACGGCCATGTTCGCATTTGTTTTTATAAATTAATGCAATAACAGAAATTTTACTTTACCAAGTTTAATCTCGATCTTGGCGAAACACAATGAGAACATTACGAGATACGACCAAATTGCAGTTTGTGATGTAACATTACACCTAGGCTGATTTAAAAGCGCCGCCGAACACGCAATACATACGTCAGGTCATGTAATACCTGATTTGCTGTTAGCAAATTTGCGTTAATTCATATTTGTGGAGTGGGCACAAAGAAAAGTGAGCAGTGTGCGTCATTGATTAAAAGTGGTTTTGTGGTGACTGTTGTGACCAATGTTAGCTTTCATGCAAAACAAATGAAACGAGAATTTCAGCTTCCTCCTTTTCAGACAAAAGAAATAGCCGTTGAAAAGGCCCCAGTACTGAAACGCAAACGACGTGACGTGCGGCTGTTAGGAATGCCTGCATTGCAGTCGGTAGGCCTGGGCTTGATACCCATGACGTGTCACGTATTAAGTTTCAAAAAAATGGCGGGTCTGTGCGCATCTCAGCTCCCTGTTTGACGTTTAGTTTGTGTGGAGAACAAGCTGGCAAGCTCGCTTATTGTGCCTTAGACTTGGTAAAGCTCATCGATTGTTGTGTGGCAGACAATTCTAACTAGGTCTTGTAGCCGCTTATCATTATTCCATCACCGCTGCGTGTACATATAAAGTGCCCGCACTGCCTTTTCTCAGTATTTGGTCATTCGATTCTATTCGGTCAATCGATCAAGTTTGAATAAGTCAATTCAGTTTTTCTGCAAGTAAAGTGATTGTATCGGTGATAAGTAAAAGTGTAATCTTGTGTAAGCAAAGTGCGATTCAATAAAGAACCAACTGCACTATCGACGTGGTAGACAGCCACAGAATCAGTCGTCAGTCCTCTTTGTCCGTTCGCTCTCGTGGCTCAACCCTACCTACCATCTCCCACCAAAATCGCTACAGTGGTGACCCCGACAAAGAACAAGAAAACCAGCAGCATAATACCAAATCTATCAAATCAACGAACTCAATTTTACAAGACAACAAAGACAGTACCGTACATTATTTCTATTTTGTATCTGTTTCCCCCCTTCAAGCAGCTAGAACAAGCCATTCGAGTGAATAAGAAACAGAATCGCATTGCTTCATTATCTAGCATTACTCGCGCCATCTTTGTTGATCATATGAGCGTGACTCTATCACTTGCTCCTCTGAACGGAATACGTAATAGTAGAAGAGCAACGTCATAATTGTGGTTCTAAGACTCGCGCAACTCCAACCAATTGCAAGCAAGTTCTATGTTTTGGTTCATGAACTGCGCCTTACGAACGGTTTACAATTGCTTCTTATCAAAAATTGCAAAGAAACTGTTATGATTAGGGCCCGCTAAAGCCAAGAAAGTCAAAATTTTTTTAGGACTTTGTTACATGATCAAACGTGTACTAACGTTCGTTTCAGGTGTTCAGGAGTCTGTTTTGGTAGATTTTATAAGTGAAAATAAGTCAAAATTTTGCATAAAGTCAAAATTTGTCAAAATTGTCTTCATTAAAAATTTCCTTACAAAAATGAACAAATTCATATTTTTTTTATATTTTTTTGAACTTTTGAGCTGCTATTAAAATTTTATGCGCAGTTTTATTTGATTTTAAACTTCTCAAATAGTTACGATGATAAAAATGCGTGCGGTAATTGAGAAGGAAATAGCATAATAAGTTATTATGCATGAAATCGTCATTGTTGATGCATAAACACATAATTCTTAGACAATTAATCTATTCCTATAAAACCTTTGCGCTCTTTACACCTGGTCTTTTTAAGTCGTAGCTTGCAAAGCAAAAAATGCCTAAACAAGCCAAATCTTCTACAGCGAAAGTTAGGCAAATTTGCCAGGAATATTCGGATGAGTTTTCGGCAACTCCTGCCCGCGACTTGCGATGCAACCTTTGCAACGTGTTGGTCAAATGCGACAAAAAGTTTTTTGTGGAAAGCCACCGAAAAAGTAAGCAACACCAAAGATAATTGGAGACGAAGAGCAAATCCAAAAGTAAGCAAACCTTTTTACAACTCGATCAAGCAAACTTCAAGGAACAGGTTGTCTCTTCATTCTTAGCTGCAGATATCTCACTTTATAAACTGAACCATCCTTCTTTAAAGTCTCTGTTTGCTACAATGGGAAAAGTATTGCCTTCGGAGACTGCAGCCCGGACATGTGTTGCTAAATTAGCATTCCAAAAAGAAGAACAAATTCAAGAATTACTTCGTGACAAAAAACTTTTTTAATTGTGGATGAAGCAAAGATTGCTAAACAAAAGTATATTAGTGTGCTTGTGGGCAGCTTAGATGCCCCAAATCAGACATTCCTCGTTGATTGCCATCCACTTGACAGCGGTAGCAATGTTAATAGCAGTATTATTCTGCACACTGTGGATGACATATTGCGACAACTTGAAACAAAACGCGAGAATTTTTTATTGTTCTTGACTGATGCTGCTCGGTACATGTCTTTGGCTGGAAAGACATTAAAGGAATTATACCCTTCTTTGATACATGTTACCTGCGTTGCGCACTTACTACATAACTGCGCTATGCGTGTGCGTGCTCGTTTTAAAAATATTGATCAAATAATAGCAACGATCAAGGCAGCAACAATCAAAAACAAAGATCGCAAGAAAGACTTTCATGATGCTGGTCTGCCATATCCTCCTGACCCTGTAATTACAAGATGGGCAACTTGGCTTAGAGTTGCCTTATATTACAGTGAGAACCTTCCAGCTGTTCGTACCATTGTCAACAATTGGACAAGTGTAAGCCTCTTAGTCAGCGGAGCAAAAGACGCTATCAATGTGGAAGATTTGGTGCCGGACTTGGTTAAAATAAATCAATACCGGACTCTAGCAGCCAACGTAGAGTTCTTAGAAGGAAGTGCCTGCACGATAACCGAAGCATACGGACTGCTGAAGAATATACAATTCGATGATGATCCGTGCGCAATTAAAAATTACATTAAAAAACGACTATCCAACTCTGATTTAGAAACAATAATAAACTGTACCAACTTGACAATTGACCCAACAAGCTACGCACTGTTGCAAAAAGCCCAGCCAACCTCTGCTGCTGTTGAGAGGTCGTTCTCTATGCTCAGTAAATTACTGAGAAAAGACAGAAATTTTGATGTTAAGAACGTAAAAAAATAGATGATGCTGTATTACAATAAAAAGTCCTGGTAATTATACTGTGTGGCTTTCGTTAAAAACATCATAGACAGACTGTTAATGTACAGTAGAGTTGCGATAACAATGCATTTTTTGTATTACACACTAATTGATACCGGTACACGCAATGGCTCGTTATCCTAGGTTTTGACGTCATGCGTCGCTTTGCTGCATTAGCTTCAAGACTGAGTGATTGAGAAAATGTTTAAAGTAGGCTACCTCCTTTAAAAACTTATGTAAATTGCGGATTATAAAACATTTTTAATCAAAAAAGTGCAACAAGACATAAATAATAGGCGAAAGTGTTTAGGTCAAAATAAGTCAAAATTTTGCTAAAATAAAGTCAAAAATATATTTTTTTAGATCAACTAAAAAATGGCCCTAGTTATGATTAATGACTTGTAAATAGTTATATTACCAACATTATTTAACGTTTGTTTAAGCTTTATTTTACCGCTTAGCATTGTCGTAATAACTGTTCTGTACTTTTGTAAACTACGTAGCCCAGCCCACCGACGGTTATTCCATAATAATTCACCACGCCGCTCGACTGCTTAGTCTCCTGTTGCAGTACACCATGAGGGCAACCCCATAACTTCAATCCCGCCGAACGGTACCCTTATCCACGCCCAACATCTCTTAACTTTGGCACACGACAAGGTAGCTTTGCCACACCCTCAGTACACATGGCCTGCCAAATTGACCATGAGCCGTCAACCACCTTGCCCCTGTCGCACACGTTGCTTAAGTTGCCAGAGTTTTGGCCGTTTAATGTCTCGGGGTACTTTAACACGATTGAAATGATGTTCAGCCATAGCGGGATTACTAAAGAAGCCCCCAAATACTCTGCCCTCATTCAAGCCTTGAACAAGCACGAACAAAAGCTTACCAAAGTAGCTGATATCCTGCAAAACTTGAACCAGGACGAATTATGCACTCAACTAAAAACATCACTGCTCGAGCGCCTTTGTAACAAAATTGAAGATTCGCCTTACACCATCTGAAAACAATGCACTAAAGGCAGCGACACTATAACCGAATTTCTTATTCGTATCAAAGCTGCCCTCGGGACATACTATGATTCACACTCCCCCATTCTCACCGACTTAATACGCCACCACCTCTTGGAGGCTGTCGATCCCCAAATAAAGTTCAACCTTTATCACTACGAATCATCTAGTCTTGGGGAACTGGCTTAGCACGCTGACCGCCTCATCACTCGCTTGAAACAGGGCCATAGGTCACAGCACACCCCTTATCCAGGGAAGGAACCGTCTTCTAACCAAAGTCTTATAAACGAGGTCCTATATTCACGCTTGGATTTACTGCAAAGGAGTGTCAGCGAGCTTTCACAAAGTGAAAACCACTCCATAGCTAAGCCTCCCCATGCCACACAATTCCCGTCCCTCAATTCCCAACACCACCACAATCAACCTTTCAATCGGAATTCGTCTCCCCAAATACGTAGACGTGATCAACCACGGCTTTGCTATTACCACGGTCGCTTTGGCGACCGCGCTCGGAAATGTGAAGGATCCCCTGCCCTCGAGGAACCGCTTCCCCTGCACCTTCGCATTTGCACAACATTTTCTCTCCCTCTACCCAATCTCTCAACCACAGCTTATTTTTCATCGTTGACAAAGTTTCCAAGACTCGCTTTCTGATCCATACCGGCGCCGCCACTTCCATTTTTCCTTCGGCATGGGCGGATCGTCATCGTCTGCAACCAGCCACAACATAATCCCTCCAAGCACATGGTAAAGGCTTTCTCCCAGTTATTAGCTGCTTACACACCTCAGCTGACCTCGGTTTCGCACGCCTGTTCAGTCACGATTTCCATGTCTGCAATATTAAGCTTGGCATCCTTGGCGCGGACTTCTTATCGCGTCACAAATTGATTGTTGATGTAACCCATCGACGGCTGACTGAGTCAACAGAGGTAGAGAGATGCTCCCCCTTTTCCGAGTTAGAACCAGATCCTAGCTTCGGGATCCAAACCAACGGCAAGACGAATCCAAAAATATTGAACTCACTACAGAAAACTTTTCCAGAAGTCTTTGACCTTTGCCGCCGCAATAGAGAAGCTAAGCCGTGGCCTCAGTAGAAACATCTACTGAAGAGCCGGGGTATTTGCAAAAACACGTCGTCTCAGCCCCGAAAAGTTTAGAGCCTTGCGAGACCAGTTAAAACGCCGTTGTGATCAGGGTATTGTCGAAAATAGCCACATCCCCAATCGTAATGGTTCGTAAAAAGTCAGGAACGTGGAGACTTTGCGCCAACTTTGCAAACTTAAACAAAATACTTCAAACACGAAAGTATGCCCCACCTTATCACTGACTTTACTGCGTTAGCGAATGGGTGCTCCATCTTTTCAAGCATTGACATTTTCGATGCCTACTACAACATACCGATCAAGCCTGAAGACAAACACAAACTTACTATCACAACCCCAGTAGTATAGGATGGCTCATTTGGTGAGGATTGCGGGGGTGCTGCGGCGGAGCAATGACGTCGCGCGTGGGGGAATTTTGGAACCCCAACCCTAATCCTAATTGTGTGTAAGAGAGCTAGTCTACTTTTTGTGAGGGAGACAACCCTAAATATGAGGGTGTTAACTCTAAGTCTATTTTATGCGAGAGAGCTAACTGTAGTTTTAAGGGAGCTAACACTAGATCTGAGGGTCCTAGCTCTAGGTCTATGTGAGCTAACCATAGCTCTAAGAAAACCAACCCTAGAGCTGAGGGCGCTAACTCTAAGTCTAACAGAGCTAACCGTAGGTCTGAGAGTGCCAACTCTAAGAGAGCCAATCTTAGGTCTGAGGGTGCTAACTCTAGGTCTATGTGAACTAACCATAGTTCTAAGAAAACTAACCCAAGATGTTATTTGAAGGAGGTCGGAGGGAGCTAACCCTAGATTTTATTTGAAGGAGGTCGGAGATAATTAACCCTAGGTTTATTAATTTTAGGTGGGGGAGGTCTGGGGGACCAATCTGAGGGAGCTAGCTCCTACATGGTGACATTTCAAAAAGTTTGATGTCATTCTTATGACTTGTTATTGTTTTTTGATTCCTTATTTCAATGCCAAGTTTTTAACTAGACAGTGGGATTGTAGTTACATCCCTATTGTGCAATCCATGACGTAAGTTTTTAACAAGACCGTGGGAATGTATCACTCTTGCACAATCCGTGACGTAAGCTTTAACAAGACCGTGGGAATGTAGTTGCATACCTATTGCACAATCCATGACGTATTTAACCATGATTTTTGCTTTTGTGTAGACAGGTCCAGACTTGTCTGTCAACAATTTTAGTATATGTTTTATTCACCTGTTGGTTTGAATATATTGTCTCTGTCTTGTCCAGACTTGTCCAAGCTCGAATCTTTTTCTCTGTATTGCCCTTACATGATGAAAAGTTCTAAGGAAGCTAACTCTAGATCTAAGAACTTTTATTTGAAGGAGTTCGGAGGGAGCTAACTCTAGATTTTATGTGTGGGAGGTCGGAGGGAGCTAACTCTAAATCTTAGAGAGTTAACACTAAGCTGAAAGAATACACCCTAACACGGTGTGGATGGTATTTCAAAAAGTTTGGTGCAAAACTTATGATTTGTTATTACATAACGGTTTTCAGGGTGTGATACCTTATTTCAATAATGTAAGTTTTTAACTAGACCGTGGGAATGTAGTTGCATCCTTTTGCGCAATCCATCATGACGTAACTTTTTAACTAGACCGTGGAATGTCATGTAAAATATTTCTTATGGTACTTGTCCTATGTATTATATTACACAATTACGTAGTGGTTTTCAGGGTGTGATTTCTTATTTCAATGCTCGATGACGTAAGTTTTTAACTAAACAGTGGGAATGCGACTGCATCCTAAATCTGAAGGAACTAACGCTATGCAAGAAAGTTAATTCTGTTCTAAACCTAACACGGGGTGAATATTTCTTATGGCATTTGTCTTACGTATTACACAGTTACATGGCGGTCTTCAGGGTATGATTCTGTATTTCAATGACGTAATCGGTTTCTAACTAGACCGTGGGAATGTAGTTGCATGCCTATTGCACAAGCCTTCATGATGTATTCTATTTTTATCCAGACTGCGATTGCATCTCTATTGCACATTCCATGGCGTAATCGATTTTAGACAGACTACAATTGCATCTATATTATACAAGCCACCATGGTAGATAGTTATAATATACCATTGTGTGATTCAGTGTGCCCAAATAGCCGCTAACGTTCAAAAATTCATGCATTAACCACCATTTATTTAGCAAAGAATGTGATAAAGTCGCTCTTAGAACTATCCAAAGCACACAGTTTTGAGGCAACTACTAGCTGTTTTTTAACATTTTACGATTAAAATCGGTCAAAGTCTGTTGCATATTCGTTTCCAAAAGAATATTCACACGCTTTTATGATAAAAGATTTATCAATTTAGCTAGCTATTCATGCGGTTTTTGCATTACGCAATTACAATGCCAGCATTTCAGGCAGACTAGGTTGTTCAATTCAGGAAGTTTATTGAGCAATCGAAACTACAAATTTATACAAACGCGAAAAAAAGTTACCTGACAATGAGACGGTAAAAAGACCATCAAAATAAACTGCCGCGCCTATCAACAGAACTTTATCAACAAGAAACAGAAAAACACGGTAAAAGATACAATTTTTAAATAGAAACACATTTTTTTTCATTTACGTTCAAACATCGTCTTATTATGAGTTGATCTACACTGTGCAATACGATTTCAGACCAAGAAGCAACTTCGAGATCAAAAGTTTTACTTAAACAGTTTCGATTCCATATGACAGCGTTTTTACTCAAAGGTTCTTGTAAGCATGTTGTTGTATAAACTTATTATGCAAGGGTTTTTGTGATCAAGTCTGTTAATACTTGTTCTTCAATGTTAAAGATCTTAGGTTAGAGTCAAATTCAATGTACTAAGAAAGACACATTTACCAATTAAAGCATAATTATTCCTGTAGACTAGGTTAATTTAACGTTTTATAGTAAAAATTTTGTAGGTTAGCACACAACCGACCAATAATTCTATTTTAAGCCAATGCAGTCAGCAAAACGGGTAGATTTAAGTTTAACTTTTGTCAGGGAGCTTGAAATAATTCGCAGAGCGTTGAATTTCCAATATTTATACGGTATTGCAAAACTATTATTATTTTTAAATGTTTCAATTTTTCTCATTCTTTGTAACACATTACAAATAAACATTTAAGACATAGGTTTCTTATCACATTATTTCGACACTTCTCTTCAATTTTTGTACTTTTAATTTCATCCACCAGCATCGTTTCACTTGTTGAACGTCTTCTTCTTTCAAACACTGTTCTTACCACACGTCTTCAAATGTGTATAAGCCATCTTCTTTTCGCGATATCGGTTTCACAAGATTAAGGATTTTCTACATTTTTCAACTTTACTCGCTCAACTGTTAGATCTGCGACCTCACAGAAATTCTTATAACCGTCTTTGGTCATCGTCAGACACAAGACTTTATTTTTATTATAACAAAGATGAAACGTCACGAATTATGCTTAAAACCGCATCACACTAACCACTTGAGAGATAAGAAAACAGGAATGGATTGGTTGAATTACAGTTGTGGTGAATAGTTACATCGACTGACGCTATAAGGGAGTAGTTTTTTAAAGGATAGACGTCATGAATGCGTAAGACACACGTGACCGTTAAACACGCAGTAAATTATGTTATCACCAATTTGAACGATGCATACAGCGAGGAAAATACAACACATGCAGGTGTTCTCACGCTCGTATATACACAAAACAGCTGCCTTTGATTACTAAGGCGACCTAAAAAGATGGTTTGAAGAAACGTATATTTGACGTCTTTTTCAGTTGAAATATCTTTAAAGATTTGAAATCTCGTTTTTAAATATTGTCAAAACAACTGGACTGTTATGATTTAATTTTAACACGATATAACGTATTAATCCTAAACGTTTTAATGCTGAGAAATCAAACACGATTTTTAACCAATGTCATTTGAAACTGAAAAAGAATCTTCCATCTCTCCCTTTATCCCCAATTTTTCTCTATATAACAGCGGTATGCAACTTCTCCTTTTAGCTGCTTTTGATAAAAACCTTAACATTTTGAGCTTATTTGACTTCCATCACATATTTTTGAGTTATCAGTGCTGCTTCAAACATCACAACCTAACCGCGGATTTGAAAACTTTACCATTTGTTTTAGCCGATATCTCCGTATTTCTGCAATAATCGTTTTGCCCAACCACACACCACCCTGCCTAATCTCACTTTCACAGTTTTCTGGAATAATTGATTCCAAATACTGTCTGATTTTCCAAATTTTAACTTATCTTTTTCTAAATTTTTGAAATCGTTTTGTAGTCCTCTACATTAACACCAACGTATGACATTTTGTGGCTACATTAGATGCAGAATGTTAGAAATTATTTAGGTTATAATTTTGAAAACGTGACAACTTTTTTTATATAAAAATACCAAGTCAGAACTTCAACGGTTTTTAGTCTGTTTGTACATGTAAAATAATGTGAACTTACAGTTTCAACTCTCACGTAAATATTTTCCCAATTTACATCACTTTTATTAGTGAAAAAACACAAGATTATCAAATATTTTATCAACTTTTCAAGAAATAAGAACCGCACTCACAGGTTTTTTCAAAGCGTTTGCTATCAACCATAGAATGTGTCATACTTATTAACTTTTTTGTTAATGTTAATGCTTTTTTTTTGTTAATACTTTTCATGAAAACAACGGCGATGGTGCATAGGAGGGGTGGGGGAAAAGAGTATCCATGCCTACGTCATCAACAGTGCTTCCCCAATCGCAACAGCGCTGCCGCCAATGGAAAATTTTCATAATAGTTTGGTTGTTTAGCAATTTGTTTACTCGCTATCTAGGCGCTATTATTAAAACCAACAAAAACTTATCAACGTCGTATTTAAGACAATTTAAAATATTCTTACTTTTACACTTGTAGAATGTTGATAATTTGCTTTATTCCAGTTGGTTTTCACACATTTGACGCTTTGCTGTCTTGTTGTCACGTGCTGAGAATCCGAAATATGCAGTGCTTGTTTGATGTTTCAACCGAATTTTGTTACCTCACCTCAAAAAATCTAGCGTAGACACAAAAAAGACAACTAAATGTTTTCAAGTAAAAACATTTATGTAACATCAAAAACTAGTGATCTTTCGTGACGATTGAATGTAACAAAAATGGTAGATTTATAACTTAAAATAATGAAAAAATGCTTATTAGTTGAAAAGTATTAGGTTACTCGTTTCGTTTTGCACTCAAAAATATCATTGTACTCAAAAATATCATTTTCAAATAATTGACAGATTTTGTTTTAACATTAACTAGGATAAAACGCTAAAAGCGCAACGTTTAGTAAGAAAGTTAGGTAGAATTTGAGAAAAATAAGCAAGCACGCACAAAAGTTTTGTATTTATGCAGGTCATATCGGTAATTAATGTCCTAGTTTGCTGAAAGTATTGCCAGACGCTAAGTTCCATCAGACTTGGTTTGCTTCATAGTTAAAACTTGTGGCTGAAGCTCTAAGAAACAGTTAAGAAAACGCATAGAAACAAGTTCATAGACCTTTTCGTTTGAATAATTTTTGTAGTTCACAGTCGCCAATACGCAAATATTGAAGATGTCTTGATGAATAATGAAAACATTGTTAGTTAAAACTTCTATTGATCAATAAAATTACAAATTTTTGTTTAACCCTTTGAGGACCTTTGGCACACAGATGTGCCATGATTGTTGATTGTTATATTATTATGACGTGATAACCAATTATCTGAAATCCATTATATTTCCGTTGGTACCAAGCAATTGCGGCATTGTTTCAAATTTTATGAATTAAATTCTTATGTTCCTCACAGGGTTAATAACGGGTATACTGGGTTTTGTGAGTTTTCAATTGCAGGGTTATGCGATTAAATTAAAGGTGACTTAACAACAAAGTTGAGATTCTTTTTGTTTTGTGAATGCATATAACTGGTAGTGTGAGGGTTTAAAATGGTGTACAAACACATATAAGTTTTATAAAGTTTTGCAAGTGTTGGCAAGTTTTTTATTTGTGGTGGCTTATGTCAACATAAAAGAGTTAAAAATTGGATGTTTAGTTAAAATTGAAGGATCACAAAAGTTAATAAGTATGACACATTCTATGGTTGATAGCAAACGCTTTGAAAAAACCTGTGAGTGCGGTTCTTATTTCTTGAAAAGTTGATAAAATATTTGATAATCTTGTGTTTTTTCACTAATAAAAGTGATGTAAATTGGGAAAATATTTACGTGAGAGTTGAAACTGTAAGTTCACATTATTTTACATGTACAAACAGACTAAAAACCGTTGAAGTTCTGACTTGGTATTTTTATATAAAAAAAGTTGTCACGTTTTCAAAATTATAACCTAAATAATTTCTAACATTCTGCATCTAATGTAGCCACAAAATGTCATACGTTGGTGTTAATGTAGAGGACTACAAAACGATTTCAAAAATTTAGAAAAAGATAAGTTAAAATTTGGAAAATCAGACAGTATTTGGAATCAATTATTCCAGAAAACTGTGAAAGTGAGATTAGGCAGGGTGGTGTGTGGTTGGGCAAAACGATTATTGCAGAAATACGGAGATATCGGCTAAAACAAATGGTAAAGTTTTCAAATCCGCGGTTAGGTTGTGATGTTTGAAGCAGCACTGATAACTCAAAAATATGTGATGGAAGTCAAATAAGCTCAAAATGTTAAGGTTTTTATCAAAAGCAGCTAAAAGGAGAAGTTGCATACCGCTGTTATATAGAGAAAAATTGGGGATAAAGGGAGAGATGGAAGATTCTTTTTCAGTTTCAAATGACATTGGTTAAAAATCGTGTTTGATTTCTCAGCATTAAAACGTTTAGGATTAATACGTTATATCGTGTTAAAATTAAATCATAACAGTCCAGTTGTTTTGACAATATTTAAAAACGAGATTTCAAATCTTTAAAGATATTTCAACTGAAAAAGACGTCAAATATACGTTTCTTCAAACCATCTTTTTAGGTCGCCTTAGTAATCAAAGGCAGCTGTTTTGTGTATATACGAGCGTGAGAACACCTGCATGTGTTGTATTTTCCTCGCTGTATGCATCGTTCAAATTGGTGATAACATAATTTACTGCGTGTTTAACGGTCACGTGTGTCTTACGCATTCATGACGTCTATCCTTTAAAAAACTACTCCCTTATAGCGTCAGTCGATGTAACTATTCACCACAACTGTAATTCAACCAATCCATTCCTGTTTTCTTATCTCTCAAGTGGTTAGTGTGATGCGGTTTTAAGCATAATTCGTGACGTTTCATCTTTGTTATAATAAAAATAAAGTCTTGTGTCTGACGATGACCAAAGACGGTTATAAGAATTTCTGTGAGGTCGCAGATCTAACAGTTGAGCGAGTAAAGTTGAAAAATGTAGAAAATCCTTAATCTTGTGAAACCGATATCGCGAAAAGAAGATGGCTTATACACATTTGAAGACGTGTGGTAAGAACAGTGTTTGAAAGAAGAAGACGTTCAACAAGTGAAACGATGCTGGTGGATGAAATTAAAAGTACAAAAATTGAAGAGAAGTGTCGAAATAATGTGATAAGAAACCTATGTCTTAAATGTTTATTTGTAATGTGTTACAAAGAATGAGAAAAATTGAAACATTTAAAAATAATAATAGTTTTGCAATACCGTATAAATATTGGAAATTCAACGCTCTGCGAATTATTTCAAGCTCCCTGACAAAAGTTAAACTTAAATCTACCCGTTTTGCTGACTGCATTGGCTTAAAATAGAATTATTGGTCGGTTGTGAGTAGTATGTAATATTACTTTCGACCCCTTTTTTGCGGCGCTCTGCGGCGCCCTACGTCATTTCCGAACGTGACTTCCGAACGTGGTGATACGTCATTGAACGTGCGGCTACGTCATTTCCAAACGTGTTGATACATGAACTTGTAACAACTTGTAAACACGTGTAACAACTTGTAAACAAATGGTAACACAAAGACAACGTGTACTTGTAAACAAACGACAACGTGTACTTGTAAAACTTGTAAATAACAACTTAAACAAATACCAATACAAAACAAATGTCAATACAACTTGAAAAGAAATGCTTATAACAACTTGTAAATACATGACAACTTGAAATTGATTTGTTGTACCCTCACTTCAGAATACCCCCACTTCAAAAGTTCTCCAATTAATTTCACTTTTCAACTCGTTAGCAATCTTTGTCTTATTGTAAGCGCAGCTATTGTAAAACGGAAATAGTAGCTTTAGATCGTGACTGCAGCCTTTGATAACAATTTCCTTTCGAGCGTGTAATCGATCACGTGTAATCGATCGCTTCGTGAAATTGTTTATAAAACCTCTGAGCGATTTGATTCTCTAGAATGTTGTTTCTTTACTCTTCTATTGGAGGTATTTTCCTTGTTATATTTCTGCAGTTGGTTGGAATTAATCTACATCTATTTCAGTATGTAGGCAATGGATTCAGCCCTATTACAATCTTGGAGAAAGAAAATCTTAAAAATATAGTATAGATGCCAGTGAGATGAACAACAGATGTTTCAGGGGAAAGTTTGCATGTTTACCACTAACTGAAAAACATACAGAAAATTATTCAGAACTTTTACAACCCCCAGTTCAAAACTAACAACAGACACAATCTTGAACAAGTATAGATTTCAAAACTAGGGTAGATACAATGTTGGAGGAGTATAGGTTTTAGAACAAGTGACAGATACAATGTTGGGAGTATAGATTTCAAAACTAGGGCAGATACAGTGTTGGAGGAGTATAGATTTCATTACTAGCCGCAGATAAATCTTGGACGAGTATAGATTTCATTACTAGCCGCAGATAAATCTTGGAAGAGTATAGATTTCAAAACTAGAGTCAGATACAATGTTGAGGAGCATAGATTTCAAAACTAGGGTCAGACACAATCTTGAACGAGTATTGATTTCATTACTAGCCGCAGATAAATCTTGGAAGAGTATTGATTTCATTACTAATCGCAGATTAATCTTGGAAGAGTATAGATTTCATTACTAACCGCAGATAAATCTTGAGGAGTATAGATTTTAGAACTAACCGCAGATACAATGTTGGGGAGCATAGATGTAACTACCAGTATAACGAAAGACAAATGTTGAAGGAGAAAAATCTGCTCGTTCATCACTTATTGTAGGTTTACAGAAGAAGATAATATACAGTTTTTCTAGATCATACAGGTATTTCAATCAAAACATTTACCTTTATTACAGCTAGTCGTTAGTTTTAAGGGAAAATAGCCAACAGTTTTCTAGATTATCAGGTTTGCTGGGGTAAATCACAGGCAGCAACGTTGCTTCCAGAAGAGTGTCTTCAACTTGGCTACACTAAATACTGCTGCTTTCTATACCTCTAGGATTCCAGAGCTCGTAATAAGCAATACATTGAGAAGACCTAGCCGCAGAGATTTGTAGGACATTAACATAAAATTCATAGTTTTGCAGTTTCCTCAGCTCATCTACATAGAAATAAGCACAACTTTCGACATTATTCGTAGGACATTAACATAAAATTCATAGTTTTGCAGTTTCCTCAGCTCCCCTACATAGCAATAAGCACAACTTTCGACATTATTCGTAGGACATTAACATAAAATTCATAGTTTTGCAGTTTCCTCAGCTCACTTCATAGAAATAAGCACAACTTTTAACAATATTTCAGGGACATTAACATAAAATCCAGGGTTTTTAACATTTACGTTTATTACAGCTAGCCGTTTTAAGGGAAAATAACCAACAGTTTTCTAGATTATCAGGTTTGTTGGGGAAAATCACAGGCAGTGACGCTGCTTCCAGAAGAGTGCGGTGGAAGAAACAATTTCAAGTAAATCTTTATCGTTACTTACACTTTTTAGATTAAAATTTCAGTAGCTTGACCAGACATTTGAGTGAAATGTAGATTTGCTTCACAAATGACAGTTAGATAGTTACATTTTTATGCTAGTTTCACACTTTCTTGGAAGAAAATTTCAGATTGACCAGACCTTTGAGTGAAATGTAGAATTACTTCTCATATGTCAGCGAGTTAGTTGAAGTACAGTGGTGGAAACATTTTGAAAAGGTCAGAACAGAGAATCTTGTTTCAATTCAGCATCACTACTAAATATTATTGAACCAAGAAGATTAAACCTTTATTGTGTTTGGAGACTACTTCAACAATTGTTAAAATTTTCACCATGCATCTAATTTACAATATCTTACAACTAGAAAATAATTATAACACTGTTTTAAGTATGAAATTCTAAAGTCACCAACACAAAATTTCTCAAAATCAGCTAAGTTTACTATCAACAAAATCTGATGCAAGCGGAAACATCAACATCACGTCAGCAAACCTTTAACCAATCACAATCGATGTAGAACTTCAAAAATAGTTTTCTATCAATAAAAAATCTGACGCCAGCGGAAGCATAGACCATACGGAGGTGATTACGTCTTTAAAGTTATAAACATTCTTACCTCTTATTTGACCAATCACGAACCAGCGGGTGTTTTGATTTGCACTACATCACAAGTTTTCATTACACAATTGTTGGAAAGAGCAAGACAGGTCTAGGCAAGAATAGCAATTTTTCTTCTTTCTTTGTTAACATTTCTCTATAAAAGTCGTATGTTTTGCGTGAAAATTGGAAGAAGAACAATGGAAAACTGCGGCGAGACACACACTTCAATTGCTGACGACTATGAAGAGAGGGTAAAAGAGCTCGACGTTACAACGACCTACCCCTACTCCTCATGCTACGACGGGTTGATGGAGCAAACAGAGTTGTTGGGGCGTGCAAGAAAACACCAAGAAGAAGCAAGAAAAATACGAAAAATCTTCCTCGACATTGCCAAAGAAGGGAAGTCAATACCCGCAGACGGTGAGATGTTGAGAAAAGGCGTGCTGACTGTCTCAAGAGGAAAAGCTCTCTTTTCAACCGATCAGCTTATTCAAGTGTGTGAGCATATGTTTGAAGGCCTACCGTTTGTAGCGTTCAAAGGTCCAACAGACACCCGGCCTTATGTGGTGGTCATTTTCTCAGCTGACTGTCAATACGATGATGGCTGCGAAGTGAAAACAAGATTGGAAATCTTCAAAAAAGAGGTAGCTGTAGAAAACTTCCTTATCAGATTTAAAGTGGAATCTATCTTTTCACCCGAGAAATATTTTCAACATCTACAAGATCGATCATCCGGATTCGTTATTAGAAACGAAAACTGCGGTATCAGCAAGGAGCTAGCAGCTCTTGTGAAAACCTTGAAAGAGGTGAAACACACAGCTGGGAAGAAAAAACGCTCAAGTAGTCTGCCTAGAAGTACTGAACTTTATCAAAAGAAGAGAAAACCATCTCCACTTAATATAAATGTGTGATTTAACGCATGCAACCGTCTTTAGATTTGAGTAAAATTTGTTTAAAATGCTGTGCCCTTCTTTCGAATTTGAAGAAGATCGAGTCGTATCCTTCACAGACAATTGGCCTCACCGAGTCGATAATTTAAACCCTGAACGAATGGCTAAAGCTGGATTTGTATACAGAGGCAGTGACGATCGAGTATTTTGTTTTTATTGTGGTCTATCTATTTATCAGTGGGCGGACACGGACATCCCAGAAATTGAACATGCGAAATACTGGTCCGCGTGTGCGCATCTAGAGAGAACGTTTGGAACTGGTTTCATTACCCAACACAGTAACTTCCGCATTCCAGAAGAGGAGTTTTTGTCGGGAACGAGATTCGGGTTTGATACTCGCGAAGAAGCAGCAGATCCAACGCTAACGAGAAACCCTCCAATTGAAAATGAAGAACCGAACATAACCCCCCTAACTGAAGCAAAAGAGTGTGACACATCTCAAGAACTTGTATGCAAAGTGTGTTTCGATGCTCAAATTAATGCTTTAACAATGCCTTGTGGACATTGCTTTGGATGTTTAGCTTGCACAACGAAGCTTTATTCAAAAGAATGTCCTATATGTCGCGTGATTATTTTGGATGTAAATCGTATTTATATTGTATAATAAAGACACTCGATTGTATTCAATTCTGTTTATTACACGTAAAACAGTTACAATAATTCCTCAACAAAACACTCAAAAGTTTGTCATTTAGACTAACATTATAGGACAAATGAATCAATATCTCGGATAGAGAGCAACCACGCGAGTGAAATAAGATGTAGTACACGGTATAATGTCCACAGACTTCAGATATCAAGCTCTGTAGGGTGTTCGAGTTGTAGTCCCAGGATGAGGAGTGAGAATCTAAAATCTGTCAAACCATAAACAATTGGATGTAGACCATAGCTATCGAAAAACTCAACAGATCTTGGATTGTTGAAAAACATAGCAACCCAGTGTCCTCCAGGAGCATTGCTCGGTGTTAGCAACATAACTTCCAGGATACTCCACAGTAGGTAGCTGATCTTTAGGATAAACACCCTTAAAAATCTTTTTGCACAGGAGTCATTCCTCTCAATCTGTAGTGTACCCATCAGTCAACACGTTTCGATCAGTCGGTCAATCAACCAATTCTGCATGAATTACGACATTGCTTCTGTTGGAGGAGTGTTAAAGGCTAGACAAATGATTTTCATCAACTCCAGATGCGCACAAGAAGCCCCAGATCTGGTGCAAGAATTCAAAACATGACAAGAAAAACTCACCGCCAACAGACATAAAAACATCTCCGCAAAATTAGGTAGAAATCTGTACAGTAGGTTTTATTTTTCCAATCACAATACCTATTTGGGACACTTCAATGCTGCAGTCATCACCACACTCATACAAAATAAGTGCCCAGACCCGGGTTTGAACCGGGGACCTTTAGATCTTCAGTCTAACGCTCTTCCAACTGAGCTATCTAGGCAGTAATGGCCAGTATGGGGCTCGAACCCGCGACATTAACACGACACTGTAACCGACTGAGCTAACTGACCACTTGTTGAAATCCCAGAAATTTCTCTATTAAGTGAAGCAACTGTCTTTGATGTTATGCGTCTGTAGGAAATAATGATTTTCTTGAAAAAGTATTACAGATTTATCTAGTTACAGTGCTTCCCAACAAGCCTCCGCTTTCAAAATCACAATTTCCTTTCTTACCTACTTATACTTCTTGAGGGGTTGCTGATAGTTATTGTTTTAGGCACTGATGTGTTAAAGTAAGATATTCATGAAAATCGTAAGTTCTAGATCTGCAACAGTTTATAAGGATAATTGATAAAATTATATTTTCTTCCTCCTGGACAACATGGAATGAAATATTTTTACACTTATGACAAAGACTTATGTATATTAATTTTTAAAAGTTTTTCAAATCTGATTCTGACTCCAACATTTGGAGATTCTTTAAAGCTTGCGAGCATGTCGAGTGCAGCATGTAAAGACAACAAAAGAAAAAGAGACTGTAGAAATATTGGTAACTGAAGATTAAATAACTTGACAAATGTTTGGAAATATGTCACCACATTCAACTTTTACGTCAATACACTTGAAATCGTACCAAAAGTTAAGTTTCATTGGTTGAAAATGCAGCGGGAGACTAACATTTCTTTCAGATTTATTCACTTGTTAAATTCTCACCAAATATTGAACACGTTGAGACAATTATTTTTATCTGACACCCTTAGTGCGCGTTCAATGTACAGTATTTTCCAATTTTAAGTTATCAGTCACAACTATTATTTCTGAGCTAAATCAAAAATGGTGAATGAGTGGCGTAATGTTTTGCATTATTCTTTTGCTGTATGTTTATTCTATCCTATAAGGTTTTTAAACTTAAATTTTCTTACCTCACCACATATCTCTGTACATAACAGCAAATCAATCCTAATATTTGTAACTTTCAACACTATATAATCACTGAAACGAAACAACACCAATTTTGATTACCTTACAAGTTATTTTATGCAACAAAAAAATCAAACTTATGACGATTGAAATCTACAGATAGGTGGTGGGTTCGGTGTATCAGCTCCAAACATAAACTTATATCGCCACTACATGTAATTTCAAAGACCATCTGTTTCCAATCTACACCTAAATCATTCTATTACTCCTCTTCTCGTATTTTGTTTTATTTGCAGTGCAGATTTCTAGTGATTGTCTCTAACATATTGCTGCATAACATCCAGTTTGTGTATGAGAAAACTTCCATGTTTACAACTCGGGGCCATTAATCTAAGAGTAATTGATAATACTACCTTCACAGATATTGTTCTCAGAGCTGAGAAAGTAACTTTTTGTGAGCGTACTACAAAGTTGATTGGGTTTATCACATTGACCAAGGTTTGCGCTGCATAGAGATGGGTCTGAACAATTACATCTTATTTCTAATACTTAAAACTGCAAGCGACTTTAATAAATAAACATTTCAAATTTCAAACGTTTTCAAGAATTAAAATCTGTAAATGTAATAATTTCAAATAATAAAGATATACAGTGTGTCCAAAAAATAGGTACCGTTCAAATATTTACGTATTTTCCATCACTTTTTCACAATAAGTCCATACCGTTCAAAATATCAACGTATTCTCCATCA